>JAWWMU010000013.1:24977640-24987818 GCA_035048155.1 Cinnycerthia olivascens
TTAGAGTAGAGACCGACTGTGTAACACAGGTGATAGGGATTGGAAAGTAATTGTAAATAATGTAAATGTAGTTTTTAATATAAAAGATAAACACCACCTCTCAGGGGCGGAGTTTGCCTTCTGCTGTCCTGCCAGACAGACCTTGGCAGATCAGAGACAGAATGTTATAGATAAGGAAAAATAAACAACCTTGGAAGCAAGACCTGAAGAGTTTCAGCTTCTTCTTTCATCTCAAATGATAAAAAAGGACTTTATTAGCTCGGGACAATTTCTGCAAAAGCAGAAAACCCGACACATTTTGGGGTTCAACCTGGGTGTAGCCCAGCCAGGCTCTTGTGCTGCCCAGGTGTGCCCAGTGAGGTATTTTAATAAATCCCTGCTTTCTCCTTTTGCTCTGGCTGTCTCTGTTCCAGGTCAGCCTCTCCAAGCATCATAGCCCAGTGAATACCCAGGGTTACTCAGTCACCCTAAGACATGATAATAATATAACACTATGGAGACATAGACTGTGATTGTAAGAATTGTGACTGTTAATTTTCAGCCTTGCTGCTAACAGACATTCCTCTGGAATTTTATAAAGATGTAGGGAAACATTATTTGAAAGACAATTCCTTTTATTTAACTCTACACTGAAAGGCAAAGGAATTTCTGAGGTTTGTGACTGTTTGCTGTCATTTCTATAAAATGTGTTTTTTTCCATAAACAGGCATATAATATATTCACATAGAAGAGTCAAAGGGATGAAATCTGGCTTCGTTCTTCTTTTTAGAAAAAACATAACAGCATAACATTGTCATGAAGATCTGGGAGGCTTCCTGCTCCATTTTAGTTCTTCTTCTTAAATGTCTGATGGCACACCTGGTCTTCACATGTCAGTTCCTACAGTATCAAAACAATTAGTAAGTATATAGTGGTAGAAGTTTTATTTTGCATATATATCAGATCCCACCAGAAATTAGTACAACTGAGCCACTGCATTAAAAACTTATGCTTATGACACAGAGAACAGTAAGAAAAGTCCATTATATGTAACCAAACAGCAGCTATGTGTCTCATGTTGCAGTAATTAGTTTTTGATACATGAATTGAACTCTAAGAACAAATATGAAAAATACATTAAAACTCTGCTTTAATTCAAGGCCTTTTCATGCTCTTTTATTAAAACAATGTAATGTAATAGTTTATAAATCACATTACCTTAAAATTCATGAGATGCACAGAAATAAAGAAATAAATAAAAAGAGGAATGCTTTAAAAGCTGGTTTGCTTCAGAGGTGTGCCCAGCTGTTTCTCAGGGCCCAGAACAATGCACCACTGCTGCCCAGGGCTGCAGTGACCTCTTCCAGGCTGGCACATTGCAATGCAGCCAGTTTGGTTGGTGCCACCAGGCAGCATTCCTGTGCCAAAGGCAGCTTTGAATGGACTGAAGCTGCTTTGGTGGCCAGCAATGGGCCAAACCTGCAGGACACTCTCTGAAGTGAGGAACTGCTTGGCTTTGTTTCCACCAGCCTCAGCTGAAATCTTGGTGCCAGTAGGCAGAACCTTCTGGGTCAGCTTCTGGATGTATGTTCAGAGCTGGAGAAGTGGCCAGGACAGGTGATTTTAGTTGGGTGGCACACTGTGGTTTGAAATTCCTGTCTCTGACCTTTCAGGCACAGAGGTGAGAGCCACTGTGCCCACACCCAGGACAAGTAAAGCAAACTTTTGAAGGAGGAGGTGGCTTGGAGCAAAGCATGGACAGAACAGTGGGCTCTGCTCAAGAATCTCTCCTCATCCACCTGCTGCGCCATCCAGTGTTATCATACCCATTTCTTGATTGCTTTCCCAGGAAACTCTGCAATCATTATCATTATGAGAAATGCTCAAAAAATGAGTAGATGTAGCACATTGTGATGTGGTTTAATGGACATGATGGTGTTCAGACAAAGCTGGGACTTCGTGATCTTTTCCAACCTTAAAGACTCCATGATTCTACAATACTGTTATTTTGAAATCTTTCTGCTCATCACTGATTGCTGATTTCCTGCACAGGCTTTTCTGGCCTCTCTTGGACTCACCACATCTGTCTCTGGGCTACAGCTTGCTACTTTAGATGTTTGAATTTATTATTGAACTAGGAAAAAAATAGTTGCAGTATAGGTTGTTTGTGGGATTCTCTTGAATATTCAGGGGGTTCTGATCTGTATAAAAGCACAGTGTGCTGAAATTTCATATTGCTTCTCTCGGAGCAAAGAATAACATTTTTCTTGCAATCTGATTGGGATTTTTTTCCTTCTTTTTTTCCCTACCAGTGATTATATAAAAATGAGCTTTATATTAGAGGTGCTATGTAACAGAAAGGGTTAAGAGCTGGAGGGAAGTGGACAGGAGCAAAAATAGCACTGCAGAGTTATGACTTAATTGGGAGCAGGTGGAAAGAAATTAAGCATTCCTGAGTTGAAGCAGAGGGAGAATTTCCTTAGAGTTCAGAGATCAGAACTGTCTAAAGACCTTTCTAACTGGAAAAAAATGAATCCTTTGAAATGGAAAGCTGAGCCTATGCTGCAACCTCAGTGATGTGCTGTGGATCTGTGGAGCAGCCCTTACCAGATGCAGAATGTCTCCTTCAATCCAGTGCTTCCAGCCCCTGTTGTTCTTTTCACCTTTCTGGACACAGACCAGTTTGTCACCATCCCAGGTCACCAGGGTCTGCAGGAATCAGATAATTAACTCAGTTACATTGACTACATGTTTATGAACATATAAAAATAAGTTCAAACAATGTGAATACACAATTACAGTTGCATCCTATTTTTCTCCATCTTCCTCATAAAAAAACCCCAAAACATTTAAACAAAACCCAAGTGCATTCAGGATGACAACAATGTAATGAAGGGACTTTTGCAGGACTTTGTTGCAATTTCCATGTGTTTCTTCACATGCATGTGTATCAATCAGGTGTTTAACTGGTGAATTGTTGAGTGTGTTTACAGTTACTTGTGCAATATATGCAAAGTGCATTTTTTCCTTACAGTTTAAAGCCATTAATGAAAAAACGATAGGGTTTCATGAGTGCATACTTGAGGGCTGATCCTAAAAAGTGCAGTGCTAACACCTTTTCTAGCTCTGCATAAAGTAACAAGAGGAGGAGTATGTTGATATCGTCTCATACACTAAATTGGTTTGTATTTTTTAATGTACTTTCACATAGAAATTCAAAGAGATGTGAGCACAAGCTGGACAATGTGCTGTAGTTGACCCTGCTTGAGCAGTCAGGTTGGAGCTGGTGTTCTCAGGAGATCCCTTCCATCCTCAGCCCTTTCCTGCTCTGGTGTGATTCAGTCAGGCAGCAGCAGACAGGGTACTGGGTGTGCTGGTTCTTGTCCAGGAGCAGTAGGGAACACTCAGTAAGGAAAAGTTCTCTTTACAGGCTGAATTATCTGTTTATAGATGTGTCAGGGTACATTCAAAGCAACTTTGTTGGAATTGTTCTGCATTTGAACCATTGTTCTTTAGGGGTATATTTAACCATGTCTCAGACAACTCCTGATTAGACACCAGTTACAGTCCATGGAAGCTTAGTTATTATCAGCTCCAAGCATATTGGGAGCTTAATTCATTTCCTAGCTCAGGACTGGATGATTTATTTCTCTTATGAGGGAGCTTTCCATTAATGACGAGACAAAACTCATTCAATTTTAGTTAATTTCTTTCTTATTTACAGAGTTTTCAAGCTACATGCTCTTTAAATTAGCCATGCCCTCTTTACATTTAAACATTGCCTACCAATTTTATTACCTTCACCTAACTAATGTGTTTGAGGCATTGTTTTGTTAATAAAATGACCAGAAAATACTTTTAGAGCAATTCAGGGAATAATGGCATGACATGCATCCTTTTTTCTTCTCTTGAAATGAATAACATGATTTGTTTAGAAATTAATATTAGGCAAAAGTAATTAAATCAGGAAGGGTTATAAATTCAGAATCCTTCCTTCCTTCCTTCCTTCCTTCCTGGCATTGTTGGTGGTGATGAACACTAGGGGAGCATTAATTGATGGATTTAAGGAGTGGTAAAACTAATGAGTCCTTATATCCTTAACAATGCCTTCAACTGATCTGAAGAGAAGTGGGAGCAGTGTTTTTAAGTGTAGACTTTGTCACAGGAATTTGTTGCACCCAGTGCCCACTGGAGAAGCAGACAGAAAGAAAATTTAGATGTAGGGATGCTCAGGATAGTGAAAAAAAAAATGGATCTTACTCTTTGATGGCAGTGCTGTGAATGAGAAATAATTTGGAAGAAATCATAGGAATTACACTGCACAAAGTCAGTTTTAGAATTAAAAGTGATCCATAGTGAACCAACTATGCCTTCTTGTCGCTGTGGGACACACAAGGACACACATGGACACTTTCTCTTGGGAAGGCTGAAAACTCTTTATTAAAACATCTGACTCCATATTTATAGTATTTCCACACAGACCAGGGATTGGAGAAGAAGGCTGACACCTCTCCCATCCCTTTGGTCAAAACAACTGCCCATCAGTTGTTTTCCACACCAAGAGAAAGTATGAAAACAACCTCATCTTAAAACAGACTTCTGATAACAACACCTGTGTGTGTGAGAAAAAGAACTAAGAACAGTGAAAACAGCAAGTTAGAAAGTGCCTCAGAAAACTTGGAAAAATCAGGGTGACACCTTCTGCTAAATTTGTGCCCGTCCAGTGAAGGACAATGTGAGTTCAAATATAAACATGTCCTTTATGCTGCCACTTTTCCTGTGGCAATTGCCAAAGCAAACAGGTCTTGTTGACAGACGGTTTTGATTTCAGCTTCTCTGAGTTTGGCAGCTGTGAGCTGAGTGGCAGAATACAGGTGTAGGAATCAGCAGAGCTGATAATGGGGTTTGAGTGAAGATGACCAGGAGGAAGGGGATGCTGGATTAGCAAGGCTCTGACAGGGACAGCCAATGGAAATTTAAGATCCACTGGCCTTTCTACATTTGAAAGTGCTGCTTAAGCATTTTAGGGTGAGAAGAAAGTAAAACAGAGGCAGCATTGATACAGAAACATGAAACTGAATTCAGGAAGTGAATCAGTGCTCGTGTGTATTCTTTTCCCCCCAGCTTCTCTGAGAGAGCCTTGTCTGAGTCCCCCAGAACTGACTCTGCCACAGGGAGTAAGGCAGGCACTACAGCATGGTCCTGAATACAGGGGCTGTCCACAAATCTCCCTGAAGAGTGTCTGAGGAAATGGCCAAAGGTTCCTGGGGCAGTTCTGATCTCAGGTTACTGCAATTATCCCCAGGGTAGTAAAGCACTCACTGCCCCTCCTCGCCCCTCTGCCCTGCCAGTGCCCTGCCAAGCTTTGATTTGCAGCATTTTCCTGCCTCTTCCCAAAGCTCCCCTAACATTAAAAGTTAAGTGCAAGTTTATTTTTGACTATGTCCAACTGTTAAACTGCCCAGCTGAGACTGACCAGTGCAAGCCCAGCCATCCCAAAATGAAAAGTTATGTTGACACAGTCCTAAATTCACAGGGGTGAACCCACAGTTCCATTAAGGAGGATGCAGAGGTAAAAATATAACTTTGCTACTTTCTAGATACATAAGGTATATTGGAAAAGCTGGAAAAATTCCCCACCAGAAAAACCTAATTAATGATTGTCCTCATGTATCTCAGTAGCCATCCTGATTTGCATTTCTTATAAATGCTTGTAGCAGGAAAGAAAACTGTCTCAGGATGCAAATAATTTCTGCTTGACAAAAATCCTCTGATGTCTGTAAAATAATGGGGTTTCACTTAACGTACTCAGCTGATTTTGGGACCTGCTGGTTCCTGGTGCTGGCTGTAGTAGGAACAGAAATCAGGTGCTGGGTTTTTACCTTCACCACTCGGTTATCCAGTCCTTTGGTGTGCTCTTCAAACTCCACTCCCACAGTGTAATCGAGATCATAGTTTCTGAAAGTACTGAGTGTTTTGGTTTTAAAATTGTCTCCATTTTGAACAATCTCCTTTGTTTGTTTCAAGTGTTTTGCAATCTTACGGGTTGCAAAATCAATACCTGACAAAAACCAGAAAAGAAAGTGAGAATTCCAGTATTTGCTAACAAAAAAAAAAAAAAAACACCTCACATTATTTATATTTACACATTAAAAAGTAAAAAAATAAGTGAAACATAGTTCCACAAATGGTGCTTTTGCCTGCAACATTTTTCCAAGAAAGAGATAATTTCAAATAAAAATCATCTTGTGTTTACAAGCACACTTTCAGCTTGAGGATCTTCCACTGATAATAAATGTATTTACTAACAGGATATCTGTGGGAATGTTGTGAGCATGCAACATACAACCAGGAGTGAATAGATGCTGGTGTGTTAAACCACCTGAATTTTTTTGAGGGGCTGTTAAGCCTGGCAGTGCCTTTTTGTCCTCACTAAAGAAGGATCTCATAATAATATTCCTCATTAGATATTTAGCATGTTAGAATGAGTAATCAACATGACCTGGGCATGTTACTTTTATGATGAGTCTATAGTCTGTGGGAGTACATAAGAGGTTAATTAATTAGATTAAAAGAATGAAAATTATATTAACGAAAAAAGAAGCTATGAAATAAAAACCTGAAATCCATTATTCAATGGCAGACACACAAATAAATTGCAGTTCAAAAGGAAACAAATCCAAAGTCAAAAGTCAAGAAAGTATCTATGTAGAGCATTTGACAGCTTCTGATTAATAATCAGTCAGCATTTTCTGCAGTACTGAACTCCCTAGCAGCCTTATTTTGTTGATGACAAGGACTAACATGATAATGCACACGAGTGCACAGGCAGGCACCAAAGGGACAATTTCCCTGACCACAGCCCCAGCCTGCCCAGCCAACCCCCCAATGCCAGCATCATCATCACCACCTGCAGCAAATATTCCTGAGCAGCTGCCCAGGAATCTCATTACAGTGCTGTATGCAAATGAAATCACCTCCCAAGCTCCTGCAGGAGATTGAAAAATGGCTTTGGTTCTCTGGCCATCCTTTGGGGGCCCCGTGTGGGCGTTAATCACTGTCAGCTCAGCAATGCCCCTCGTTAATGGAGCACTTTTCCTTTTGCCAGATTCATTATCCTGCTTGAGAAGTACTAATCGAATTGAGTAAGGGGATAGGCTTGGAAAAAAAGTGACTTTTAAACATGGGAAATAATGGTCTTGTTCAGTATTTATAGTCAAGGCTTCTTGGGTATATTTTATCTGTTAGGGTGGATTAAAGGTATCACCAGGGCTGATTTATAGCCAGGCAACATAAAATTTAGTTTTCTCTGAGGGAAAAAATGTCTAGACCTCTAAAGAAATGCTATTTCTGATTAATATATTGGTCTTGTAGCTCCTGGAGAAAAATCAGGCTGGTTTTATTAAAGTATGGTTTTCATAACTGCATTTTGAACAATATAAGCAATAAAAATTATATGTAGTTCTATTATAGTAGATTTAAATACTTTGTAACATGTTTATGATAAAATCAAACTTTCTGACTTAAAGGGCAAAACTAATCTTTAATTAAAGTACAGAAACATGTATGCATTAATTAAAAGGAGAGACGAATTTCACAAAAACCCTCAAAACCTCAGTGTGCTTTGAATCTGAGCACATTAATACTTAAAATATCAACAAAATGTAAAATTTTGAGAAAAAGAGCAGAAGACTATCTTTTCACCCTTTCCCTGCCATTTCTTTCTGAGAATCACCTACAACCTGTGCGTCTTTGCAGTGGTTTTGGTGTTGGGTGTTTTTTGCTTTTTCATTGGCAGATTTAAATTGCTGTAACTGATAGTGTATATATGACTTATAGCTTATATAGGTACATATGCACAGAATTCACTTCAATTAATGTGTGTCTTTCTCCTGAAAGTCAAGACATTGTCCTAATCATTCTCATTTTCAAGCACTCCCTTTTTGTCCCTCATAGGTGTATATGCATATTATTTACAGATGTCCCTGAAGTTTGGAGGTTTTCTTCCAGAAATGAAAAAACTAAAAATATTCACTATGAATAGTGAAACTTGTCTTTCTCTCTTAAGAGAGTTAAAGCTTTGGGAAAATTGCAATTGTTTTCAATTGTTGATGAATAATGATAAGAGTTTATTTTTATGTATTTATGTATTTCTTCTATTTCAATCTGAACAGATCAGTCAATTAGGATTAAGGTTCTTTGGTAAAACTAGTAGAAAAATTAGTTAAAGCATCAAATTTTTCATCTCTGTACCATAACTAATTCAAAGTACTAATTAAATAATGGAACTGTTATTACTTTAGTGCTATAGAATATCTTATTCCTCTTTTGGCAGATTGTGGCTCCACATGTCAAAGCAAGAATATAACATGAGCAATAAAGAGCTTCTATATCTGAAAACCTGTTGGTTTGGGGCTTTTCTCCCCAACTTGTATCTGTTTTTTCATTTATCTAAATAAAGAATAATGTCTTTGGCTACAAGTCTTCATTTTTTATATATTTAGATCATTTCAATTTTAAGAACAATTACTTGATTTGTAACATGATTGGCAGAAACTCTTGCAAAAATGTACGTTACAGAAAAAGCTCATTAGTTTTTAGAAGGATTTGACTTAGAATTGAACCATTTGTTCTTGACAGAATTAATATGTTGTCATTTACCTAAAGCAACCATGTAGCCTTCAAAGTTTTCATTGGTTTCCATTTCCCAGGTCCCATTGTAGTCGGCAGGCATGGTGGCGAGAGCCCAAACCCAGCTTCAGCTCAGGGGGTGAGACAGGCACAGCCTCTGCCCAGAGAGTGTTTT
Organism: Cinnycerthia olivascens; assembly: GCA_035048155.1. NCBI lineage: Eukaryota > Metazoa > Chordata > Aves > Passeriformes > Certhiidae > Cinnycerthia > Cinnycerthia olivascens. The sequence goes on from JAWWMU010000013.1 coordinate 24,986,426, forward strand.
ATAAACCTTCCCGTATCTCTCTTTCCTCTCGGCTTTATGATTTTGGAGATAATGCAGTTGAAGGGGCAGAGTGATAACCCTGGAAACTTTGCTTTCTTTGACAAAGTTCAGCTGAACAGCTGGCAGAGAAGGAGCACTCAGAAATGTGGAGTAATACAGGATATGATTTTACAGTGACCTTTGTAGAGAGCTGCTGGCTATTATGGGATACCTTTGAAATATATTGAACACCGTGGCAAATTCTACAACCCAGTTAAAGAAGTTTCCAAGGTGAATTGTTTTTTAGCTTCTTTCTATGTGTCACTTTTCCCTGCAAAGTAGAGTCTTACAGAGCTGACCCCTCCAGAACTCCCATTTAAAGCATTGAGTGTGAAACAAATGTTAGACAGGGCAGGAGAGAGAATATCCCTCTTCAAAATATTTTTGGTTTTGTTTGATTTTCAATATATCTGCCATATACCAATAGCTGTACTTACACCAACTACACTTTCACATTTTTGTTTTGGTTTAAGAGCAAGTTTAGCAAATGTAAAGTAAATCAAAATAAATCATAATTAGTATCAATCCTGCCCTGAAAATATCTTAATTACTCTGAAACTTGTCCATTTGCATTGGAAAGCTATTTTATACATTGTTGTGGAGAAAACCACGGATTTCAGTTGTGCGGGGAAACACATTCAGAATGTGTCAGAATGGAAAATGTGCTGTGAAACTTTATTAGAATTTAAAGTAAGTACTAAAAGCAAATTAATTTAAGATAAGATTTTATGTTATGTGGCTTTAATCAGTCAAGATAACTTACAGATAGCTCTACAGACAATAATTGAAGTGACCAAAAGTCAAAAACTTCTTGAATTCCTTGCCTTCCTTTCCTTTTATTTTTTTTTTTAATGGGAATATTATTTAAAAATTTTTAGAAAAAGCATTAAGATCTAGATCTTCAACTCAAAAATAAGTAAAGAGTTACTGATCTATGCCTTTAATTTGTTAAAATTTAATGCAAAATTCCACAAATGCTGAAAATTTGTACAGAGATTAAAAAAACCTCAAAAGAAACCTAAAGAAAGTTGAGAGTTTCCGGGCGTTGAGTTCTTAAAATGCCTCAGCTTGTGGAGCTGATTTAAGCCAAGGAGAACAAATCTCTTGATCTGTCCCTGCAGGAGCCAGGGAGGATTTGCAGGGGGAATCAGGCAAAGGCAGGGGGAGCTCAGTGACTGAAGAGAGCGGAATCCCTGTGGGAATGCCTCAGGAAATGTCCTGCAGCCCTGAGGGGCAGCTGGGCTGCAGAGCAGCGTACCCAGGGAAGCTGCTGCTCATGTGTTGGGGTTTGAGTTGCTTTCTTGTAGAATTTTTTCCCAAAAGAGTTGCTGGGAAGCCGATTGCTGGGTGCTTG
>JAWWMU010000013.1:25059817-25080216 GCA_035048155.1 Cinnycerthia olivascens
CTTGGATGAGATTAACCTTTTGACATTGTAAGACTCTATAAAAACTGCTTCAGTCAATGATAAAATTTAACTCTTGAGGTCAGTAAGAAAGAAGTTTGATTTTAAATGGAAGGATTGAAGAGAAGGCTTTGAACTTAGATTTAAATTCTTTTGTAAAGCTATGGTAAAGATATATATATATATTTGATATATCAGACTTGGTTTATTTTCTCTGTGACATATAGAAATGTATTGGGGGAAAGTAGCAATTCTTGATACAACCGTGAGTTGGAATATTAGTAGTTGATACAAATGGATTTTACTGTGATTTAAGGAGAAACTTAAAGAGAAATGAGAGGAATGAAAAACATAGTAAGGAGACCTTTTGCTTCTAGAGATAAATGAAAAAAACCAAACCTGCTGTATACTAAAATAGCTCATTCTTAAAAATAATACCCCAATAGCTGATGTAGTCTATGAAAGCAGTTGTATAAAAGCTGCATAACAAGAGAAATGCTTTGTCACTACAAAATAATTTTATTTTTCTGAGCGACTATTTTCATTTGTGACAAAGCCACAAGAAAAACTGTTTTCTTGTGGAAAAAGTCTCCATAGCACAACAAAAGAAACTCTTCTCCCCAGGTGAATTAAGACTGTTTTTAAAGGTAGTAAACTGACTAAAAGTCATGAAAAGGTTGTCTGAAATTTTATTCTGATTATCTTATTATCTTCCCCTTTAACTCTATTAATAAAGTTTTCTTTGTATGTTTTCAAGTTTGAATCTTCTTTGTTTTCTTTCCTTTTAATCCCATCTCACAACAAAAAATAAACCCCAAACATCCCCCCATGGTGGTGTTTGTTGGTAGCAGAGTGTGACTCCAGCATGGAGCCCTTGGGCTTGCATGAGTCACCAATTCAGTGTCAGCTGCAGGACTGATAGTTTTTTGGAATTTAATACTGTAAACACCAGTGGAAACAATGAGAGATTTCTTTGCAAGATAAAAGTTATGAACCTTCAAGGTAAAGCATGGAACTGAATAAAGAACTGGTTAGAAGTGTATGAGGAGAGCAGGGTGGAACCCTTCCTCTCTTTGGAGGAAGGATTACTTTATGTGCAGAAAGGTTAAAAACGTTGTTGTCTTTAACCTCTAATTGTTGTTTATGAATACAAGATATACAACTAATCAACGGCAGAAAGGGCTGGCCTCTTCCAGAAAGGAAGGGAAATCAGACAGTAAACCAGTAGAAAAGTGGAGGAAAAATAACCCTGAAAACTTGAATTTATGTTGACATTGAAATGCAGGGAGTGAGTTTGGTAGTGCCAATTTTAGAATGTCTCGATTTCTTTGCAATTTGCAGGAAATGGCACAATGAGATGAACAGGATTGAAGAAGGGAAAGTATGCCTGATGTTCTTACATAGCTAATCGACTTTCCTTAAGAGAAGTCTTAAACTCCAAAAAATATTCAGAAAAAACAATTATAAAGAAAGATTTAATACCTAGGAAATGTAACACATTACTTCAATCTTTTCACATCTGAAATAAAGCTCCTTAACCCAAGAACACTTCAACCATCTATGGATATGGTATTCCTAGAAACAGGTATATTAAAGGAGGGTTAGGTTAAAAGAAACATAATTAACATTTTCTTTCTTCTTCCTGAGCCCCTGCACAGCAGCTCTGAATTGTGAGCAGGCAGTAAAGGGTACTCTTTTATAGTTCTTTGCAGCAAAGGTGCAGCTGCTCTATCTCTGAAATTGCTTTATGGAACAGAATTCACATTTCCTACTAATTTGGCTTTCTTTAATAGTGAATAATTACATTCAAAGCAGTAGTAGGAAAGGTGGTTTTCTTTTTTTTTGCCAAGACTTGCATTTCAGTGAGGTTAATGACATTGGCACTGCTTTAGTCAAGAAATAAATTTGCCCTTAAGTCAGAATAAGAATTCTTCAAAAGACATGCTTTAAAAAACCTGGGTAGCTTTTTCTCTTATCAATCACTGGCACTTGTTACAGAGAAACTGATGATCTTTATAATGTGTATTAGCTTTTCATTTGTATGGGATAAGAATTTACTCCTTAAAAAAGAAGAAGAGGAGGAGGAAAAGGATACTGATTCTATTAAGGTAGATTAGTCTAAAGCATCTAGATAAATTTATAAGGCTTGAGTTTGGGTGATTTGACCAAGGTAAAATAAGAAATTTTTGAAAAAATAAAACCCCAAATTTACGTCTCAGGCCAACCCTGTAGGACTCTCCATGCCCTGCAGAAGTTCTGTAGCTGTCTGGTATCAGGCTTCTCTGTAGGAAGATGACATTCTGCTTGCCATCAGCATCAGTAAAATATGTTTTTTTTCAAATTTTCTGTGGGAACACAAGGTTCATGTCTGGCTGCACTTAAGGCACAGGGAACCAAAAAGGGGTCTCAGAAATCTTGGGACAGAGCCTAGAACACCTGTGATTTGGATTTTAGCCCATGGGAACCATTGCCAACCTTCAAAGAAGAATTACAGCTCACAAGAGTTTAAATAGAGTAATAATAAGTTTGTCACAGGGTGTAAAAGTAGATTTTGGATTTTAGTACAGGGGGGTGGGTATTGCTAAGATGGAGGAACCTCGTGGCTTTTGGGGTTTCTTCCTTCTTCTTCTTGTTCTCATCATTTCTTCTGTGACGGAGATATAACTGATTGGTTTAGAGTAGAAACTGACTGCCTAATGTAGAGGATAGGTATTGGAGACAATTAGTAAATAATCTGTATGTAACTTTTAGTATAAAAGATAAACACTCGACTGTCCTGCTGGAAGGAGCTCAGCGGGTCAGAGAGAGAATGTTTTAGATAAGACCAAATAAACAACCTTGAAAGCGAGACCTGAAGAGTTTCTGCCTTTTTCTTCCATCTCGGGCATGGAAAAGGACTTTGCTAGCTCGGGGAATTTCTGCAAAACAGCAGAGAACCCGACAATTTTCCTCTGAAGCATTTCTTTAGCAAATGATATAAATATTTTTGAACAGCATAACTAGAATTTCTTATAGTAATTCTGAAAAGGGATTTTTAAAATTCCTTCTTGTAGAAGATTCTGTTCAAATTTGGAAGTGCTCTCTGGCCTGTGTATATTATCCAAGTCAGTGTAAAACAAATTATCCAAACCAATATGGAAAATGAAAGGTTCACTGGGAAAATATTTAAAAGCTTTCTTATGTTTCTGCTTATTGAATTAGTAGAAGTTGGGGGTTTTATGTAAAACACCAGCATAAAAGGTATTATGCTTATAACATACATTCTCAAATTGCTAGTAAACTTCCAGAGGTATCCAAAGCAATGATACCTGCTTTGAAAAATATAAGTGATGAAAAACTAAAAGAAAGTATAGATAGAAAGGGAGCCTGGCCTCACTAAGTTATTTCTGATTACCTTTGCCACATGTGGGAATTCAGATGAATTAAGCATGTCCATCAGTAGGATCACTTCATCTTCTTGGGCTCACTTTGTGTCCTCTAATCTTTTCTCAAATGGTTCTCAGCCAGAATATCAACATTAGCTTTGGACTGGTCATTGGTTCAATTTTTCCTTTTAAGTGTATCAAAGACCTATTAGTAATGAGTGGGCTGAAGTCAAGAAGTATCTCAAGGCTTATTATCTTTCAAAAATCTCTCTCCTTCCTCACTTGTACTCCAAACTGACAATGACAGGAATTGAAATAACTCAAACCTTGCTATTATTGTAGCATTCCAAGCCTGACTTAAATGGTTTTACTGTGTCTCTTCCTGTGTTAGGCTCCCTTGAAAGCATTAGTGTTCTTTTGAATGTCAAATCAATACCAATAACCTCTAAAGCTCTTGAGCTCATGCAGGCTATGACAAAATCTGTTTTATTCTTGGTGACTTGTTCTTAACAATCCATAGTTCATAAAGAATATCTGTCCTGAGCACACAGAATTTTTCACAGGTAGAAATTACTCATAATATGTTTTAGAGTGTTTAGATGTTCCCAAATAGCTCTGGATGTTAGAGTATCTACAGAAGGTGATTGCATTTTAAGTTTAGCAGTGGTTATTCCTTTCAAGTCACTTTATCACAGAGCACTTCCTACAGCAAAGTCATGGGTCCACTGGTGATGAAACTGCTATGGTTGGCTGTGGGTAGTGTCAGCTGAATATGCTGGGAGAAGAAAATTACTGAGGAAAAAAATTAATGGTAATCCAAAACTCAATGTAAGTGGGGCCTTGTTCATTTAAAAAAGAATTTAGGTGATAAAGCTTAACTGCAGTAGGTACGATTGTATCAAGATAAATCCTAACAATGCCTGTTTGAGTGAACTTACAAATATCTCAGTGGTATTTCTGCAGCTTCAGAAAGTCTGCAGGCAGATCGTTGTGAGGGTGACTAGAAGCTGGAGGATTATTTTTATAGAAGAGTGTTCCCCATGCAGTTACTGCAGATGTGTGCTACTGTTCTGTACTGGGGTGGTGGCAGGTCCTTTGACATCTGAATCGGAAATGTGAGATCGTTTGTGGGTGCTTTACTGGATCACTGTGTAAACAGTAGAAAAGGTTTGGTTTTGCAATACAGATGGCATTTATATGCAATTCTGACCCTGGAAACCTTGGTGTGTGCAGCGTTGTGTGAGACCCTACTCACTGGTCATGACTTTGCCTGTGGTGGGGTTCACCAGCCTCGCTTCCCTTCTTGAGGCAATTCTTCCCAATGGATGGAACTGACAATCCTTTACCTTTGCAGTGCTGCACTTTCTGTACACTAAGGTTCAGCGAGAGCACTGTGCTCTTACACGTTTCCACAGAAACAAATTCTCCCAGCCAGGACTCGTGGATAGGAATGCTAAAGGCAGCTCACATTTCTGCCACAGTGCATGCTGGGGTGATGGAGCAGTCACTCATGTTAATGTCCACATTTCTGAGGCCAAGCACTGTGCTTAAATCTCTGCCTTGATCCTGCCTGGAATCTCTCTGGTTTCTGCTGCTGTGTCCCCCTGCTACTGATACCATAACGTGGAGAATAACCAAAAAGATATGCTCACAAAAGTGGGAGTAAGCAATGCATGAAATCATGACTTCGATCCCTATGATATGCAAAACCTCTAGGTTTTGAATGAAAGAACAATCAAGGCTTCAGAGGTAAATGGAATAACTTGCGATATAGTTCTATTGAGTGCAAGTTTACCAGACTGATTTAATATGTTGATAAGATAGCTGACTTCCTAAACAAGGGGAATGCAATGAACCTAATCTGTCTAAATTTAAGCGAAGTATTTGACATAATTCCGTAAGGGAAATTATTCTTAAGGAATTAGAAAGTGGGAATTAATTAAAAAACTATGAGGTGCTTAAAAAGCGTGCTCAAAGTAGAAGCTGCGGTGAATTCTATGGAAGGGCAAATTCCCGGAATGAAGAGAACTTGTCAGTGTTGCTTCTCGAGGTTTAGTCTGGAGAGCAACCCTGTCAAATATTTCAATTAGTGATCTTGCTATAAGAACAAAGTGGGCACAATTATAAAATTTGTGTCTGACATGAAATCAGAAAGTGTTACCAATTTTGGAAGAGGACTGGGTCATAATTTAGGAAGAATTAGATAGCCTTAAGAGAATAATTGCTTTTGAACTATGATGCAGTCTTCCTCTAGGACTTGCAATACTTTCTCATTTTTGTCATCCTCAAATTTTAAATGGCCTTGTCGGCTTGACTAATGGGAATGTAATGGAGTTTAATTGCACAAAGTCAATCACACAGAGACTAATTACAATAACTTTTGCTGTGAGATCGAACCTCCCGGTTTGGAGTTGGCTATTTCCTGGTTTGTTATATGCTGGAGCAGGATGGTGAGACTGTAGGACTGGTTACACATGCTGTGCTGGGGGTCTGGAGTGGATAAAGGGAATTTTCATCTAATCCTTTACAGCAGCATAGGTGAGGGACTATCATGCAAAGAATGACTGTAAAGTTGTTTTTGTGATGGCCAGTGGCTGCTCTTCTTTGGCTAGGCTGTAACTGGGGTGGTTCCTTCAAAGAGTGCCTCATTCTGAGTTTTCTGTTTAGGAAGAACAAAGAAGTTGCAGCTGAATTATGTTGCAACTCAGACTCATAATAACTATAACATCATAAATTGTTTCAGCTTTCAAGTCAAGATGTTCTTGGGGTATTTTATGACCTACAGATCCATTTCAGGCCCTTCCCTCCAAGACACTGAGGAGCGGGAATGTGTCCAGAGCAGGGCAGCAAAGCTGAGGAAGGGACTGGAGCATAGATCCCACCAGGAGCAGCTGAGGGAGCTAGGAAAGGGCTCAGCCTGAAGAAATGAGGCTCAGGGGGGCCCTTGTGGCTCTGCACAGAGAGAGAGGTGTAGAGGATGGGGCAGCCAGGGTGGGGGTCAGTCTCTGCTCCCAGATAGCAAGTGACAGGACCAGAGGAAGCAGCCTTGGTTTAGACTGAATATTAGGAAAAACTTCTTTACAGAAAGGTGGCCAGGCCTTGGAAGAGGCTGTCCAGGGAAGTGGTGGAGCCTCCATCCCTGGAGATGTGTAAAGGTGCCACCGAGAGAGATGATTGAGTGGCTTACTTGGCAGTGCTGGAAATGGTTGGACTCCATGATCTTGTAGGTGTTTTCCAACCTTAATGATTCTATGATCTCTTGTACTTGGTATAATTCTGAAGGGATGAAATCTATTAATTTGGGAGCACTAGAAGTGATATGAAATCACTTTTGAATATGGAGTACACGGTGACTCTGTCAGTAATTTGTTGTTTCTCAAGTCATAACATTGATCATATTGCTTAGAATAGTTTAAAACCTGCTATTGATGTGATGATTTTTTTTGGTGTCTGCTGTATCATCATAGATATCTAAAAGCCAATTTTTTTTATGTACTACAGAGATTACTTACACTGACACACTAGAGAGAGATTACTTACACTAACTTAGCTAGCTGGCAGGAGATGGCTTCCTACTGGATTGCTATCCAATTGTCTGTCCATCATGAATGTAGTAGGAAAACAAAGAATTTAGGAGATCTGGGTTCTAGTTCTGTGTCTTCTCTAGACTCAGTGTGGTAGTGGGCAGTCACCTCACTTTGTCATCCATAAAATGAGAGACTGATCTTTGTGAAGGACTTGGAGCTGTCTGTGCTTTACCAGTACAAGTTCCTTTACAGGCAAATTAAAGGGTATTGGCATAGGGATGTGGGCTTTGTTTCCTTATTGGGTAAAATAAAATGACAGCTCAAGGCATGAATAAGCAATTCCTCAGCAAGTTAGGAACATACATCTTAATTTTTGTTTTATTGATTTGCACCTGACAGTAAATGCCAATTAAGCTGAAGGCTCACAGCTCTTGCAGTTCTGGGAGGAGTTCCAGGCAGCAGGCAGCGCCCAATGCCTTTAATGTCAGCCCCAAAGAGCTGCAGGGAAATACAAAAGGTAATGTTTGTGACTGTCAAGGGTCTGGCTTTGTGAATGTGCCTGGCAGTGCAGATGTTGTCTGTGAGAGGACATTTGGGAGGGGGGCATTCACTCCCTAGAGCTGTGGTTTGCCCAAACTTCGCCCACACTGGCCGTGGATAGTGACCAAAATGGAGTGAGCAGGTTCTGGACTCTGCCACCAGACCTCCTCTGGGCTGGGAACCAATGTTTAATGAAATGTATGGCCCCAGCCACTCTCCCTGTGAATCAGCTGTTTCTATAGCTGATGCTGGTGTTGATGAATATTATATTTAAACTATGATTTCAAATACATTGATCAGATTTCTTGTGAAGTATTACCATGTTTTTAAGACTGATGCTGAAAGATCCTGGGTAGACTGGGAGCTTTATTTCATGTATGATACCTGAAAATCCAAACAGTAAACCTACTGTGCAAAAGAGATCTGCTCCATAGAAACTAAATGTTTGCAAATATGTCTCTCCCTTAAGAGATGAAAGCCTTTAAGTTCATCTTTTAGCCAGCAAGAATTTGAAAGCTTGCATCCTTTAATGGAAAACATCTTTCAGCACTAATAACATAATAAGAACAAATTGGGCAATGATCACACATAAACCAGGATGGATTGCACCCCGGGAATACCACCTCTAACAGATTGTTAAAGGTGAGGCTGTTTCCTGACTGCCAAAGAAATGCTATTTCAGAGGCGGCAGATGCAGCCTCTGCAGGGGATACTGCTGGCTTCACATTCAAATGCTGGATTTGTGCTAGTTAGAAGGGGATTAGGTAGAAAAAGAATAATCCCTAAACAGGCAAGAGTATGCCTTTGAAATGAAAGGCTGAGTGCTGTTGACACGGGGCAGCACTAGTTTCAGTTTCTCTGTTTGCTGATAGCTTTCTCATATTAAATACAGTCACAAGTATATTTTCTTATTTAAAATGATCCTTAGAATATTGTTACAGGCATTTGCGTGTATTTCTTCTCTCATTCATCAAAATTTTCCAAAGCTGCAACCACAGATATTCTATATGCATAGCAATCAGTTTGAAAGGTAGTCCTGGTGTAGTTTTTCCAACAATATTTCACCTCCAAAAGTACAGCTAAACTGGCTAAAAGGAAATTGAAAGGAAAAAAAAAAAATCAGTGAACTTGAAGCATATTTTTTCCTGACAGATTAAATTTTTGACTATGATATTCCTGGTGAGGTGAACCTAAGATGGAGAATTCAAAAAATATAGTGAGAGGACCTGCTTCACTTCCAAAACTACTCCATTTAAAGTGATTAAATTTGCTGTTGTCTGCACCACTGAATCTCTCAGTTTATGCTCATAGGCAATTTCTTCTCTTCTTGTCTTGTTTAATATCTAGTGTGCAGCTTTACTGCTCCTTTAAAAGCCATATTTGAGTTGCTGTGATGGAAGTGGGGTGTTCCTGCTGCTAAAGGATGCCACATGCATTGGGTCACATTGATTATATATCAGTCCTTCTCTGGTGTCCACAGATATCTGCCTGGAAAAACTTGCCTCCAGTTACTTGATAAATGGTGGAAATTAGTTTATGTCCCCCTCATGGTTTTCACAGCTGAAGTCTGCTTTACTGAGAGAGTCTGATTCTTTTTTTTTTGTGTGAGAGTAGGGAATGCATATGTGTTTAGGGCAGTGGAAGTGAGACAAATCACAGGAAACTGAAAATGGGCATCTTGGTGCAAAGCCTGGGGTCAGAACCATCTCACTGAACATTTTAACTGGGGCATTTCCTGATCCACTGCAGCAGGGGAAGCCTCCCTGGTGGCACTGGGCTGGCTTCTGGACCTGCCTGGGGTGGTCAAAGCCACACCTCTGCCACCTTTCCATTTAAATTGAGCTTTTCCCCAAACCCACCTGAAGGAGGGGGGTGCTGAGCAACAGAAGGTATCCTGGACCAGTTATCAGCGACTTGGTGGGCTGAGATCAGGCTCCTCTCAGCACAAATTCCAGCCAAGTCCCTGTGAATGGCTCTTCCCACACTGGTTCTGTCTGGCCTGCAGGAAATTCAGACCTCAAAAGTTTAAGAACAGGGTGGGAGGGAAGGATTATCTGGGTTTCCTCTGTTAGAGTCAGCTCTTCAAAAGGAAATTAATGGAAAAGTCAGTTCCTAGTCTCTCATACTTGTTATGATTTGTAAACAAGGGGCGACTATTAAGAGAAGCCTTTTTTATGCTAGAGAGTGAAATTAAATGGGCAGGTTGACCAGCAGGAGGAACCAAATGTTTGTAAGAAAAAGGCTGGTTAAGGCAGTAAATACATTGCACTGTCTTACCCTATGCCAGTGAACAGTGTACTCAGATATCGAGTTTGTTTTGCATAGTAAACACAGGAATTTATCATTTTGTTCCTTCATTTTAGTTTGGTAGAGAGCTACAGCCTCTCTATAACTTTATAGTGTGTCAACTGAGAACTCACATCTTTATCATGCCCTGATAAACCCACTAAAATGTTATATTTGAAGCTTTCCTGGTTTTCTTCATTTGATGCCCATTGATGAGGTGAAAAGATTGCTACTCTTATTTTATTGCAGTGCTAACATTTTGCATTTCCATTATTATAACATCTCCTGTCACTACAGGTTTGAATTTTTGAGATTTATACTTTGGACATGGGATAGTTTGTCATTGCTGAAATTTGGCAAAGAAATTCTTCAGCCTTGGGGGATTTGAAGCTTGTGAACCTGTTAAAAACAACAAAAGCCAAGCCCTGTGGAGGCCAATACACCAGCTGAGGGAGAGTCCACAACCCTCCCCTGGAGGAAGAGCCCTTAGGCGGCCTCCTTTCTTTTTAGGGTGACTGTTTGGATCCCTCACATGATGCTCTTCTGCCATATATAAATCTGTTGGACCCCATTGGTCCTTCCCCCTTGATTCCTGACCCCTCAGCCGATTTGTCCTGATGTTCCACCCCGCCCCTGCTTTTCCCATATAATCCCTGCTCCCTCAGACCTCCCCTGGGGCTTATCCGTCTGCAGATAGAGGAATAAAGATTCTCTCTGCAGAACCCCATACAGACTCCTGGCCCTTCTTCAGTGTCACTTCAGTCCTGAGGGGGAGATGTGCCTGGCAGTGTCTTTGTAAAGAGGCTTCTCCAGGAAACTCGCAACACTCCACCATCCATGCCTGCCACGACAAAACCCCAAACACCTCACAGCTCCAGATTTTCTTTCACTAAAAAAGAAAAATAATTTGAAAATCAAACCATATGGAGAAATTTCTGTTTCCGCTTGCCTGTAACTTAAAAAGATCAAGGTAGAATGGTTAAAAAAGGCCCATTTCTAGTGGCCTTAGGAATTTTTCAGCAGTCTCACTCGTGAATCTTTCTGAAACTGAAATGATTCCACAAAATGCGAACATTTTTGGTGCCAGCTGGTTACAGTGACAGTCTTTAGAAGAAGAAAATTCTTGTTTTAACTCAAAGTCATATGTCTGAATTCTGTAAAGTATTCCCAGAGTTGTACTTATTTGGATATTGTAAAAAATTTATTGGATAAAAAAGTGTAGTTAGATGTTGGAATCCGGGACACAGAGGATTTCAGACTTTCTGTGCTAACAAGGAATGATCCACAAAATTGTACTGCATTGACCTGAGACCCTGGGAAAGGCTTCCTAAACTGAGTGATAGTATTGAGTCTGTGCACTTGTACCTGAGTAGAAGTGTGTTATATCACAGGGTGAGAAATTTAGAATTTAAGGTGGCTGGGTAATATAATATATATGTAACGAGATGGAGGATTTAGGGCATAGTCTTCTTCTTCTTCTCCTCATAAGTTTAGGTAATTTTGTATGGTTGGTTAAGAAATTCTGCAGTGCAGAACATAGGTGACTGGTTGTTGGATTTAAAGTTAAAATAAATTTGTTGGCATCTCATAATTGGGTAGTTTAGGCTTAAAGGACCTTGAAGCTTCTCTCTGTGAGCTTCATTTTTACCTTGTTAACATAGCACGTACAAGCACTCGTGGTCAGTGAGGCTATAACTTAGATAAGACAGCAATAAACAACGAAGTCCAAACACTAGCTCAGCCTCCTGTGCTTTTAATCCTAACCCTGAAAAGAACGTAGAAGAGCAAAGGGGTTTTCCACAGTTAGATGGCCAGACATCAGTGGAATATTATTTGTCACCACGTATGAAGTAATAATAAGCCAAACTTCAAATTTTTTTAGCACTTTCGTGCAATTATATATAATATGCTGTGCTAGGTGAATGGTAGTTTCATGGGTTAGCAGACTGGGTCGTCAAGCTTTTCTTATTTGCTTCCTTAGCAGAAAGGTCCAGTTTTTTCTTCATTTTTGTCTTTCACCTAAATATCTGTTCTAAAAGTCATGTGTGATAGTTTTTTTGCAAGTTGGACATGGTGTTTCTAATTTTCAAAAAAATTTGCACTATAGACACAGCTCTACTATCTGCACAGATTCATAGTGTGTAACTTGGGAATAAATCTAAATACTGAGTTTCTACTTCTGGCTAATTTACTGCTCTTCACAAACTCTGATCTTATTCTTTTTTAGCAAATGCCTCTCTTCTAAAGCTGATCTAAATCTTGGTGGTTGGAAAATCCAACATGATTGATATTCTGTTGGTCCTCGTGCCATCAAGATTTAAGTTCAGTTTGCAGATCTATTCTATGTCTCTTGTAAGTTCAACTCGGTGCAGAAATTTCTGCCTGCCCTGCAGCCAGACTGCTTCCTTGCCCTCCAGAGAGTTCCTGGGACATGGGGAAGTCCTGGAGCACTGAAGGAAGAAAGCCAACGTCTGAGCCATCCCTCTCCAAGGGCTGAATACACTGAATAGCCCAATACACTGAATTACAGCGCAGCTGAGATGGCCCTGCCCGTTCTGGGCCTGCCAAACAAAAACAATGCACACCTATAGATATATAAACCTATTTATGTGTAGTTCACAAACTGTTAGAAATGCCCACTAAGGCCCTGAAGTCTGAGAGGTGGTCAATATTAAAGCAAAAGTGATAAATATTAAAGGAATAACTGGAAATGCTTTCTCTTCTGTGTACCAAGCCATGGGTAATTTTTTTTGGTTGTCAGAATAACTGAGCTGGCAGTTCAGCAGGGAACTTCTCACTTTCAAACAAATGTGGTAGGATTTTGAAAGGATTTAAGAATATTTTGATATACTGTTACTCAAGACCAAATATAAACATTAGGCTCCAGTGGTCTTGAGCTGAAGTTAGGAGTGGCATTTTTAACCTAAAAGAGGACAACTCACTAGCTGTTTCAAGGGGGAAGGATTTATCTGCTCTTGAAATATTTGGTGCTTCTGGCTTCTAAGGGCAAGCATTTAAACTTGCCAGAAAAGTGACCTGATCCAGGATGGATGCTTCAAGCTGCCAGATTGACTGCGAGTGTTTCAAGCGTCTGGCTGGGTGCCCCAGTTGGAAGCTGTCCTTCTCCTGTGACATCAGCCTCTCCTGTATCTGGCATTGTGCTGCCTTGTTTTCATTGCAAAACAACAAAACAGAATTACATTTTTAGCAGCTGGTGATGTGGGAAAAGCGTCCAGCTCACTGGGATGAAGAGTGTTTGGAGAAGTGTTCCTTCAGCCAAGCAGGCAGAGAGGTTCCTGATTTTACAGAGAGGGAACTGAGACAGACTTTACTGACTCCACTGGCCAAGGCTCCCCATAATTCTGGTATCAAGGTGCACATCTTGCCATTTCCACCCCACACTTTGATTTCTCAGCAAAGTGAAATGGCTTTCTCGCTGTCAATAGAGAGGCTGACAGAGCCAAGCACAGGCCCCAAGGACCTGATTAAAGTCATTTTTCACCTTGGAGAAAAGTCAATGGAAAGTACAGAAGGGCAGCTGAGCAGTGCAGCCTCCGTCTGTTCCATCAGAGTTCTTACTTTTTTGCTGTCTCCCCACATCAATTTTCTCTGTGTTGTTTTCTGTCAGCTCTCCATGCAAACTTTGATATTTCTGGACTTCCTTGCATGTGTTCTTTTAATGGTCCATTTCTACTGAGTTTCTTACCACCAATAAATGTGACGTGCTGTGGCAGGGTTCATGCTTGGCATTAGGGATGGCAGCTGAAGTGCACCAATGTGCTCTTGGCCTTGAGAAGATACTTTATTAAGAAGCATCATATGTGGGGAGGTTGTCTTTCATTTCTCCCTTCTGTTAATATACAATATTTCCTAGCAGGTAGTAATTACTCCTGATAATCCTTCTCCTCATAACCTAGAAGAAACAGAGAAAAAATAACGGCCTCACTGCTGCTCAATGCAGCCAAACTCATCAATTAACAGCACAATATTTTCTCAGCAAACAGGGCTTATTTTGAATCTGGTAATAGCCAATTGCAGCATGATTTTTATAAAAATGTCACCCAGATAGCTTTAAAAAGTTACTTTTTTTTTCATTCTTCTTGTATCACTTTCTCTTCATTGCCTTTTCTTTTCCTTTGTAGATTAACTGTAGGCAATTATTTCCCAGTACCCAAAGTTTGACTTGGACTGTTTTGGTGGCTGCTCGTTGAGCTCAGGTCCTGGTGCTGAGTGAGTGAATGACAAGGCAGAGGGCTCAGCCTCTGCTGAAGGTGGCTGTGCCGGAGCTGAAGGCATTGCCCTCTTGTCTTGCACAGTGGATTCCCTCGACAAAATCCTGCCCAAGGTCATGCAGAGCACACACACCTTGGGGAGCACAGAAATGGAAAATTTAAGCAGCAGCTCTAAATAAGAAGACTTTTCCTTCTCATTTATGTGTGGCCTGTTGTGATCAGGAGCTCCTGGAGGCTGGAGAATGCCTCTGCTCTGTCTGTGCAGCCCAAGAGCCATCCTTTGTTAGAGCTGCTGAAACCACGAGGGTGTAAATAGCACCACAGAATGCTTCAGGGACAGATCAGCAGGAGAAGGTAGGGAAATTGTACAGCTGGTGTGGAATGGAAAAGGCAGTTGTCCATGGCAGAGCTCCCAGCAGGATTGTGTAAGAGCACGGTGCCAGACAGCCACATTCACACACCCACGGGCTGGCTGCTGGGCCAGACACGGTTGGAGAGCTGCTATTACACACCAAAAAAAGAATAGGTGCCTCCCTCCTTCTGGTCAGTAGCTGAGCTGAAGGAGTAGGGGCTAATAGAGCCTATTTGGTTTCTAATTGTTACTTTGTTCAGATTGTGAGCTGCAGGAAAGTTCCTGCCCTTCAAGATTTCCAATTAAAATAGCTTTGATGTGGGGACAGTTGGATACCACAACAATCTGTGAGATAATATTTTTTTTCCCTCAATTGAGATGATTAATTTATTTAGTTGTCTGCTAAGAAAATAATGCCTGGGTTTTTTTGTTTTTTTTTTTTTCCATCAGGTAATTTCATCCTGTAGAGATAAATATGATTTTGCAGGGCCATGGGGAAAGGCTGGCTCTTCCACTGTCACTCAGCTAAAGGAATTTAGGAAAGAATGGAAATCCAGCCTCCTGCAACATCCCAGTGCTCTATTTACTGGGCCAGGCTTGTGGTTGGTGGGTGCAGAATGGCACAGAAAATCAGCTGACATATCAGAAGTGCCCCTTGAAGGGACAGTCTCAGTCTGGAGTAATTCAGGGACAAAGGACAGTCTGGGTCTCTCTGTGCCACAGTGAAGGTGGGGGTGAGTGCACTGTTCTCACAACAAGCTCCCATTGCTGTTTGGCATTCCTCATCCCTGGCATTATTCAGTGGCTGCCAAATGGACTTGCTGACTTCTGGACTGACCTGCTAGGCTTTATGTTTTATTGATGTCCTATGGTTTTCATGAATTCAGAATTCTCCATTCACTCTAATTAGTTGAACTTGAGTTCATAAACTCAAAGACCTTTCAAAGGATTTGGCAAGATGCATGAAAGTATCACAGCCAAAGTCTCTGAAGCGCACAATGCATGTTGAAAATGCAGGGAGGCTATACAGGTGCTTTCTGAAATCTTGAATATTGAGAGAAAAAAAATACCTGAGAAAAAAAATGTGCTACTTTTCTTCTGAGCATCCCCAAAAGAAACTCAGGATGAGCTTTCCCTGAGTACTTAGTGCAGACTTAAGGTAGCTCTCAGTGATTAAAATTAGAATGCAAATATCTTGAGTACCAAAAGTGTGTCCCCAGCCAAAACGTTTCTTGGTGTCCTCTCCAAAGTTATTCTCAATGCAGAATGAAAGTGTGGTGTTGATGTTACAGGAACAATCTGTTGTTCAAGTAGCAGCTGGTGTGTCAAGGATAATTTTAAGTATATTTCAAGTGTGTGCATCTTTGCCATCCAATTGTGTCCTGGTATTGGTTCTCCAAATAACAGTCATTAAGGAAAATCACCATTAATCTCTGAGCCTTGTGGATTTTACCTCTGGTATTGCTGGTCTGAATCAGCACTGTGGTAGCTGAGCACTGAAAGTGTAGGTACAAATCTCTTGAGGCTTTATGGAAATACAGTGGCAAAAATAAAAGGTTGTGAGCAAAAGACTGAAAGACCTGAATAATTGTTGTATAGAATTTAAAATATTTAAGATTTACTTAACGAATATTCAGATACATTAAAACCTCTGATAGTGAAGTGGTGGTGTTTAGCAGAAAGTGTTCCAGGGCTGGTATCTGAATTTCAGGTCTAACTCCAGACTGCTCCTTTGCCTTCTCGAGAGCTGCATCTGTTTCCTTCCCTGCTGAGCAGGACAGTTCCCATCTCCTGCTGTCCTGAGAGCTGCCAGGCTCTGTTTGCTCAGCTCTGTTGCTGTCTTCTTCAGACCCTAATGACACACAACGGGGCATGATGAAAAGAAGCAGCTGAGTGCTTGTAGGGCTGCAGGCAGAGTGGACTGTGCAAAGGGAAATCCCTATCTGAGGCAGGAGCTCTCCCCACCTCTGGGAGGAGATGGTGGCTGTGCTGAAGCTGTGAGAAGGCTTGTGTTGTCATACCCCTTGATATTCAGCCATGCAAATTGGGACTGGAAGCCCAGACTAAAAATTAGAAGCAGTTTTTGGGCTCAATTTTACTGCACGAGTAAGTAGTGTGCTCCTGATTCTTGTTGAAGGTGAAATAGAGAGGTCGCTTCTTGAAAATTGTTATCAGCGTGATGGGAGCTGGAAGAATCCTAGAACCTCTGGGTCAGATTGTATCCATGCTACTCTGCTCTCCGACTGTTTCCATGGCAATGGATGTCAGTGCACTGAAAATGGAGAAAACGAGGGTTTGGGAAAAATTATTGGTTTAAATCTCTTCGGTTTTGTACCCCTGACAAGGGTTCCTGTGGTGCTAGCAGCAGGTGCAGAGCAGTTTGGTGGTCAGGTTCACATCCAGTTACAAAATGGCAGCTGAAAAAGCTCATTTTGCTAAGAGCAAAAAAAAAAAATAAAAAAAAAACCCAACTGAAGCACCTAGGTTTATGGATGTGAGAAATGAGAAGTGGTTTTAAATTGTTTATTAGACAAAAAGGAGTAATATGCCTGCTTCTAGGACAATATAGAAAGGGAAAGTTAAGAAAAAATGGGTATTTTAATACTCCTCACATTTTTTGGTGGAGAGAGCAGAGCTAGTCTTCACATACATAAAACTTCCCATCACCATATGTTCAGCTCTTGTAAAACTAACTGCAGATTTCAAATCCACTCACCCTTGAGGTTTCAAAGATAAGAACTTAATGCCAGGTTTTTTTCAGGATTCCTTTTATGTCTTGGTGAGTCTGTAGGGAGTGGGAGAAGGAGGAGAAGAGGTTTAAAAAATATAGGTGTGCATACAAGACATAGCAAGGGGAATCTGTCACAGCATCCAGCTCATAATTTAATTAAGGGGAAATAAATGCTGGCAACCCTTTCAAGTGTTTAGAAAAGGAATCTGCAGAATTTGCCTATATTTATTGCTGTTTCTGCAAAACTGGATTCCAGGTATGTGTTTGCTTTACCTGTGGACTGAGACCTCTTCTGGTGTAAGTTAATCCAAGAGGCATCGTGTTGGATTCAGTCTCTAGATGGCTGGAGAAGTTTTGAGCTGACCAGGAACTGTGGTGAGGTATTTCATAGCAAGTAAACATAAGGCCAGAGCTCTCTGCAGGGGTGTTAAAGCCACATAATCTCTGTAAATTTAGAAATGTGATATTTACATTGTGCATAAACAGTTGTTGATCTTGAGAAATTGTAATGTTCTGAAAAACATGTTGAAAAATAACACAAGGTTTCTTTTCACTGCTTCTGGATTTTGAAGCGCGATTCAGGAGCTTATGTCCTGTGGCAAACTAACATGTATTAGATTCCAGACTCATTAGGTGCAGTATCTATTGCCAGATACACTATTCTCATTCAAATCCCTCTTTAAGATCTACATCTGTCAGAAAGCTTGAGAAGAGCTGAACTAATTAAAATGTTACAGAGAAGTAATTTTGCTTGCCAAACAGCCTCTGATTTTAGGGAAGCAGGAGAGTCTTGTCACTAAGGTCCATCTGTGTTTTAAGTTTGTCACCTCAACCTTGAGTCCTGGTGTACAGAGCTCACAAGTCTCGCATGCCTTGTGAGATACCTGGAGCATCTGTGGGCAAGAAGGGATCAGTAGTGCTAATTAACAAAAATTTCAGGCATTTCAAATGTGGTTTTGTCTTTATTAATGTTAATTAATGTCATTCTACACTATCTGCAAATTTTCTAGGATTTTTTTTCTAATTTACTATATAAAGACCAGTGCTTCTATTTTTCTTGAAGTCTCTCAGACAGTTCTCAATCTGCTGTTCTACTCGTGAATCTTTCTTGCTTTCCCTTTTGAATTCTTTCAAATTGAATTTCCCTTTCAATTCTTTGATCTTGGCTCTATTTTGCAATTCAGAATGTTTTTATTTCCCTAGATAATGTGCAGTTTTGCCATTTTTCTCCAGAGATATGCAGAATTCCTTTAACAAGCAGCAAGAATCTGACAACTCTGTGGAAATGCCAAACCTTAGGTTTCCTCATCATAAGATTTACCTCAGTTTTGTATCCCTAGTATTTCTCATTCACACTGCTACACCTGTGCAAATAGCAAAGTTAAAATGCAGAAGTCAAACCAAATAACTGCTGTGCTAGAAACTGCTCCCATCCAGAATCAGCCTTAACTCAGCTCCTCAGGTTGCCTTAAAAGGCTAAAAACAAACATAAAGGTGTTTGCAGCAAGGGGCGAGCTTGTTAAAAATAAAAGAAATCAAAAATTAAAAACAAAGTCTCCTAAATGAGTAGTGGGCAGGCTGATCTGCATTTGGAGAAGCCTACAGCTATGTGACAGCTGTCCAAGTGAAATTACCAAACCTTGAACACCAGCATATTTACCCACATTGATCTGGTGATGGGTCTGTTTTATTGGACACTGGCAGAATTTAATTCCTCTTGGGTTGATTGGGGGTTTCTGTGGTTTTTAGTGGGATTTTTAATGACAGGTAGCATTCATGTGCCATAGTTTCTCTCAGCCAGTAAAGATGCTGTTTGCAGAGAAGATAGAAGCATGGAAAAGCAAAAGCACACTGTGGGTACAAAGGCCATTGGTTTGGCTACCTCCTGACTATTCAGGCTTGGTGTTAACCTCTTGATGCACAAGCCCTTGGCTCCAGAAATGGATTTCATAAAGAATGGGATATTTCTGTAATTGCAGCACTGTGAGGAAATGAATGTTCCACTTAATGGCCTCCTATAATAACTCCCTCATATTTGCTGGGAATTTGTTGCTGTGCTAGAAACTGTTCTCCTCTTTGTACTGCTTTATTAACTCTCTTTGCTACAGTAATCTTAAACTTGATAGAAGCTATCTTTTGCTAAAAGTAAAGCAAAAAGTAAAAAACCCCTTTTGAAGTAGGTTTCTGAACTATAACAGTAGTGATTTCTAGAACAAACACTTGGTAGATGATGAAAGAAACTGATTAATATCTCTGAATATTTGAAGTGAGGCCTGATAGCCAAGAGCTGACAGAGAGTGATTTAAAGATGAAAATGAAGCCATAATATATTCAAAGGGAAAAATGGATATTGCTTGGGGGGAGGGTGCGTGTGTGTGCTGATGTATTAATTTTGATTTCTAAATTAAAGGAAAAAAACTTGGGAGCCAATTATTATCCAGTTGCTCCAGGCTAGATTTCCAAGATGATGTACAAAAATGGCAATTATACAACATTATACCCCTAGAAAAACAGTATTAACCAAAGATCACTTTTGCAAGTGCCTGCAATTTCTGACTGGCTGGATCCCAGGTCCAATATCCACCAGGAAAGAGGAAGCAGGACAGGATTTATGCACTGCCTTAGCACAGTAAAAGATATGGGGAAAGAGAGACTCAGCCCCAAACTAAAATTGTGATCTGCATTTAATTTCATGGCTTGCAAAAGGTGCCATGCTGTTTTAGCAGCATGTCAGGGACAAAAAAACCTGGAGTTTTTATTGTGGAACCAAAGGGAAATGACATCTCCAGTAGGCCTTAATGGGAAGGAAAGATGAGGGAATGAAAAGCCACACCTGATGATCTTCCTGAGAGATCCAACTGAGAAACACTTGGTTGTTCTTTGGATGCACAGTTTTGATGGATCTTTGTCAAGTCGTTGACCCATTTCCACTGGAAGTGTTGCTGATCTTCTAGCACGGTGTCTGAGAGCTTGCTCAGGATCCAGAGCTTCTGTGAGCTGCTCCTGCAGCTGTGTCCTGCCATGGGACATTGCAGAGCCTGCCACTCTTCACCTCAGGGCAGCTGGCAGGAGGTGCTGCTGATCCACTCCTCAAGGAACTTGCTGTATTTATGTCGGGTTTGCTGCTTTTGCATAAATTCCCCAAGCTAATAAAGTCCTTTTTCCCCAGCCCAGGATGAAAGAAGAAGCTGAAACTCTTCAGATCTTGCTTCCAAGGTTATTTTTCCTTATCTATAACATTCTGTCTCTGACCTGCCGAGGTCTGTCTGGCAGGACAGCAGAAGGCAAACTCCCCCCCTGAGAGGCAGTGTTTATCTTTTATACTAAAAACTACATTTACATTATTTACAATTACTTTCCAATCCCTAT
>JAWWMU010000013.1:25150175-25160483 GCA_035048155.1 Cinnycerthia olivascens
CGGGCCGGAGGTGCATCCCCGCAGCGGGGGATGGATGCTGCGGGGCCGCACGGGCCGGGGCTGCGCCTCTGCGCGCCGGGGCTGGGCAGGGGGAGCGGAGAGAAGCGCTGGAGCTGCCCAGGCCGGGAGCGGAGGGGAAGCGCTGCCGCTCCCCCAGGCCGGGCCGGGGCTGACCCCGGTGTGCGGGGCTCCTGCTGCTCCCCGTTCCCAGCCGGCCGTGCCCCTTCCAGAGCTCCGGGCACAGAAGTGTCGGCGATTTCTTGCCTCTGCTTGTTTTCTTTTCCCTTGCGTTGTTTCCGTGCAGTTTAGGACTGTCTTTCGAGCCCCAAGTTTTAGAAACTTAGTTTTGAGTGCTCTGTCTCGATTTATTTTATATTATTTTCAAGCGTTTCAGTTACTCTTATTTTTGTATGGGGCTTTGGTGTTTATTTTATTTGTGAAGATGTGTGTGAGAGGGAAGAGAAAACTACAGTGTTTGTTTGGCGTTTGTTTTCTTAACAAAACCCCAACCAACTGCTTGAGCCGTAACTTTGTGAGGAAACTGATTCTTTCCAGCAAACGTTACTTGACTTTGCTTACATTTACGTGTACAAACAGCAGAAAGCGGCTGTAGGAAATGAATTGCTCCTTCTGTTACTGACCCGGCGAGCCTCGGTGTCCTGGTGGGAATGTCGCCTTTTCTGGGCGGACTAACACACAACACGTAACATTTTGGTGGAGGGGAGTTACTTTCCTCATTTATTTTTTAATGTCATTCAAGATAATTATCTCCTTTATAAGGATCTTCTCTTTAGATAAACGTGGGAGGTTTTATTATGTGGGAGATGTCTTCTAACCTGCCGGCAAAACGCGGTCGTTCTCTCGCTGGGCTTTGCTGTGCCTTCGACCGCTGGAGGGCTGCAGAGAACATTTTTGGCTAACAGGAGCCACAATCTCCCAGTAATTGGTTAAAAATAGGCATTTTAAGGTTATTTATATTGATATTCAAATGCTTTAAGTTTTGCTTATTACTTTACATACCTTGTTTCTTAAAATTGGGTATTTTTAAAGACTATAATGCAGTGTTAATAAATGAAGTAAGATGTCTTGGCACTGTCTGCAGTTAATATCTGATCTGCTTTCTCTTCCTCCACCTGATCAGTAGGGGAAAGAAAAAAAGGTTTAAAGGCAAAAATCTCTTGCTGCTTTCTCCTTGCTCTCTGTTTTTCTACAGTAATCAAGTTTTAAGTTAAAAGGCATTTTGTGGGTGTCTTGTGCACAAAATTGCAAAGCTTGGTGCTATAACCATAACCTGGACTTGTGGCTTGAAGATGCATTCTGGTGGCAGGTGGAGGTAGGATGTGGTGTGTACAAAGCCCCCCACGTGCCTGAGCATCCTGTTGTATAGAGGCTCAAAGACAATCAATGATTTCAAATCTCATCTACTTTGTTGTGCTCTGCTGCTTCTCGTTTTAAAATCAAAACCAAGCCCCCTCCACCCCCACTCCTTTTCCCCACGTGTTTGTGAGGAAAGGGAGAAGGATTACAGAAACGGTTCTGTTCTCATTTTTCACTCAGTAGAAAATAAGAATTTCTTGCATTAAATATCTCCGGGCAGCAAAAATATTTTACTCTCAATAGCAAAGAGGAACATCCCCCCCCAAAAAAGCCAGCAACTCTCTAAAGTTTTCCAAGGAAAAAGAAATATGAGGCAACATCAGAGTGTTTAGGAGGTAGTTAGCTACAGAACTTAATGTGTGTATTAAATGTGCATATGTAATTTGTTAGCTTTGCAGCAGTTTGTTGACACTGAGATCTCTATCATAGGGTCCAATAAAAATTACCATTTTGGACAGAAAAATGTTTTCTTTTAGGTATTTTTAGATAGTTTTGCTCAATAAGACAGAGGCAAACTTTCTGGTTTATTGGAATCACATTAATGATGTCTGGAAATCGTGTCAATGGCCTCTTGTAGTCTTCAGATATGGAAAATAGAATATGCTGAAGGATAAGGGTTTTTTTTTTCCCCCATCATATTCAAAATTCCTAGGTCCATGTGGTCACAGGCAGGGAGCAATACAATCTGCAGCACTTGTTCTTTTTATTTCCCCAAATCTCTGTGTAAGGCTGATCTCTTAAATGATGATCTTATTCTAGTATGTACTACTAAACTACTCAATGAAGTCCTAAAAGGGCTGTCATATCCAAATTTCTTGTAAGACCCAAATCATAAACCTCTTTAATTTCACTGTACTTGAACTTCATCATTACCATAAACAAGATTTTAGTCTTAATTTTAAAGTACAGCTGAAAGTCTCTCAATGATCTGAATAACTAAGAATATTTGATTCCAATTAAATTAATTCCATGGGCAAAACTTGGAATTCTTAGTCATTGTGGACATTTCCAAATCGATGGAACATTCAGTCCCCCTTGGCAGGTCTGTGATGTGAATGCATCAGATCTGACTCTCAGCAGCTGAGCCAGGGGGGACAGAGCCAGGGAAACCTTTCAGCCTGGGGGGAGGAAAAGGTAGGAAAGACTTTGGGAATACACAGACAGATCCCAGAGTTTGAAATTTTCTGCATCACTCAGTGTTTCCTTGTATTCCTTTATTTTATAATAAATAACAATGAAATTCTTCTCATTATCAGTTCATAGGAGACATGAGAAGAAAAAAAAAAAAGAGCCTCATTTTCAACCTTGTCCAGAATACATGAGGAGCAATTTTTGGCAAGTGCTTATGTCAGAAGATGGGAGGTAAAGCAACTGTGCTTTCTTTGGCTGGTGCTTCTTGTAGCTCACCAATAAACCCCAATAAAGACGTAAATGATTTCATCTTTCTGTTTCTTTTCATCAAAAAATGGAGTTAGAAATCCTTTTTTTTTTTTCCTTTTCTTCCCCCCAGAGTGTTTGATTGAAAAGCAGTTCATGAAGACTGATTCTTATGTCTCACAGGATAAAACATTCGTCTGATTATGAAGTTTGAGTGTCAAGATAATGAAATGATTCAGAGGTCTCAAAAGACAGAAGTCAGTATTCGATAGCAGCTTTAGTATTTAAGTATTTCAGCATAGAAGATTGACAACTATATTTAAATTGTCATTATGAAGTTAGAGAATATTTGCCAGTTGGAATCATATTGTTACCAATTTTAATTGCATTACTTGGAAGGCTACCAAGACTGGGAACTTAAGAGCTTCCAAAGCATATTTTAATTGTAAGCAGAGTGCGTGCCACTCCAAGAACACCCTCCAAGGTGTGTCTTTTGTCACCTTCCATTAAGCAGCTTGTGAGCAGTCAAGAATTTCATCCTTCTTTTTCCACTTTAAAGTGACTGGTTTTGAGCTCTGAGGGTTGGATCTGTATCTGGACACACAAACCTCCTGGCCAAACTGCACACTTAAAAGGGACCTCAGTTTTCTTTAATCTGTTTTTAAACATCTAGCAGCTGTATCCAGTAGGTGAGAGTTGTGCATCCTCACTGGAGGCTTTCAGCCTGGATCTAAAAAAAGGTTAAGGGTGCCTGTAATGCTTCAGTGTTTTGTTTCCTTTTATGAGCTGCAAATTTACTCTGTCAAGAAGATTAATGAGTGGAATCTAACTATTTAAAATGTTCAAGTGTCGACTTCTAAAGTACACTTTAGGACAGTTCACTCTAAATGCCTTCCAATTCTTTGCTGTGTGTATTCCAATAAAAAGGGATATGATGATTGCATATATATGTAGAGCAAGGGAGTGGGTTACATCAAGTAAGCTGTTAGAACATTATGCTTTATAATATGGCATTGAAATTCAAGAAACTTCATGATAAAATTAGCCCAAAGGCTCTGGATGTGCTTCTCTCACTGCATCAGCTAATTTGGTACTTGGTAATTTGGTAGTTGTTCTCAATAACTGATATTAAAAAAAAAATAAATCAGTGTTTAAGTCACACTGGACCTGAGTGAGTTTTACCCTCCCTGCCCTGAAATCCTGCTTTATGTGGAGGATTCTTAAAATCCAACTTCTAAGAAATTATTTGGGTTTGTGTAAATCTCTCATGGTGCTTGGTAGTGAAGTATTCCTGATGCTGCTGGCTTTGTGATACAGGTTGAACAAGATGTTCAAGCTTGGCAGAAATTAAAGGGATTGGAAAAATGGTTCAGGTTTTTTTGGGGCCCTTACAGGTCTGAGTATTCTCAAGATACAGATGGAGTGTGAGTTGACCAATAGATTAAGAGTCTTGGGCTAGAAAAGACGATTTTTGCAGTTTACCTAAAAATTTGTTTTGGAATAGAAGTGTATGTGCTGAATTACAATTCATTTTAACGTGGCTTCTCTCCGTATTGATTTTAAAGATGGCTCTGCATAGATTTGCAGTTTCCCCGCAGTTAATGCTGTTATTTAGATGTTTGGTCTTTGTACATGGAATCTTGACCCTTCTTAAATCAATGTGAGATTTGCAGTATAGCTTGGTAGAATCAGAGTTTTATCCTTTGTGTGTTTTCCTATGAGTGTAAACAGTTATTTCAAAGCTTGTTCTGCTAATAGCTGCTTTTATCCAAACAGGAGGAATGTTTGATTTAATCTCTTTCTCCTTACAGCTTCCTGTAGTTTAACGGCTTTCACCGAGCCAATAAAATTGGTTTTGGTGACTTTTGTTTGGTTTCATTTTTTCTTTGGGTTTATTTGTTGTTGGTTTTTTTTTTTTTTGTTCTTTTCAAAGTGCTTTTTATTGAACTTAAAGCGATTAAGTGAAGTGTTGGCCAGGATGTGCATCCTGCAGGTTTAAGTGTGGTTGTTGTTCCCTGTGCTGCCTGTCAGAACACCTGTGCTGGAGCACACTGTTTGCTGCTGTTTGTATTCCAGCCTCATGGTTCCTGTCTGGCACTGGGTAAAATACTGGGAGTGCAGTGAAGTCAAGGAGTTCTGCCCTCCCCCAAGGTTTCACTTGTGCTCCTTTTGTAGAGCTGTTTCTTGTTGCTGTTATAAATCAGACCAATCACCTGAAGTTGCATACCCTATTGATAGTATTTGGCTGTTTTTGTAATAGCAATGATTAAGAATGACATTTAATTTACTGCTGCTCTACTTTGCATGTCTTAGGACAGCTAAAATGAAGTGGGACACCTTTAATTTTATTTGCTGAAAATTGCAATCAAATGCAGAGACTAAGATTCTGCTTTTGGATCAGCATTCATCTATCCCTCATTTGCTAGCAGATTGGAGTAAGTAAAGTAGGTGAGAAAAAAGAGACTGCTCATTTTGGGACTGATTTCCTCATTCTTTCTTGTGTAGATTCTCCTCTCACTGAATATGCATCGGTGGTTATCAACACTGTATGTGTCTATATAGGTACTGCATGTGTCTGATCATTATCAGCTTATTTCATGACTTTTCAGACACAGGTTTTTACTCCTTAATCTCTGAGCTTCTGAAATCAGGCAACTAAGAAAATGTAGTCATTTATCCCCTGAAATAATAATAAACCCAACCTCGAATGTGAGGAAGAAGAGCAAAGGTCGTGCAGGTAAATCACAAAAACTTAAAAACAAAAAGTAATGAGGGTTTCCCTAAAAACTTGGTGGGTTTTGTCTTGCACCTGGCTCTTGGAAATGCAATCAAAGTCTGACTGTGGCTGGAAAGTATTACACCCCTTTCCTCTACCAGACTGAGCATTTGCAGTAATTGGGTTGAATTTCTTGGTTGTGAGAGGAGCTTGTAAAATATGGGTTGGTGGAACTAAGTTAAAATAATTTGTGAGCTCTCTCTCAGGATTTTCTGTGTCATAGATGATGTTGGTTTCTGAAATTTGGTTTGGAGTTAGTTTCACAAAGGCTACTAGCACAGATCAGCCTGGGACAGAATGCTCTGGCAGGTATATTTGAGGCATTTCTGGAGAAACTGTACAGTTCTCATGTTTGAAGGGTGATTTTCCCTTTGCCTTATGAGAGCTATTTCAAAAATTCCTGAGCAACAGCCAAACAGATGGTATTTGCCATTATTGTCAGGCTTAGGTCTTAGGGGTTCATTTTTTCTTCCTTAGTTAAAAAGAATTTTAAATTTGTCTTGAAAAAGGAAAGCTAGAAAGATGTTAAATGTCTGATTTATACTTAACTGCCTTAAAAAGTCAGCCTTTTGATAGTGATCTTTAAACCTGGCAAAGGTAGACTCAAACTCTTGATTTGGTGTCATGAAAGGAAAAGCATTGGCTACCAAAGCCAATTGTAGTTGGTTTCTATCTTTTTCTTCCTCAAAAAAAAAAAGCATAAAGGCTGTGTGTGTATAAAATGATCAAAGTACGATTATTTCAGTGTTTTGCTGAAGCGAAAGGCACAAGATAAGACAGAGTTATTGAGATGAAATAATTTGAAAAGAAATATTTTGAGGTTTATTTTGGAAAATTAAAATAATTTCCTTTTTTTTTCTTCCTCTGCACTCCTCCTTTAATGGTGGTCTTTGGTGTCATGGGATCTGTGGCTCTATTCCCGTGGCTGCAAAAAATAATCGAGAAAAACATGTCTATTTTCAGTAGGCTTGTGTTACCATTCAGCTGTCCATCTAAATTTGTAGGGATTCACAAATCAAAAAGAACTGGAGCTGCTTGTGAAGATCAGCAAAAATATCTGAGATAGAATATTTTTAGTGGAAACAACATGACCTCTAAACTTGTCAGTCTGTTTGTTGGATGTTTGACTTTCTAATAATAAAAAATGTTAAGATATTTTGTCAAATACCTTTTCTTTTTAATAACTTAAATCTGCGTAGATTTGAGCATAATGCCTTTATGTAGAAAGTACTTTGAGATGTCTTAAAAGAGGTAGCTCCCTTCTAAGTTTGGGGGAATATTTACTTCCCCCCCCCCCCCCATTCTGCAAAATACAAACGTGTCTTGTTCTCCAGTCTCAGAGAGTTTATGTTTTTGAATGTACAGTGCAATTTACTAGGGGATCAATCCTAAAATGCTGTAATGATTTCTTAAACACTCCATTAGAACATGAAGAGCTAAATCCGTGCATGGTTTGGCTTAACCTTCTTTGGAAATACCTGAAGCTGAACAATAGAAATGCTTTCTGTACAGAATGAGGCTGTGTACTTATCTTGCACAATAAAGAACATTTCTTTACAGCAAGATCAGCAGAGGAGGAAGAGCAGTTTAGTGTTTTGATAAGCAAAGTGGTTGGCAAATCGAGTTCTGAGGTTTTAAGGCTTGAGTGCTTTCAGCACTGCAAACCCAAGAGTCACAGGAGCTCTGAGCCACGAGCCTTCTCCAAAGAGCTCAGATTGATAGGAAAACGTTGAAATTCTATAAACTTTTGGGGGTGTGGCCTTGACTGTATTTCAGGAAGCAGTTCTCATCGAGACAACGAATTCTAAAAATAAGTTAGGGCAAGGGAATACGGTCTGTTATAGAAATTTAATTATAGACTAGCTTCTGTTTCTCTAGAAGCTAATAAAACCCAATACATTTTTGCAAGACTTGCCAATATTGGCAGATTAGTGGATTTAGTGAAACCTTGAGAATAGCTGAAGGGTAAACTGGGACATAGAAGGAAAATTAATTTTAGTCTGTGTTTAAGTTCACCACTTCGTGTACTAAAATACCTTCTACATAATGCTGACTGTAGCATAATTGGAAAGGATATTTGAGATTTTTGAGTTTATCTTTGCAAAATGTTTCCTGGGCATCTTTTTATCAGATCATGTCTAACCCAGTTCTTTTAGGCTGACTGCACATCAGAGAATTACCTTATACTCCACATAAGCAATTACTCTGACATAATTTATGACCTGCTAACCTTTTCACTTTTCTGCTGCAGTGATTCTAATGAGTGTGTTGAACAAAGGAGGAAATTGAAGGCCAAATGCACAGGGGAGCTGAATCACCCAGGAGCTGGAGAAGTCTGGTGTAGTCTGTGGGCAGGGAGCTGTTGCAGGCTTTTCCCAGGGATAACGTGCAGATCTCTTTCTCAGCTATTGTTGCACACACAGGAGGAGGAATTTGATGATGGGGAAATGACACAAGCAAGAAAATACACAGTGGAAACTCCTGGAAAAACAACACCAGGGGGATGCTGCTTAGGGATTATTCTGCATTGTTCTGGGTGGTGCCAACAGCTGAGAGTCCCTCCTCACTGGGGAGGGAAGGGACGGGAGCGTGTGGCACATCACATGCTGCTCTTGGTTTCTTCTCTGCCTCATAAGAAATGTACTTCCAAGGCTCTAGGGCCTGGGGGACTGAACTGAAGGGCTCTGGTTACAGAAAAACAATGGTTTTCCTGGTTGGCTTGTAATACTTTAGCTGGTTTCAGGTTTGTTACTACAAGTTAAATTTCAAGTCTCAGATTTTAGTAAAATTTAGTAAGAACTCTCTGAACTCGGCTGTATTTTTGTGATGCTTATCAGTGTATGTAGTGAGTCTGTCAAAATTCAGCACCCTGTGACCTCTGAGAGGTCTGGAAAGCAGAAAGAAAATGAAATAGAACCTGTATCCTGTCACATTCTTAGGCATGTAGAAATCAATGTCTTAAAAGTCAGGGCTTTGCTCATAACTTAGTGCTTGTTGTTGCAGGGAGTTTCTCTGAAATGTAGAAGAACTGATATTTAATTTCCGTAGCAATAAGTGCTGTTCCATTTGGTGCTCCCATTGTTGAGTGGAACTGATTGCCACCAGCTCTGTATGACCTGCCAGGTAGGGATCTCCCTTTGACTAAACTTTGGAGTGCGTGCAGCAAAACTGAGAGTGACTTCTGCCTTTCAAAGGGAAGGTTCTTCATAGCCTTGCCAAAATACCCACCTCAGAACAACAACTGCACCTGCCTTGGGAAGATAATGAGTTCCCCTGTGATCCCATAAAAAATGGGCTGCTCAAATTGCACAAGAGCCGCAGCATCCTATGCTCACACTGGTGTTTTTCCTCCAAGATGTTTGATGGAGGGTGCCCGTGGTTTTATTGCAGAAAGGGAGTGGAGATGTCACTTCCAGCTTATAGATCCAGATGGGTTGTGTGAGAGTGTGACCCTGAAAAGCTGCTGCACTCTTCACTGCAGCAGTTTGGCTGCAGGGAAATTTTCATGCAGTATTTATTTGACAAAAATGGGAGAAAAGGTGTGTGTTGGTTTTACTGAAGTGCCATTCTGAAGCATTGTATTTCAGGGGCACATCAGCTCGAATGGGAATCAGTGGCTCCTTCTCCTGACTGTGGGAAAGTTGGGTCAGTGCCTGTGCGCAGACCCTTGGAATCTGCAGATATGCACACAGGGGTTCAGAGTGCCTGACAGAAGTTGGGTTGACCTTGTTTGATGGCCTTTGTACCAGGTCATGCTCCAAGTCATGCTATTTCTGAAATAGAAACATGGTAGGTAGTGTGCTTGAAAACCTGACACACCACGGGGGATTGTGCTCCTTTGTGTGGCAGGAATTATGGAGAAGATTTTCCAGTGATTTGCAATATCTGGGTATGAGTGTAATAAAGTGAGGCTTCTGTACGACCAGTCAAACACCTGATTGTTGTGAGAGTAACATGTTCTGTTAACACTACAGCCTTGGTCTGGGCAAGAGAAAAATAGAGTGCTTTTGATTTTAAAATAAGTTTTCATCAGCTGCTGACAGAGTTAACTTGATATCACTTATGAATTGCTGTGTATGCTATGTTTACCATGCAGCTGCAGATGTGTTATTTTCATATATCACTGGAAATAACATTCCAAGGGAAAAATGTGTGTCTTGTCTTCTTAGCTTTCATAGCAGGAATTACATCCTTGCCCTCAGAGTTAGGTACATTCCTGAGAAACAGTTTGTGATTTGTTACTTCTCTTATTTATTTATTGTTTTGTTTGTTTTTGGGGAGGATTTTGTTTGGTTTTTGGGGGGGATTTTGTTTGGTTTTTGGGGGGGATTTTGTTTGGTTTTTGGGGGGATTTTGTTTGGTTTTGTATGTGTTTGGTGTTTTTTCTGGTTTTTCCTTTACTGACTCTGGCAGCTCTTAAAGAATTCTTTTCCCCTTGCATTATGTTTTATTGAGACCATTAGCTACGATAAAGCTGATTTATTTATTTGATCTCCTCCAGAGGACTGTGTGTAGCTCGGATGCTGTCCTGTCCACAGCTGGCTGCTCTGCCCCCCAGCCCCTGGGGGTTTCTGGTTCCAGCTGTGACCTCCCTGCCGTGCTCCCAGAGCCAGGGGCTGCTCCAAGAGCTGGGCTGGGAGTTGTGCTTGCTGCCTGCCCGGGAGTGTGTGTAACACCCTGGGCTGCCGTTCTGAGATGTTGATTTTGAGGAATTAAGGATTTTAGAAAAGTTAAGATTACAGTTAGAATAGATGCTGTGTTAGCTAAAAAAGACAAAT
>JAWWMU010000013.1:25163510-25174792 GCA_035048155.1 Cinnycerthia olivascens
CTTTGCAGTGTGCATTAGGGAGAGATCCCACCCACTGCCCAGCCACAATAAACACACACAGTGTAACTCCAAACTGTTAGAGAGTCTTTGCGTGTTAATAGATGGACACTGATATTAGAGCAATGTTCATATTTCTTTAATTCAGTTCTCCACCCAGTGCAAGGGATGGAGCTTCTCCTGGAGCAATTGTGGATTTGCAGGGCTGAGTTTGCTTTCAGGCTGTGTCAGCAGAGAAAAAGGGCCTCTGTCAGCCACCTCAGAGTGCCACAGCAATCCCTGCTGATGCAGAAGGTGTGTGCTCTGTCTGCGACCACAGCCAGGGCAGCCCCATGTGTGAGTGATTTCCCAGTCCCTGACAGTGGTGCATTCAGTACTGGGATGTTTGCCCCAGGCTTACACATCTTTCTGGTTTGCAGGGCTTTTTAAAGAGGAGGATTCATTTTTCTGAGCATCCCCATAGCATCTGAGAAACTGGGGGGTTTTTTTTGGTTAGGCTCTGATACCAATAGTTGCACTTTTTTCCTTAAACTAAGCTACAGTAGGACTGTGCCTTCCAAGGGTAACTGGAAAACGTGTGAGTGCTGCTGGTAATTACTGCTCTCATGTGCTGGGGCAGTGCCCATCAGGCTGGCATTTGTTCCTGTTCTCCCCCCCAGTGTCACTGGGGTGCCTGAGCCCCTGTGGCACAGCAGGGTCCCATTTGGTGACAGGGATGTCATGTCCTTACCGAGGCAGGAATATGCAGCTGGCCATGCAGTGCCCTTGCTGGATATTGCTGTTCAGGGCATTACAAATATTTTTCTTAGGGTGTTGCTAGTTTTCCTATCACCCCAATTCATGTTTAAGTTTCTCCTCTAGCAAAAGCACTGAAGGAGCCTCAGAAACCAGAGAAAATCTTGCAGGCTAGTTTTGTTTTTACTTTTTTTTTTTTTTCAGGCAGAACTATTTGGCTCTTATCTGCTTTCTATTTGAGTAGGTTTTTAGTTTAGCATTTCTAGCTACTGTAAAATAAGGATGTTACTTTTAAGAGGTGTGAAATTGTAGATAAGAATGGTTTGAAAGGGGGAAAAAAAACCACCCACCAAACCCCCAAAGCAAGCCTATATTGTAATACAGATGCTATTTATACTTGTATTTGTTGTATTTAGACATAACAGCCAGACTCTTAGCCTTGATTCTGAATGAAATATAGTTTTCTCTTACTTTATTGGCTAGGGAAAGTTCAGAATTGTTTGAATTTTTTTTTTTTATCTTCTCCTTTAAAATTCTATATGAATTAGGTTTTAGACTGCATGAAGTGTGTAACTGCTCTTACTGATTTTTCTCACTGATGGAATAATGGTCATCTCTTTCTTTAACTGGACTCCTGAGATTCTGTAGGTCACACAGTAGCATAATGAAATCAAACACAGACACATTATTTGTTAAACTATACACCATGAATAGAAAATGAGCTCTGAACTGACTCTTTGGTCTCTCTTGTACTTTTTTTTTTTTTTACTTTGACTTTGTTCTTGTGGGTTTTGTGGGTTTTTTAAAATATCATGGAGTACTAATATAGAAGAAGCAGTAAGTGACAGAAACTATTGCTCCGATTGAAGTGCCATGTTGTTATATAAGGAGTAGCTGACAGATAATACATTCGTTATAATCTAATTGCTTGCACTCATGTACAAAAAAAGGGAATCAGAATAACATCTCCAAATTTTTTACGTCCCTTCATCCTTTTGTGAAATCAAAATTAGAGGGAAAGATTCATAAGGTGAAAAAGGGGACCTAAGATGATGTGTGAGTCATTTAAGCAATAATTTCTTAAATTCATTTTTTACTTCATAAAATTCAAGGAGGAATAATAAAGTCATGAGTGTAACCTCAGACTCCTCCTTATTTGAGGTCTCAGAACAAAATCAGCAGAGTAGTATTTCTTTGTTCCATTTAGACAATTATTCTGCAGTCAGAATGCTACTGTTGAATTTAACTTTCATTAACTAGGAGTAGATAGTACTAAACAAAAAGCCAAGGAAATTTTGAAGAACTTTCTGATACTTCAGAAGTAAGTATCAGAAATACAATCCAGACTGGCAGTGGTTTAACCAGTGGGTATCATGTTTGCATGGACCTTCTTTTAGATGACTTTTAAATTTGTTTGATGTATTCTGGGAAGAGCTTCCTGTATTTCTGACAGTTTTCCATCAAATAAATGCCATCACAGTTCAAATAACTATTCAAGGAGAGGCCTAAATTGTAATGAAAAACTCAGTCATCCAACTTGAATGCAGTATATGAATAAAAAGTGAAAGCTGCTGTTCCTCTTTTCAGTCATTTGCCTATAGCTCT
This sequence comes from Cinnycerthia olivascens, assembly GCA_035048155.1. NCBI lineage: Eukaryota > Metazoa > Chordata > Aves > Passeriformes > Certhiidae > Cinnycerthia > Cinnycerthia olivascens. Next base: position 25,165,848 of record JAWWMU010000013.1, read on the forward strand.
CTCTTTGTTTTAGGGTCTGTAAAATGAGCTAGTTTTGATTAAATTGGCTGTGGTGTGGTTTTGTTGTTTTTTTTTTTGTTGCAGTCAGCAAAGAAGTTTTACTGCTGAGTAAATTAGTCATTTGCACAAGTATGAAAAAGCAAATTCAGTGAAGAAAAAGTGTACAGGCACTAGTGCTAGTCTGGAATTACTCTGAGCCACCATCACGATGTAATAAGGCTGTAGCGATACTCAGCAGCAATTGAATGTTTAATCAACAAAGCTTCTTCCCATCTGAGCATTAATATAAATGCAGTGAGAAGTCTGTTGCTCTTAAATGTAAAGATCTAAATCAAAGCTTGCATTTAATCTGTGGGAAAGATACCTTTTGCTCTGTAGAAATGGCTTTGGGAAGGCTCCAGTTCCCTGTGTTTGCTGCTTTGCATTTGTAGCTGTGGAACGAGAGGCTTGGGGTTCAAAGTGGTGCTATCCACACTGGCTGTGAAAACCATTGGTGTATCAGAGAGGGATGTGGGTTGGTGTTTGTTCTCCTGACAGTGCCTGTAGCTGTCACTTGCAGAGGTGCTGCCCAGGTTTGTCTTTGATTTTGCTCTGCTGTGTCCACACTCTAGTGCTGCTGACACACAGCTGTACACTGGCATTGCTTTTGGGGCTGCTTTCAGATGAGTTTTGTGGGATGGTTTTAGTGTGAATCTGCTCTTTCTGTTGTTCTTTGTTTCCCTGTGCCATGGGTGCTTTCAGTGCTGTGGAGCTGATGCCCTTTAGGTTTTGCCTTTTTTTTCTTTTATATGTTCTCTGTATTCTTCAGGCATATATTTGTAGCTCTGTAGTCTGTATTGTATTGGAGACTGGTTTTCCCCAGTATTGTTCCATGGCCTTTCCTTAAGCAGAAAGACAAAACCAGTTCCAGAGTTTGAAGCCCTGGGAGGTGTAGGGCCCCTGTGCTCAGTTCTTCCTGGGAACCAAGGCTGAGAACAACTTTTCAAGATGCATTCTCATGGACAAAATACAGCTAGTGCTAAAGGGGGGCCCCAGAGAAGGGAGCTTGACCTGGGGGGAAAATACATCACCACTGGTCCTCATAATGGGTGCCTTTTTATCAATTATGCTAATTTCCTAAAACCTATAAAATGTACGTACCCCTGGGGGGGTGGGCTTTTGTGGACATCTTTCCATATCTGCTCCTGAAGGTCTTCATAAAGATCCCCTTTTATATTGCCTCCTTCATAAAATTATCTCAAGTTTCATTTTCAGGTTGGAAAAAAGGCAACAGGTATTCTGGCAGCCCAGATGGAGCTCAAACCCACAGTCCCTGGCTTAGGGCAGTCTGTGAGCGCTGTGACCCTGAGATGAGAGCTCCCTTTATTGGTCACAGCTGGCCATGCCTGTGCTCAGCAGCCCCTGTGTGTTCCCATGGCACATTTCACAGAATACTTTTGCTGTTCATTCTTTCAGCAGTCTAACTGTACTCACTGTGCAGGGGATCTTCCTTTCCTCCTTTCATGTGTCTGTAGAAGTGCTGCACAAAGCTCTCCTGGCACTGATGTGGGTATGAGTTGTTGGTCTGGTTGTTGTCAGGGTTCTCCAGGCAGCTCTGAGGAGTTGCCCATCATATCAACTGGGGCCCTCAATAAAGAATAAGGATCAAACACAGATATTTCTTCATCTGGCCAGGATCCTGAAGGAGGGCAGGATGAAAGTAATATCCCATTGATTTCTGCTGGGGCAGCTCTGCCTTTCGCATGCTGACATTGCTCATTGCCTGAGAATTGTGGTGACACCTGGAACTTGATGCAGATATTGATGTTAATGCAGCAGCTTCCGAGGCATAATTAGGATGATAAATGGGATCATTCCATGGTTAAATTCTTCTGCCACATGCTGTGCTATGGAGCTACAGCTTAGCTTGCAGCCCACTGGGAGGGGAGGTGTTGCTGTTGACTGAACACTGTGTGAAATGTTCGGTCTGTGTTCAGATCTGAATAACGTTTTTAATAAAAGTAAATGCCTTTGGTAATCAATATCCCCGTGTAATTGTTTAGCTGCTTTCCCAGTGTGAATCTGTGTACTTTAGGTGCTCTTTTGCTTAACAAGCTGCAGTCAATGAAGCATTTCTTGAAGTGTAAGAGGTTTTTGAGGAGGGGTGGGAGCAGAGGCAACTGCAATTGAGTTTTGACAAATAGAAGCTTTAGGAGTAAGAGAAAACACAAGATATCAGGTGCTTCTCTCCCTAAATTGTGAAAATCTCTTGGTGCCTTAGGGAATGTGTAGTATTTAACTTAGATTGAAAATTGATGTTGATACTGTTAAGCTTTTACAGTCTTGTGGAATTTGGTGGTATAATTTAAACCTGCAGCAGTTGTTTGCCTCATGTCAGAGTGAAAAAGATGAATCTTCATTTGTATCCTGCCCTGCAATTATCTAGAGGTACTGTGTGCCTGTATTATATAATCTGATACAGCAGAGGATTACTTGTAGACTTCATTCTAGCATAACTTGCAGTTTCTGAAGGGAGAATTTAATTTCAGGAAGGATGTTTTTCATGAATCAGAACAGAACGTTCTGTATCAGAAATGTTTCTCAATTTCATGATAGTAGTTCCAGCACTGCTGTAAAATAGCAACAGAATATCATTGTCCTTCAAGTGGAGGTGAGATCAGGTGTAAATACAAAGTATGCAGGGGTGCAAACATACTGAAGATAATGGAAAAGAGAAAGGAAGCTTGTGGGAGTGAAGTTTCATAATAGGAAGGCAAAAAAGAATTTGCTCTCTTGACTGTATGTATTTCCACTCTGTGGTTAGCCCAGATGACTTGCACTTGACTTTAAGCAGTTTAAGCAGGACAGGCAATGTCTGAGCAGAGGCCTACTGCATGTCTGTGCTTGCTGTGTTTTTATGCTCATTTCTTGAGGCTCAGGCCTTCTGGATATGCCAGTCTTAGTTCAAGAAACTGTAAATTGCCTTATTTTTAATGGGATTATTTCTGCTTTTGGCTGGTCCTTGTGCAGCACCCAATGCAGCTGGGTCCTCATTCTTCCAAAATTCATTTTCCTGGCAGTGGCATTAAGCAAACAATTCCTCCTACTACTCGTTCTCTGCTGCTGTGAGCTAGAATTGCCAAACAGCATTGCTGCAGTTGTGATCTTGATGCTGATATCTGTAAAGAAAGAATTAAGGGGTCCAAAAATAGTGAAGATCAGATGAGCTCAACTGGTGCTAGTGACAGTGTGGGTGCAATCCCTGACCTGAGAGTTGGACTCTGTGATCCTTGGGGTTCCTGTCGCACTCAGAATATTCTGTGACATCAGACACAGCTCTTCTGTGGAATAAGGATATTTACTGGGAGAAAGTAAAAATCTTGACAATTGTAACAATCAGTAAGGAAATTTTCCAGTGAGTTAAAAATTTCTATTAAGTGAATATGAGTAATTACAGCTTTAAGATTTTGGTGTGGATTCTAAAAGCAGGAACAGAGATGCTGTTGTGGTACATGGATGCATAGCCAAAAGAAAACACATGTCTATCTTTTGTATATCTGGAAAACTCAGAATAATACTGTTGCTGTCTGAGATTTTTGTTGGACCTGGTTTCCCAGTTCGGGGGTTTTTTTTGTACCAAATAATTTCATTCTTTTTTATTGTAAAAAGCAATTTCAACCTGTTTCAGGAGGAGTTAAGGAATCAAGATTTAGTTTTAGTATTGAAGCAGGGCCTGCAGATTTCCAGTTTTCTTCTGGAAAGCTATGCATATGCATCAGCTTGTAAGTCACAACATAAATAGGTATAAATAGGTATCTACAGAAATACTGAGGACTTTGAGGTGCTTTGCAGGCTTGCAGTTTTCACAATGCCATACTTTATTTAGCACTATGGGACTTTACAGAGGCTTAGGTAACAGCTACAACTGTAAGGGATGTTTTTTGGAGACACAAAGAAGTTCATAAAGGCTTAAATTAATTTGGTTTTTTCAGAGTTTCTGCTTCAGGGTTTCTACTTTTCTCATTCATGAACTGGCATGAGCTATTCTTTCCCTCCCCAGATCAGATAGTTGTTGGAAAGGGTTAACATTGTTCTTAAAACCTTACTGAAACAGAGGAGAAAAGTAACCACAAAAGTCTTAACATCTAATTATCGCCAAATAAAATGTTCATGAAATGAAATACTGTTTCTAATCATGTGAAATAATGGAGGCCAGCTGTGGTCAGCTGTAGTAGGAAAAGCCCCCAGAAAGTATTGAGAAGCAATTAATTAACTTTAAGGACTAAGTGATTTTTTTGAATTTTAATCCAGCTCTTCCGGCTTTTTCTCTGCTTTGTGAGTAGAACAATACATCTTTCTGAGGATTAATTCATCATAATACATGGTAGGTGCAAGCAACCCATTGACTGGAGTTCTTTTGACCTCTTGGGCAATGCAGTGATCCGAAATTGCTTTGCCATGATGTGATCAAAAGGAATAGAAGAATATAAGAATTGAAGTTACAAAGTTACTGTAATGTGAATGGAGCAAAACCTTACATCTGAAAACATCAAGGTAAGGTTTTATTCAGTGAAGAGTGACTGTCTTGTCTTTTCAGGTCAGTCTAAGGCTTTGTAAGTTTTTGCCCAATGGAAATACTTTAATTTTATAGCAGAGGGAATGCTATAGTGGAAAGGGAATGGAAATAGTTCTGTTGCATACATTTCTATGTCCTCTTGCAGTTGTAATCTCATAGTCTATATTTACAGTACATTTATGTACACGTGTGCACACCACCAGTACTTCTGCTTTGAACTGAGTAGATGCAGGTGCTGCTGCAGTTGTCTGGGGTGGCTCACACCTCATTTGTGGAGCAGCTTTCTGACTTGGGTGGCCGGCACTCATCTCCCGTTGTGTTCTTGCAGCTGCCTGTTAAGATCCCTGAAACTCAAATGCTGGAAAAGTGGAGAGGTATTCTATCCAGTCCCATGTTATGTCTGGGGATCGATATCCGTACCCTCAGGATAAATCCTGTTGACTCCCGTGAGGAGACAGCCTTAAGATATTTAGGCTTTGTCTTTCTGGTTCACATCTAGAAAATGGATGGGAAATCAAGTAAGATTGTGGTTTTCAAGTCCATCAAACTGAAATGCAGATCTGTTAGTCTGAAGTGCTGTGTGTGAGAGTTAATTTAAATCCCTTTGTAGGTTCCCTGTCATTGCAGATATGGTGCCTCATTTCCCTGTTCCCATAGCTGATGTACGGCTGGGCTGGGGATGTGATCCAGGGCAGGAAACATTGCTCTGGCAGGGAGAGGGTGTGGGATCTCAGGAATACACCTGAAATCTCCAGTCCAGCTCACACTAAGCGCTTTCCCTTACTAAAGGAGGAAGCTGGGTGTCTTCTGTGGTTTCTGTGGTGTGGATAGGAGGACAGCTCATTTCTCTCCTGTGTCTGGAGCCCTGTGGCTCTGCTGCCATCCCAGCCAGAGGTGCTGGCTGTGAGAGTGGCTGGTGGAAGCCAACAGCCCAAAGCACTGTCACCTTCTGACCCCGACTGAGGAGTGTCAGCGTGGCTGATTCTCTCTGGGAATGGAGGCGTGCAGAAGCTCCAGCCTTAATCTCTGCTCCACAAGTGCTCCTGCTGTCCAGGGGACTCAGCTGCAATGCACAGATGTGGCTTTCTTCCTGCATGAGCCTTTACAGGAAGGTTCATCTCTCTTTCACTTAATATCACACTTTTATATAAGTGATATATGGTGTGTGGTCATACGCAGCTGTGCATTGGACAGGGATGGCATAGATATTTGTACAGAATGCATGTTTTCCTTGCTAAAGGATTATTCTCTATTGCTCTAGTGCATCATGAGTAAATAAGTTTCAATAGGGTACAAAGCTATTTAACCAATTTGTCAATGAAGTAACGAACTTCATATGATGTAAGCTCGGGGTTTTAATAGAGGGAGAGTGGAACTGTAACTCTTATCTCCCAGTTTGTGTGTAAAATCTCTGACTTTCCAATGTTCAGTGTAGCATATTCTTCCCCTGTGTGTATGCTACAGGATCCAGCATTTCTGAGGTGAGGAGCTCTGTCCAGCTGAGTACTTCAGTGCTATAGTCATTGTTGGTCTCCTGCCTTTCCAGTGGCTTTTCTTGTGGATCCTGAAATTGTTGCTTTTTTTGCTGAGCCTTTGGCAGCCAAAGCTGCATATGGCACACAGTCCTAGGCAGCACACTGCAGTAGGAATCTGTTTTATGAACTTGAGCTGTCTAGAGATTGACTCTAAACCATTTCTCTAATCAATATTTGTAAAGAGAGGAAGGCTCATCTAGAGAAGATGGAACAAATAATTCTTTTTGACACCTAAAATAAGTAGAGTTGGATTCTGGCTTAAGTCTAGATTATGAAAGAAATTGTGAGTTTGAAAAAATTCACATTTGCCCAGCACACTACTGCTGCTGAAACAACTGGGTAGGTTTTTGATAATTAATTATTCAGTTTGATTTTCTCTGAGAAGGAAGGAGAACTTAGTTCACATGCATTGCTTGTTTATAATTTATAATCAAGGGCAAAGAAATTGAAGTGCTCTAGGTAAAAGATTGCATGAGAGACTACATGAATTAGAATGTGAAAAATATTTTCATGTAATGTTGATAAATATTTTCTTTAAATGAGGAAAAACTCAGTTTATTTCAGCTTTCTTATGTGGCATAAGAAGACTTGATACAGAATATTTTTTTACCACCAGAAATGATCTTTGGGAAGAGAGGTGAATGTCACATTTTGTAAAGTGCAACTGTTTGCTATTTGTCCTACATCTAGTACTGCTATCAGTGGTGAAATTAACTGGTTCTCATTCCTTCCTTAGAGAAAACTCAGTTTTTTGACCTTGATTTGCAATGTAAGAGCAGCAAGAGTGATGTGAGCTGGAGAGACACGGTTTTGACTTTAGAGCCACATGAAGACATTTGTGAGTGCAGCTTTGATAGCTGAGCTGAATAAATAATTTCAGATATGAGGGGCTGAAGCCTTCCCTGCTAGACAGGGGCAGAAGGAGCCTGTGCAAAGACTGGGTGAGTGTTGGAGATCCCTCCAGCAGGGACAGAGCCCGTGGGCCAGCATCACTGATCTCACCTCCCAGTCCATTTACAAGGAGACCGTATCATATTTTGCTGCTTCATTTTCTGTATTTCATCAACAGTTTTCAGTGTTAATAAGAGTATAATTTACAAATCTTGGCTGTTACAATTACTCAGCAGAACAGAAGTCTGAAATCAGCCTTCAGAGTGCTTGTGGCCTTTGTGGCAGGATTCAGTCATCAAGGCAGAGTCAAGGTCTCTTGCTGGAAAGATACTAGTGAAATTATTTCTGTAGTTTTGATTAAAATTGTAAAACTTAAAATCATTTCAATTAATTCTCTTAATTTAAGAATATTCTTAAGAATCTGATTACATTTTCTCTAAGGGGCTGAACACAGGATCTACCACTGCTGTTAGTTTGGGTGTATGTGACCTATTATTTCCTGTCACACCACTGCAGGTTGTGAAGGGGCTATAACCAGGTGGTAGCAAATAAATGATGAGTATTACTCTGCAGACTTTGATTTCAGAGGAGATAATTCTTTTGTGTAGATGGCCAAAGTGTCCTTTAGATTTTTTTTCTGGCTTTGGGGTTCTTGAAAGAAGAAGCATAAATATTGTTGTGTAAGGAGGGAAAATGAGCTTTTCGGAAGATTGCTGAATTAGTCCTTACAGCCACTTTCCATGAAAAGCGTGAAACCCCAATATAGGACCAAACTTTTAGTTCTGATACTCATACAGCATCACTGATAGTTACATCACAACTCTTGTTTTATCCAGTATCTTCTGATTTTTTTTTACTGGGTGATGTAGTAGGAAAAACTCAAACAGCTTTCTTGACTCAAGGGAAAAAGACAACTATTAAGTGTCTTAATGTTACCATGATGAATTGTATAAAATGGAATTCAGTCTGTAATTTAGAATGTGTTTTATGATCAATAGGATAGGAGAGATGCTAGCAGAAGTGACTCTTCAGCTCCCTGGCTGCAAGGTGGGGATTTATCCAAAGCTGACTTTTCAGTCATGCCCTGGGTGCCCCTCAGTTCATGGGTAGTTCCCTTCCAAGCTGGGGAGGCCATCCCTAATCTTCATACTGAGTAGTTTTTTAGGAGAACATTCCTTTCATAAGTTGTTGGAGTTAAACTTTAATAAAGGGTGGTATTGCTAAGGACTTAGAAATAACAATTTAATATTTCTGTACCTACTTTTCTTCTGAAAAATATTGGTGGAGGAGCATGATCCATTCATTGTGAAAATTGGCCTGCAGAGGAGGAGATTCCAAAGAACTGAAGGGTGAGGAGCATTCTTTTGAATTTGCTCAAGGTGTTTCACTTTTAAATATGCCTAGATGGTGTTTGGATTTCAGCTACCAGGGTTTGGATTTCAATTACAGGTATTTGGGAATTGAAACTTGAATCTGAATTGATCTAAAGAACTTGCTTTCGTATCTCAAGTGTTTGATTTCTGTGCTAGTTGACGCCTAGTATGATGGATCTTACGAGGGAGCAGGGTTGTAGTAGCCTTTCACACAGAATAACCAGGTTGGAAGAGACCTTCAATATCAAGTCCAACTCATGCCCTAACACCTCAACTAAACCATGGCACCATATCTGGTCTTTTTTTAAACACATACAGGGATGGTGGTTCCACCACCTCCCCCAGGCACAACATTCCAGTATTTTATCAGTCTTCCCTTGAAGAACTTTTCCCCAATATCCAGCCTAAATTTCCCTTGGTGCAGCTTGAGACTGTGACCTCTCCTTCTATCAGCTGCTGCCTGGAGAAAGAGACTGACCCCACCTGACTGGAGCCACCTTTCAGGGAGCTGTATAGAGTGATAAGGGTCACCCCTGAGTCTCCTTTTCTCCAGGCTGAACACCCCCAGCTCCCTCAGCCGTTCCTCACAGG
>JAWWMU010000013.1:25192799-25203061 GCA_035048155.1 Cinnycerthia olivascens
AACCAATCAGTCATGTCCCTGTCACCGAGAAGATGGAGAAGGTGAAGAAGAAGAAGGAAGAAACCTAAAAACCACGACGTTCCTCCATCTTGGCCTCACACACCCCCCCATATCAAAACTCAAAAACTACCTCTACACCCTGCCACAAACTTACCACCACTCTATCCAAACTCTCGTGACTTGCAATTCCTCCCTCAAGGCTGGCAACCATTCCCACGGACCAAAATCCAAATCACAGGTGCACTGGGCTCTGCTCCAAGACCTCCGAGACCCCCGCCAGGGTGCCCGAGCCTCCAGGGCAGCCAGAGACAAGCCCTGGTTCCCACACTTGGAGTCTTACAGGTGTATGGCATGAAGCCTCAGTTAAAGCTGGACAAAAAGAAGATTTGTTTGCTGTACAGATGTGCTGGAAAGGTAGACCTTTAGATGGTCATTTGGAAGATGTCAAGATCAATGGCAGGAACGGACTGACTTGAACTGGCTTTAATTCTAGCCGCTGTTTTGCAAGGTTTTGTATCTAGTATTGGCTTTAAAAGCAGACTGTATAATTATGAGAACAATTTTTTCTGTTGCTGCCAATTAACTAGAGAAACACAATCACATGAATGCTTTTAAGCATCTTTATATTGATACTATTTCATTTCTGGAAGGTTGGTTCAAAACCTGCCATGAGCAGTGGAATAGACAATGCTGGAAGAGGCTTCAGTTTTCTGTTTAGTAGACAGAAAATTCCATCGTGAGTCAGTTTTTTAGAGGCTACTGTGACTTGTGCAGTATGTTGAGAAAAATACACGTGAACTTCCTGGAGATGTGGCTTCTTTAGGCCATTATTTATTTATTAGAAGGGTGAGACAAAAGTAGCCAAGAACCACCACGCAAAGCACTGCAATAACAACCTCTGTATTAAAGGGCCTGCAGGACTGTTGTGAACACCCTGCTGAGTTCTGCTCTGAAAGCTTTTGTGGCTGTGGGGATGTGAAATTCACGGAAGTCTAGAGGGAACTTTCTGGTTTGTTCCTTTTCTTGGTTTATCATATTCTCTGTCTATTAATACTGAGTTATTGTTTCTGTTGATCTTTTTGACACTTGTCATGGCAGTGATACCTTTTGTTTTACAGCATCAGCCTTGTGGAAATAATGGCCTGCACTCCTGTAATCTAACCTAATGATCCTGAGGCAATGGACAATGTGCTCCTCTTAAACTTACTTATAAATGTTCTAGGATCTCCTGTTCGTTCTAGAATTTAAAATTCAGCTTTTATTTGGCAAATGGACTTCTTGGCTCTGGCATTCATAGCACTGCTAGCTGTAAACAGCTTCCAGCCCTGAGTTAAGGCTTGTACAAAAGAAGTAGATCAGCTTTAAAAATTGATATTATTTTGCTTACATGTGAGTGACATGGGGCCCTGGACACTCAGTCCATGTATTTCTGGTATTTTCTTGTATGTCTCATGACAATCTCTAAAAAGATTTTCAAATTATGATCTTTCTGGAGGCACACTGTAGATTTAAGGTCATTAATAGAGAGCCTGGTTTTATTTCTGAGAGTGGATGTTCTTGGCCAAACAGTTTATGATGTTCTTCAGTACAGAAGAGGATAGAATGAGTATAGTCAGGAGTGGTAGTTGGAGTGGAATTTGTACCATTTCTTTGGCCATAGCACTGAAGCTGCTGTGGAAGGAAACATGGGCAGCAGTGGACGGTGCCCTGGAGCTGCAGGAGAGCCCCAGACTGTCTCTGCACACCTCTGATGCCTAAAGAGGCTACTTATAACAGTGGTTAGACAATGTTAAAAGAATAAAGTAACATTTATTAAAAGGCTTTCAAAGGATACACCTTGGGCAGTACAAGAGCCTGGCCAAGGTTCCACCCAAGATGGACCCTGGGTCAGGAGTTTTCACACTTTTATAAGTTTTGGTCCATTTCCATGCTGGGGTTAATTGTCCAATTCCAGCTCCAGGTTATGCAGTCCCACCCTCCCAGATTGCTCTCCTCAGTTTTCTGTTGTTTGCACTTTTTGGGCCTGAAGCTGTAACAGTGTCCTTGGTTCTGGGGCTGGAAAAGGATTGTTCTGTCTGACTGAACTGTGAAGAGAACTAGCTAACATGAAGTTTTTATGAAGTTCAGAGTTACACACTAATGCAATACAGAATCTAGAAAATATGAAAGCTGAAACTTAAGGCATCAACTCAGCCATCTGTGCATAAGAGATGTGCTTGCCTGGGATTCCTCCTTGTCAGCTGCACTGCTCAGATGCTGGCAGCAGCTCCTGGGGTAGGCTGAACACCTAGCATACACTGAAATTAACTTTCCTTAATAGTTTGGGTCATGAGTATTCAGAGAAGTAAACAGTTTTTTTTGTTGTTGTTGTTCTTTTTATCCCTACTGCATTAATTCCCAGCACTAACACAGAAGTTGCAAAGCTTTCAGACTGAGTGGAGTTCATTTGAAGAGAAGTTTTGGGATATGCAATAGGATAAATTTAGTTTGTGCACAGTTTAATTTTGGGGTTGGCAGGAGTGTGTGTGGAGCTGCTGCCCCGTGCTGACCTCGGTAGCTGCCCAGGTGAACCCCAGGCTGTTGGGATGGGTGTCCTGTGTCCTGAAGTGCCAGAGGATTTCCTGCCTTGCATCTGATGTGGAGCAGTGCACCTGACACCAGTGAGATTAATTGAATGTGTCCCTTAATTAACTCGTGATACTCTGTTTATTCACAGAAAAAGATCATTAATCAGCAGAAATTTGGGTCTGTTAATTTAAACAGAAGACCCCTAGTGTCAGCATGGGCAGGTTCAGCCCTAGAAGAGAACTGCTGTGAGGAGCACAGAGCCTGACTGCAGGGGGCTGTGCCTGCTGAGAATGAATCTTAACAAATGCTGCCTCTGGCCATCTGCACCCTCGAAGAAAAATCAGGAGAGATCAGCTGTAGCCAAAGAAGCAGCAAAGGTGGCCTGGTAAAAGAGCTGTTTCAAAAAAGTACTGGAAGTCCTTCTTTAGTGGTAAGTTTACACAAGAAAAAATAATTTATCAGCGATAGAGAAATTAAAAGAGAAGGGCTTTCATTTGATATTTTTTGCTACGAGCCTCTTGGGCTGGTCAGTCCTGCTATGTGTGAACACAGGGCCCATATGTCCTCTGCCAGAACTTCCTTTTGCTCCTTTGTTGTTCTGTGCTGTGCAGTTTCTAGATAGGAAAATGCATTTCATTCAAGTGGTAGGACTGGCTTTATAAAGCAGCTTAGCAATCTGTGGGATGGAAAGGTGTGATCTGTCTTAATTATTGTTTTTCCTGTGTTGTGTTGGATTTTTGTAGTGTACTTTAAAGATGTTGCTTTCCAGAAAATAGCTTAATGGAAAGACAGAAATATGATTTTGGCTGCTATAAAAGGAGTGACTTCTCATCTAAATTTTAGTAGCTGATTGGTTTTTCTCCTCTAAATCCGTGTTTTCCATTTGCAGTACATATTACCTAATTAAATGTTGTCAGCTACTGCCTGACCTGTGGTTATGGAAAATCCTTAGGCTCAATTTATAAAGGAAGAAACTGTCTCGTAGTGTTGGTGGGATTAGTGGTTCTGAAAATGCCATCATTATTTAGATGATGTTCTGTTTAGACCAGAAAAAGTGGTAAAACAATGTGTATGGACTGCAGGAAAAGATTTTCTGACTCAAAATGCTAAGAATCTAATGTCTTTATAAATGTCTTGGGTTTTTTTCTTAGAAACCTTTTTAAGTTGTTTCTTTATTGTTGTTTCCTCATTTTCATTGACATTTGAGATGATATTTCCCTGGATTTTCAAGTGAGATTTAAGGGAGCTATCCCCTCCTGACAGAGAGCTGTTACTCAATTATATCTTGATTTGAGAGTAGTCTTTCCTAATGCACCCTGGGACCCTGACTGAAACCAGTTGTAAAGCAGACAAGGAGAAAGGGGGATGACAATGCTTGAGTTTGTTGCTAGTGAATGGTGCTAATAAATTCAACCATGTAGAGGCAGAAAATGATGCACAAAATATGATTTGCCTGCTAGGAACGTACTTTTCTCTTTTAAACTAGCAGGAATATCAGTAGCAACTGTGCTGTAGCATCAGGTCGAATTTAGTGGGCACTTACTCTGTAATTAGTGCTCTCAATTTAGCATCTGTTTTTGAGGTAACACAGCAGGTCCCAAGGTAATCACAACGCATATGCTCTTTTAGCATTTTGAAGAATTAAGTTCTAAAATCAAAGTTCTGTTTGACTGTGTATAGGAGTTTTTCTACTTTTCCACCAGACTGTGGAAGCTCCGTGTTCATTTTTAGTCAGGGAAATTAAATGCCTCTGTTTATATCTCCTAATGACCATTGCTAGAATCATCCTATGGCTGACGTGGTGTCCCCAGGTATCCTTGATTCCATGAGATGATGGATTTTGCTTAGAGCTCCAAAGAAAGGACAGAAAGTATGTTGGTATCTGCCTCATCCTAATTTTAAAGTCTTCATATGCGGCGGAAATAATTCAAAGGATTCTAATGTTTCAGAGGAACAGATCTGAGGGCAGGTATTTTATAAAATGCAGTAGGTGGCTGATGTTTAAGAATGTAAATAAATATTTGCCCAGTTGATCAGTGCCTCTCACTGTTGCCCCCATCAGCAGCACCTCTGTGTGCAAGACAAATTACTAGACTGCTGTAATAAAATGCACTCTCATTCTTAAAAGAAAACTTTATGCTTATATAGCTCTAAGGCCAACTTTTTCATTATTTTTTTAAATACTTCCTTAAAACAATCTGTTCTGTTGTGATTGTAGTTGTTGCATGCGTTTTTAATATGGAAATATCTCTTTATTAGGAGTACAAAGCAATTTTCTGAAATGCTGCTTTCCTTGGCTTTAGGAAGGTTCTAGGATAGGGGTGAGGGAGTATTTTTCAAATGATTGCGTAAATATAAATAATGCATTGAGATATTCAGATTAAAATTCAGAATTGTTTGTTCAAAAATATGCAGCCATTAATCTCAGAATGGAGGTGTCATTTTGGTTTTCATATTTTCAGCTGGAAAACATGTCTTAAAGAAAAGAGGGGATTTTTTCTTTTCCTCATAAGCAGAAAACAATAAAAACAAAGCTGTGATTGTCATACAAACTCCTGCAGCAATATAGCAGCAATCACTCTTCTGGATTGCACTAATACCTCTCAAATCGCATAATAAAACATTACATCATAAATAATTACCTGGCAATTGTGTATTTCTCTTCTGTGCAGAAATTATTATATCCTAGCTGATGCTTTGCAGTTCTCCCAGACACAGAACATTTACGTGTTTAAGCCATTTTAACAATAGCTATTTTTCTGCTTGTTGGAAATGGAGGAAGAGGGTTTTCTTTTCTAGTGCTTCTATAGGGGTTTCAGATGTTTTAAAGCTTTCAGGAAAAGTTCTGTGTGCTCAAAAGGTGTCCACTGACTCAAATGGTTCCTGAGGACCAGAATCAGCAGTTGATGTGATTAAGTTCCATTTGCAGTAGCTGATGAAATGTTCTGTGTGCTCAAAAGGCTTCCACTGACTGCAGTGGTTCCTGAGGACCAGAAGCAGCAGTTGATGTGATCAGGTTCCGTTTGCAGTAGCTGGTGAGTGAGGTGTGAAAGGGTCAAGAGATGCTCGGGAGGAGCTGGCACTCTGTGTATGTGTGTCCTCTACACATGGTGTGGAATACATGTGGGCTTGTGCTCTGTGCTTAGAAATCACCTGCTATCTGTTTTTTCGAAACAAAAATTCAAGTTCAGATCTCCCTCTCTGACTCAGCAAGAAGTCATTGTCATTTGTTTAACAAACTCCTGAGTACAAACCAAAATCTGTTCCAGCTGCAGTCATTCACTGTTGTGCCTTCTTACAGGATAATGCCTGGCTTTGGCTGGCTGCTCCTGGGACCTGCCCAGCATGAGCAGAAAGGAGGCTGAGGGCATTGTCCTGGGGCTGGTCATTATCCCTGGGGCTGGTCATTGTCCTAGGGCTGGTCATTGTCCTGGGACTGGTCATTGTCCTGGGACTGGTCATTGTCCTGGGGCTGGTCATTATCCATGGGGCTGGTCATTATCCCTGGGGCTGGTCATTGTCCTGGGACTGGTCATTGTCCTGGGGCTGGTCATTATCCCTGGGGCTGGTCATTATCCCTGGGGCTGGTCATTGTCCTGGGACTGGTCATTGTCCTGGGGCTGGTCCTTGTCCTGGGGCTGGTCATTGTCCCTGGTGCTGGTCCTTGTCCTGGGACTGGTCATTGTCCCTGGTTGGTCATTGTCCTGGGGCTGGGCATTGTCCTGTGGCTGGTCATTGTCCTGGGGCTGGTCATTGTCCCTGGTGCTGGTCATTGTCCTGGGACTGGTCATTGTCCCTGGGACTGGTCCTTGTCCTGGGACTGGTCATTGTCCCTGGTTGGTCATTGTCCTGGGGCTGGGCATTGTCCTGGTGCTGGTCATTGTCCTGGTGCTGGTCATTGTCCCTGTGGCTGGTCATTGTCCTGGGGCTGGTCATTGTCCTGGGGCTGGTAATTGTCCTGGTGCTGGTCATTGTCCCTGGTTGGTCATTGTCCTGGGGCTGGTCATTGTCCCTGGTTGGTCATTGTCTCTGGGGCTGGTCATTGTCCCTGTGGCTGGTCATTGTCCTAATGGTGGTCATTATCCCTGGGCCTGGTCATTGTCCCTGGTGCTGGTCATTGTCCTGGTGCTGGTCATTGTCCCTGGTTGGTCATTGTCCTGGTGCTGGTCATTGTCCCTGGGGCTGGTCATTGTTCTGATGCTGGTCATTGTCCCTGAGGCTGGTCATTGTCCTAATGGTGGTCATTGTCCCTGAGGCTGGGCATTGTCCCTGAGGCTGATCATTGTCCTGGGGCTGGTCATTGTCCCTGGTTGGTCATTGTCCCTGAGGCTGGTCATTGTCCAGAGGCTGGTCATTGTCCTGGTGCTGGTCATTGTCCTGGGGCTGGGCATTGTCCTGGGGCTGGTCATTGTCCCTGCTGCTGGTCATTGTCCCTGGTTGGTCATTGTCCAGAGGCTGGTCATTGTCCTGCGGCTGGTCATTGTCCTGGGGCTGGACACTGTCCTGGTGCTGGTCATTGTCCTGATGCTGGTCATTGTCCCTGTGGCTGGTCATTGTCTCTGGGGCTGGTCATTGTCCCTGAGGCTGGTCATTGTCCCTGTGGCTGGTCATTGTCCCTGGGGCTGGTCATTGTCTCTGGGGCTGGTCATTGTCCCTGTGGCTGGTCATTGTCCCTGGGGCTAGTCATTATCCCTGGGGCTGGTCATTGTCTCTGGGGCTGGTCATTGTCTCTGGGGCTGGTCATTGTCCCTCGGGCTGGTCATTGTCCCTGTGGCTGGTCCTTGTCCCTAGGGCTGGTCATTGTCCCTGGGGCTTCCTTCCATGGCACAGCCTCTGGCCTGGCTCTTGTGCTAATCCAGGCTGCACGGGAGCATCTGCTTCTTCCACACAGAATTTCCAGATTTCTTGGTGCTCCTATGGAGAAACTGCCTGGCTGGGCTGTCCCCCCACCTGAAACTACCATGTTTTAACAAAAAAGTAGAGTTCTGTAAAAGTGCTCATGTAGAACTGCCTCAAACCACTGCTGATTTATTCCTTTCACGTCAACTTCTTGAGACCATGCTTTGTTATTAGATTTCCTGGAGTCTAGCCTTAAAGGTAGCTTTAGCTTTTTTTAGTTCACTATCTGATTACATTTAGTCTCAGCACACCAAAGTTAGGAGACTTGAGGAAGGCCTGGGATAAGACGTGGCACTTCTGGCATTTTCTTTGGAGTGAATAAGATCACATCAGTCCCCACTTCTTAGGCAATATAAAATAAATTTCTTTTGAGTTTTGGAATTGTTTGAGTTGTGGAAGCTCTTCAAAGAAGTTATGGAAACCATTGCACCTTGCAAATTGTATAGGAAACCTGTTAGTTTTTCAGAGGTGCTTTAATGTCTTTCTGTTGCCTTTCAGCAAATTTGTGTTCTTGCTTCATTTATGAAAATTAACTTCTTGTAATATTTAGGGTATGATAATATCAACAGGAATCCTGTGGGAAGGTTTTATTACCAGCATTTGCCTTGGGTAATATATTATTTCATACAGTGATGAAATAGGTCTTCCTGTATTCTCTGGGGTGATTCAAAAACATCTGCTTCACATTAGCTTCTCCTAGTACTTTGTTTAAAAGAAATGTATTAAAGAAACCTTTCACAGCTTTTAGTAGAGCAACTGTCTCTTATTTAGTCTTGGCCTAAGTGCTTTCCAATATGAATGATTGCACTGGCAGCAAGGACAATTAGAACAGCACCAAGCTGCAATAAAAACAGCACCCAGTCCTATTTGCAGAGTACTAATGGTTTGCTTTCCCAGCAGGTTATGATACAGATAATGTAAAATGAGCCCCTACTAAGAGTTCCTAGAATTTTATAATGCTTTATTATATTTCCTTCTTTTTGTGGCAGCTGCTATAAGCAAACAACTTAGAGACCATTGGTGGTTGAAATTTTGCAAAGGTATGGGATGATCCACAGATTTGCGATTCTTCACTCCTGAGTTAAAAGCAATGTTGCCCATCAGTGTTGCTGTTTTTTGTCTCCTTTGATTTCCAGTCAGAAAAGCTTTTGAATTTTTATTCAATAATTTTCATGATTTAATCTGAAACCATCCTCAGAAGGTAACACTGACAGCTATTTTTAGTAGACATCCTGTCTGATCTTATTCCATTACCACTCTTCCATTAGTATTCAGTCCTGTTTTTCTCTCTTGCATTTGTCCTACATTTCTTGTTTTCAGGCAGAGCTAAATTGCTAGTTCTGCCTAAAAAGCCCTTCTTACCCTCTGATCCTGACTGATTCCTGCACTGCAGAATTCTCCCAGCATTGCAGTGTGAGAGTCTGTGCCCCCCAGCTGCCTGTGGTTCCCTGGGGATGGGGAGCCTCAGCATCCTCTGTCTCAGCCATTTTCCCTCTGCAGTGACCAGCAATAACAAATCATTCACTTGTACATTATTACATCACTGCTTTGCCCCTCTATCCTTTCCCTGGATGTGCAGTAATATCACCATGCTGCACATTTCATGGCTTGCTGCTGAAGTTTGTGAAGTTTGAACTTCCTGAAATATTTGAAATCATTATTTCAATTTTTATTTCTACAACTGCTTACTATGGAAATGCACAAAGCTAGGCTTTTTCTATGTGTGTAAGTGTAATACGTAGTTTCATGTAATTTTATGTTCCTATTTTTAAGAAACTAAGCAGGTGGTTCAGATGTATGGGTTTTTTTCCAACTTGTTGATTTAAATTTGGTGTCCAAGGGATTTTTTTTTTTAATTTGAAGCAGATTTTTTTCATCTGTATTTTCATCTTTCTAATAATGCTAATAGGCCAAAATGCTGTCACAGCTGACTATCAGTAACTAAATTTGGAATGTTTATTGTGCATTCAAAAGACATCTAATCTTTTGTGATAAAGACCAGTATTTAATGACTTGCCCAGCTTTTCTGAATTGTTGTGTGCTTCTATTTCATGCACCATGGGATTGGTGGAAGCCTCTTCATGAGCCTTAGTGTGCTTTGTTTCAATATGTAGGCAGGTATGTGACATAAAAACATACATGGCTGTCATGTTGTGTGTTTTGTGGGAAGAGTTATGGATTTACAGAAAATTTTGCTTGTTTGCTTTAGTAGTATGATTGTAAGTAAATTCATGCTGTCATTGCTGCAGGCAGTGGTTTTATCTCTTTAGTAGGTGCGCATGTTTCAGTTGGTCTCAGCATTTTGATGTTGAAATTCATGATTGTTTTGTATTTGTAAAGCAGTTATACTAATTTGCTTCCTAGTTGTTTCACATCCTGCTGGAAAAATGACTGACTCTTCTCAGCCTTGTAAATCGCAGAAGATTGCAAAGGTACATATAAAGCAAAATAATGCATCAGTAATGCACCAAGCTTTGTTTCTCTGTAACATGTCAGCTCTTATTTAGAAGACAGTGCAAGATGGGCCTGTATGTGTGGAATTTCTTTCCAGAACTTGAGAGTGTTAACAGTGGTAAATTGTCAGGTTTGCTGCTTTTGCAGAAATTTTCCCGAACTAATAAAGTCCTTTTTTTTTCACATTTGAGATGAAAGAAGAAGCTGAAATTCTTCAGATCTTGTTTCCAAGGTTGTTTATTTTTCCTTATCTATAACATTCTTTCTCTGACCTGCCGAGGTCTGTCTGGCAGGACAGCAGAAGGCAAACTCCCCGCCCTTGGGGTGGTGTTTATCTTTTA
>JAWWMU010000013.1:25259096-25292086 GCA_035048155.1 Cinnycerthia olivascens
GGATGGGCCTGTTCTTCCTCTGGGAGTGCAGTGGAAAAGGCTGCCTTGGTGTTCCAAGTGTCAGGTTTTTATCCAGGCAGAGGGGCTTGGTTCCCCCCTGGCTGGAGCATTTCCCAATGGGATGATGTGAGTTTATCAGGGACTCAGTGGCCCATGAGCAGAAGATCTATCCCTGGAGGGAGGATGGGTGGTGGAAGAGATAAGGAAACTGCTCTGGATGGTTTCTTATCAGCTGGCTTATCAACAGATGATCACATCACTCCCCCATCCCAGTTCCAACAGATGGTAATGTAATGCACATTTTTGGTTACATTTTGCACTGTAACCCATGACAAGGTGTCTGGGATGGGAAATTACATCTCAGCCAGGCTGAGCAAGAGAAAGCATCATAGTTGATATTTTATAGAAAATTATTCACTTACAATAAAGGAGTGAGAATTAGAGAGGGAGGTGTTTCCCCTCTGATCAACCAAAGGCATTTTCATTAAAGGCAGTTCCTGTAGATAGGTGCACGTACAAGGTATTTATGTGGTGTGGGTGTCTCCAGCTACAGACTTAGTTCTCCTGCTCCTTTGAGTAAAAACCTCTCTGGTGTTAAGTTAGTTATGAAATTGTAACTGATCAAGTTTATTAATACCTCAGACTAATGCATGGGGTGTATATAGGAGTGTATGTTGAAATTAGGAATTGCTGTGATCTCTTTTGGTTTTTATTCTGGAACTTACTCGTTGCTCCAAAGGTGAGGATTTTTGTGATTGTGTCAGTGGTTCAGGCTGGGGTGTGAGAGGGGGGAATGGAGCCCCTGTGGCAGAGTCTGCAGTCAGGATGAGGTCCAATGGCTTCAGGCTGTAGCAACCTGCCATTGTCAGACTGAATATAATGAGGCCTCAGGGTGGGGGGAAAGGCCACAACAGACACTCTCAAGAAATAATTCTCCAATGTGTTTTTATCAGTAGGAAAGCTCAAGAAAGTTTTTGCTGTGAACAAGTGCTTCCTGCCTCTGCATTTTGTTCCTGTACTGTCCTTGTTTTGCTGTGTAACAATGCTGGGCTGGCTTTGAACATTTTTCTGCCCGGCTTTGTTTAGTATCCATTCTTCCTGAGCTATCTAGTCTGCGTTTCACAAATTCCATGCATAAAATTGTGCTGAGTGATTCCAAAATCCTGTGGGTAAAAAAATAACACTTTTTCTTTCAGCCTTCTATCTTTTTTTTTTTTTTCGTAACGAAGAATTATTTTGATCCTGAAGAAATTTAAATGATCCTATTACAGTGTGACCTCATACATGATGCAGTGATGATTCCCTGCAGGAGTGAGCAAGCAGGGAGTGCCATATGTACCCAGTTCTGTCCCCGTGGAAAATATGTATGAATGTGGGGTAGATTTAGTCAAAGTTAACAACCCTCTGCTTGAGGAAAAACAGTGAAGTGTGACTGTGACTAACTGAATAATTGAATGGATAATTGAATTCATTTCTAAAGGTGACTGCTGTGAGAGAAGTAGCTTGTTAGTGTTAGTTGTTCCTTCTTAAAATTAAGCCTTTTCTGTAAACCTACTCAGTTAATAGTGCATGGAAATGGATTTTAACGTGGCTGTGGTCATTTTTGTATTGGTACATCGTTAAAATCATGTCTAGTATGTTGAGATTAGAGCAGTTACTCTAATGCTAACAGTTGGAGAAGACTGGAGTAACCAGTGTGCAGATTATATTGTGAGTATTAATTTCTGGCTACTTTTTTTGTTTTTTTTTATATGCTAACTTGGCCAGCTGCAGGTATGTGGCTTGACTCTTCATAACTTAGCAGTTAAAGAAGAATTACTGAATTACTTGGATTTTTACAGCATCTTGCCTTCAGCATAAATCTGAGCTCAGTCCCTCTGGGTTTGTGTGCACCTCTCCTCCCCATGTGAGAGATTCTCTCCGTGTACACTATGCAGAGTTTTGGATAGAAACAAAGCAAGACACAGTCTTGCACAAAGGGCAGCCAGTCTGAAGGACTCATTACAAATGTCATCTCTGTATCTACTCTTGATGCAAGAACTGCTTCTGACAGGCTTCTCTTCTGCGTTTGGCACTTTGGCACTTGACATGGCAGATAATCCATGCAGATACTGATCCAGCAGATTCCTCTGTCTCAATATGCTGAAAATGTACAGGTCTGTACCCCTAAGTCAATTAACTCATCTTAAAGACTTCAGACTGGAACTTTCACTGCTGAGGGTCTTCTGCTATTTAAACATGTATCCCTTTTATGAACTGTTTATAACCCATATAGGGTGAAATCTAGGTAAGGTCCAGTGTTATCTTGGTTTTACCTCTAACTATTGCTGTTTTGTCAATTCAGTTGGGAATGTGTAGCAGAGGTGGAACTCATCCTGTTGTCTTACTGTTACTCCACGTGGCATGGATCTAATTTCCAAAGTATTAGTTTTAAGCTAAAAAAAACCCCTAAGTAATTAAAATGTCATTGCTTTTAATAATTTGGAATGATTGGGAGTGTTAAATTTGTTATATTAGTTTCAGAATATAGTAGATCCTGTAATGATCTTTTCCTCTGGCTGACTTGTTTCCTCGATTATCAAAGGGATGTCAGATCTTTTTGTCAATTCGACTTTTCATTCTACTTCTATTCTATTTCCTAAAGAAAGATGTAGCTTCAAGGCTGATAAGACCTAACACTGACAGACTGCTATCCTTGCCCCTTAATATCAATTAAAAAAAATTCCTGCAAGTGCAAGTTACTGCTTTTATTTGTCATTCACCCATGTCAAAAATGTTAGTATAATGAAACTAAAAGAGATAATAGTAGTTGTACACTTGTGGGTTGCATAACCCTGTTAGTTTTGAAAGCAGACTCTTACTGTCAGTACTTTCATGTGACTGTCGCTTTGCATATGAAAAAACAGTTTAATTCCTCCATCTGAAAAACAGGTGGAAAGAAGGGACTTGCACTGTCAGCCAGAAATGATTACACCTGAGTCCTCAGTGTGTGCTGCTACCTGCAAACATTTTCTTCTTTGGGGGGAATGTGTTTGGGTTACTCTAGGAGCAAATGTCCAGGGTCTGTCTGGTTCCTCTGGTTTCTCTGCCACAGAAGGAGTGAAAACAACCCCATCTTCAGTAATGAATGGCCTGGAAAGCTCAAAAGCAGGTCTTTGTCCATAGCAGAATCCAAGCAGGCAGATATTTTATCTGCTGGCAGTGTGTGGTCACAGAATGTCCCTTGATGCTCTCTGGGTTTTGTTTGTCACACGTGTATAGGTTCTGTCTACAGATGAGATTTTATCCCTCTGCTCATTTGCATATCTGTGTTCTTTCATTCTGTGCTGATTGCTGTTCTATGTTTCACTTCTGTGACATGTCTGTGCCTTGTCTGTCACTTTTTGAGCTTGCAGTTGCTACACATTATTAAGGCAAATTATATCATAACTGACAACTTGATAGATATTTTCCACATAGTGACACAACTCTACTCTTTCATGTTGGTAAAAAGAATACAAGTGGACAAGTCTCTATACTTTTAATCTTCCACATCTCAGAAAAGGCAAATCCATGCCACTGTTATAACAAATAGTAATAGAATTAGTTTTTCCTACTGCTTAACATAACAAAGCAGTTAAAAGAATAATTTATAAATACTGTATATTACCATAAAATTAAAACTTATGGGTCTTATGAAGCTGACTAGCATTGTACTCCTAATTTGTATAAACCTCATGTGTTAACACCTGCAGGCAAATCAAGGAGATGACATTACTTAAAGGAACAGAATTATGCCTACAAATAACAGCTGTAAAAATATATGCTGTCCTAATAAAATAATTTTAAAGGAATATTTGAGGGCTATTGAGTGCACACTTCACCGTGTTGTTCAGAATTCTGTTTTTAGTGTTGTAAGAGGTGTAAAGAGTGTGATATTTAAATTGTGGGGAGGTGAGGAGATCTGCAGTTTTCTGGGGAGAATGGCAGGAACTACAAACAGCCACAAAGCTGTTTGTGCTGTCTTCAAACAAAGGAATAAGGACAATGTGTTTGTACTGAAATAGAGTGACTATACAGAGAGAGAATAATAAAAAAATTGATTTTTTTCTCTCAATTTGCTTACTTTAAGCTTTTTTTAAAAGACAAAACAAAGCTGTTACTATGTCCAGCCCAGGGCAGTCTCACAGCCAAACACTCCCAAAGCCTACTAGAACCTGCCTTTTTATCATTTATAGTTAATAGCTTCCTTGGGGATTAGAATGGGTGCACCTGTGAGTCATGTTTGGAAAAACAGGAGTCTAAATTGGGAGAGAGAAGAGGAGGAAGAGCCTTTCCTCTGGGGATAGAGGAGAAGTTCACTTTGTGAAGGAAACCATGTAGTAATGAATTGTGATGGATTAATTTTAATTTAATCTTTGTCTTATTATACATTAAAGTGCTTCTGTGGAGGGTATTTCTTTAGAGGTTAAACATCAGCTGAGACTTGGAAGTGGAGCACAGGGGCCAAACAAAGAGGTTGTGAGGAATATGTTGGTTCTTGATGTTTGCTTTGTAAGTGGAAATTCCAAAGTTCAATTTCCAGTCACTGTTCAGCCAAACTATTTGTATCATTGCACTGAAAGACAATTCTTACATTTTCCATGTTGCTTTGGAATTTGGAGAGGTGTAGTCTAGGGCTTTGAGACCAGCTGTGTGATTAAATAGTTTTAAAAACAAGACCAAACCAAAGCAGGCAGTTGGGCACCTGTGTGGATTGTGACAGCCACCTCAGGCTGTTCTCAGCTGAGGGCTCTGAGCCACCTTTGCTCTGCTTTTCTTGAAGAGTTTTTCATCTCGTCCAGATTTTGATAACAGAAAATGGTGGAGTCTGAGGCCACATTAAAAATTACACTGTTGCAGGGCTGGGCTGCCAAATTGTATTCTGTGGTCAGATCTGCGCATCAGGCAGAGTCATTTGGTATGGTCACTTCATACTGGTGTCTGCTGAATTCAGAGATATGGCCTTGTCCTGCCAGGTTTGTGTCTGTGCTGTCTGTCAGCTTCTAGAACTGGGTCTCTGAAAGCAGGGATGTGGCTCAGACACTTCTGCCTTCCACTTGTGGCTGCAGTTCCCTGCTGAGGCAGAGGTGACCCCTGAGCACTCGTGATTTCATTATGCTTTGGCTCTGCACTGGAGTGGCTTGGAGCATTCATAAATTCACACTCATAAATCACAGCTCAAAGGATTTCTTCAGAACCTTGAGAATTGTGTATTGTAGTCTGGAGATTGTTATATACTCCTAATTTTCATAGTTTAGAAGCTTTTCTGTTCACAAATGCTTTGTTCTCTTCAGCATTGCCATGAGACTGCTTGGAATGTTGGATGTGCAGTGCAAGCTTGGTGTAATACAGTTTTGGTTAAAATCCTGCCTTCTGAGAAATGTCCTGAAGGAAATTATGAGGGAAAAACCTGGAAAAAGGTCTGATCTGTCTGCATGTGGCTCCTTATAGCAACTGCTGGCTCAGATGAAGATTCATAAAGGGTATTTTAAAAGCTTAAACGTGTACTCATAACTATTGCCTGTCCATTTTTTTTTTTCAGTGGAGTGCTGAATATGCTCTAGCCTCTGAATCTGCATCATTCATTGGGAAGAGGAAATTTGTATTGCTATATTTTGGCCACTATATAAAACTTAAAAAAATAAATAAAAAAAAGAGTAACTGGAAATATTGATGTAAAAAGTAAGAAAGAAAAAAGTAAATACACTGTGATCAATACCAGAAACAGACAAGGATAAGTGAATCCAAACGCTGACAGAGGTACAGGAATAAAGTTCACTATCTTTACCATCTAAAAGTTAAGGGAAAAAAAACAAACCAAAAAAACCCAAACAAGCAAGAAAAGCCCCAAGCTATGACCCTTACTAGATTTTTAACTTGCTATGGAATTCTTTCATGTATGCTCTGGGGAGTAGCAAAGGTGACTGTGGCTGCACACTGCACACTCAGTCCTGGATGGCTCCCTGTGGTGGGGATTTTCTCCTGTGCACTGATCTCTCTGTAGGCTGTGTTCTTCTGTAAGTGACACTCTGAACACTTGTGATGTTGCTTGGAGCTGCACCTTGTCTCTGCCATGTGCCATCACCCATAATCTCTTGTGGAAAAAGAGCTTTCATTGTAACCTTGTTTGGTTCAGAAAGAAACCCAGTTACATATTTTGTTAATGTTAATGCTGAGGCTGTCATGGAGAAAGTTTGAAACTACTGCATTTGAAACTGATGATTAGAGCCTTTATTTTTCATAATGATCTTTCTATTGCAAACAGCACAAGATGACCGTAGAATAAACCCAGAAGTAGGATCAGAACAATACACATTGAAAAGTTAATTTACTTATGGACTTCGGGTCTTACTGGGATTAATTCACCAAAGATTCTTCAATCCTTTCTTCTAGCAGTGTGCAAACATGATCAAGGCAGGTTATTGGCCTAAAACTGGAATAATCTCATTGACATCTCTGATACTATTTCAGATTGCTCTGCTACAGTTGTGATGTGGAATTTTGTGACACTGTTTGTTGCACAGAAGCTTTCTGAATCTGCACAATTCACCAGATATTTGTTACATCCTCCAAAAGAAATAGACTTCCCAACAGATGCCTTTGCAAGGAGAAGGTGTGGGGTGTGGAAGGATTTAGCTGTTTTGCATTGTTTTGGGCATCTCTTTCTGGGGGTGATGCTGGTATGAGATAGTGGCTACAGACACCAGGGATCCAGTGAAGCTGTTGGAGTAGAGCTGACTTACATTGATTTCAGTGTCCATCAAATTATGATTTGTATAGGTTGTTGTCCTGCTTCTGATAAAAGAGGTTTAGTAATGAACCTGGCCACTTTTTATAGCATTTTTTATAGCATTTTTCTATAGAATATGACTGATCTAAAATAACCCAAAGAAATGAAAACAACTGACATGAGTATTTTTACAGACAAATACTTCCTCCTCTTCCTAAAATTCAATGGTTATAATATATTTGATGTGACATCCGTTTTCTTTCTTCAAACTCATTTTTTTGACAGTGCCCTTCATTCAGTGGCAAAGGCTAGAAGCTACCAGTTCAGAGATGAGCTGCCTTTTCTCTCAGCCCTTTGTTCTCAGATTTTGCAGGTGACTGGCAGATCTGTCCCCCCAAAAAGGCAGGGCTTCTGCGCTGTGCTACCTGCATGATACAGATGCTGGCATTGCTTTGTACTGTTGCAAAAGCAGAAAACTTTGCTCTGGCGGTGCCTTCCCTGCAAAGCCTGGACACTGCTCAAAGTTCTTCTGTTCCATTAAGTTCTCTGAACTGGCTCTGTGCTAAAAGCTGTGCTTAACAAAATCAACCATGACAGCTTTGATCCATGGAAAAGGAGAAGGAAAAGTCTCAACCAGCTCCCTCCTCCTTCATGCCAGTGCTAGACTGCAGAATGTTGGTGGGCTCTGGATTGTAGTGCTGGATTGTGGTCCAGGGCAGGAAATGAGTAAAGCAGCTGACCTGCCACTTTGTGGGCACATCTTGTCAAAAAGGATGCACTGAGCAAAAGGTCTGGAGTAGTTCCGGAGCTTATTGCCAGTGGGTTGCCAAGGCCCAGCCTCAGGGGAGCAGAGTTATTTGTCAAAAACATGGGGCAAAGGGCAGTGCAGAGGACTTTCAGCCACGCAATTCTACTCTAGCCCTGAAGTATGGCAAACCTTGGAGCTTGTAGTTACCTTTAAATCAGCTGCTTAAATTCTTGTTTGACTTGTTGCACCAGTGAGAATGTGATCTGCGTGATAATCTTAACATTTTCTTTCTTATTCAGCTTTAATTTTAGTAAGAAATAGTGAAAGGAAGACTTGTTGCTGGTGTGAGGTAGGAGGGAGCAGATAAATTATTCTGTTAGCATGGCTCTTATTTGTGATACTGCTTAACAACAAGGACCATACCAAGCAAATTCAATGACATTTTTTCTGTGTTGCCCATCACAGTGACACAAGCACGAAGCCTGCGTGTTCTTACACTTTATTATGCAAATGTGCAGTGTAGTATCAGTGGTAAGACTGATGAAAATATGTGCAGCATTTGTTAGGACAGCTTGCTTCTCATCGTTTCCCTCTGTCATCTGCATCTCATTAAAATGTATGAACACATTAAACACATTGGGATAACGGTGATGTGTGCTGTGTGTCTGGGAAGGGCAGTGGCTCCCAGGCTGTGTTTTGCAGAACCTTTCAGCTCCCACACGTCGTGTCAGGTTTGCTGCTTTTGCAGAAATTTTCCCGAGCTAATAAAGTCCTTTTTCCCCAGCCACAATGAAGGAAGAAGCTGAAACTCTTCAGATCTTGCTTCCAAGACTGTTTATTTTACCTTATCTATAACATTCTGTCTCTGACCTGCCAAGGTCTTTCTGGCAGGACAGCAGAAGGCAAACTCCCCACCGAGAGGCAGTGTTTATCTTTTATACTAAGAACTACGTTTACATTATTTACAATTACTTTCCAATCCCTATCACCTGTGTTACACAGTCAGTCTCTACTCTAAACCAATCACCTGTGCCACCATCACAGCACAAATGGAGAAGGTGAAGAAGAAGGAAGAAACCCAAAAAGCCACGAGGTTCCTCCATCTTGGCATCACCCACCCCCCTGTACTAAACCCAAAATCTACTTTTACACCCTGTGACAAACTTATTATTCCTCTATTTAAACTCTTGTGAGCTGTAATTCTTCTTTGAAGGTTGGCAATCATTCCCATGGGTTAAAATCCAAAGCACAGGTGTTTTGGGCTCTGTTCCAAGGTTTCTGAGCCTCCAGGGCAGCCAGAGACAAGCCCTGGTTCCCACAACATTCGAGTCCTGCTGTTCCCCTCCACTATCCGCGATTGGGTCAGGCCCACAGGGGACAGGGGATGCAGAACTGCTGCTGCTGGGGGAGATTCAGGGGCATCCTTGATGTGAAGGCACTCAAAGGACTGCTTTGAAAGGGAAGGTACTTTTGAAGGGCTGTGAAGTCCTGCTCGATGCCATGTCCCTTCTGCCAGCAGGGCTTTTTCTCCTTTGTGTGTGGGGACTGCCCATATGTGAGAGCAGTCAAACCCAAGGGGCCCCTTTTGCTTGTTCTTGCTGAACCAGAGCAGACCTCTGACCCTTGCCAGGCAGATGACTTTAGCTAATTTAGCTTGTAGATTCCATTACTGACACAAATAACATAAAATAGTTCTTTTTTTTCCAAAGACAAATTAGTCTGCATTTTTAGGTGTTTTGTTTTTTTGTTTGTTTTTTTTTTTTGCTCTCCTGCCTCTTTAATCTCTGCCTTAGCAGTCAAGGTTGATGAACAGTGTTGACTATGTGCTGATATAAACACAACCAGCTGCCAAATCCCTGCGTCAGCCTTGTTAAATTCATGTTTACGTGATTATGGGGTGTCATTTCTGCATTTATGTAGCTGCAGGCACTTTTCCTGGACTCACAAGCATGATCCAAATATTGAAGGAGTTCTGCTGTTTCTTGTTGCATTTAAATATATAACAATTTTAGTGTTTTTAAGTGTGACTGTCAAGTTACTGTGTGAGCATCTTGAATGAATGAAATTTCAAAGTCACAAAAAACCTGGAGTTGTGTGAGATTATTTTGGATTTTATCCAGAACAGGCTCTGGGCAGTTAAAAGTGTGCTTTTAGATTAGATAAAACTTGTGAATGTTGTACAGTTCAGCTGAGGACATGACAGGTCCAGACCTTTCTGCTGTTGCATAAGGGCCATATGCAGGGTGGGGTCTTTAGAACTTTTATTTATTTTCAAAATGCAAACAAATAAATAAAATATATAACTGTGGTTTAATTAATTCCTTCTATCATCCTTTCAAGCACTGGTCTCTCCAAACCAGGCAGTAAACAACTGTCAGTGTCAACCTCTGAAAAACTTATTTTTTACCTTACCACTTAATCATGTGGTGTTATTTCTGCATTTAAATAGCTTCAGGCAGTTTCTTCTGCATCCTGGCTGACTTGTTTTGTGAAGCTCTTGGCTGCTGTCAGGAAACCCTGAGTGGTCTGATGTGACTCCACTGTTTGGGTTCTGCCACAGACTGATAGAAAGCATTCTTACCAGGCTAGGCACTGAGCAGATTGTTTCATCCTGGTCCCTTTTGGTGTCACCCAGAGTAAATTCTCAGTCATTGATGTGGTTCGGCTCCAGTTATCACAAAGCTTCATTTTATCCTTGGTTGGCTTGTATTGAGATGTATCTCGTTTGGTGGTTTATGTGTGCTTGCTCTGCAACTGTACTCATTCCTTCCATGTATTTTCTATTTAACATGCCCTACTTCTTACGTCATAACCTCCTATTTTGGAGCCAGAACCTCTTCTTGGAGACGTTAAAAGGAAGAGCAGAACAATTTTCTATTAGCAACCCAAATTTTGTGAGGGCCAAATGTCCTTTGGATATACCATTGAATATATCCATTGCAATCAATGGATGAAGAGATTCTGATTATCAGCAATTATTTCTGATGAAAGGAGCCGAGAAAACAGAGTATCTAGAGAGCTCTTACTTAAAATTGGAACATAGAAATTGGCTGGAGTAGTTGCTTTAGGAAGAACCAAAAAAAAGTTCTTTATGTTACACATGTTTTCAAGTAATCACTGGCTATCACCAAGGTGGCTCTTTGCAGCACAAAAAATAATGATTTTTTTGTGAGAGTTGAAATACTAGGAAAAATTGAAGTCGAAGTTCATTTCTAGAAAATATGTCCAGGAGCTTTAACGTTTTCTTCAGATTTCATAGGAACGATTTATATAGTTTCATGTTTTTATACCCAAAAGTAGTTTTTTTAACCAGGTTGTAAAAAATATCAGAAATGTGACTTTAGTCAGCTATTCCTTTCACAGCAGCCCCTAAGTTAATGTAACAAGCTAGCAGAGCTTTTTTGAATTTTGGTGGTGTTTTTTTAAATGGAAACTTGGTTGCAATCTCCTTTCAAAATTCTGTTGCTTACTCAATGGCAGATATTATGTGCATAATGAGGGGTAAAACTGACAGGACATGTCTGTCACTGGAGTAATGAATATGAAATGATCAGTTTGAAATGAATGAACTGTAAAATATATAATTATCATTCAGTGTTCCATTCCTTTCACAATAAAAAGCATGAAATGAAATTTGCAATAAAATATGTCCCATCTGCAGTACTGCAGGACAAAAGCTGAGATGTCATGGGTCAAAATAATTCATATTTGCAATTCATAGAGGTGGTTGGTAATTAGGGACCAAGTGATGAGGGGAAATAATGTGTGATGTTTAGCCATGAGACTTAAATAATTAACTAAAAAAATCCCCTAATGGATAGAAGATGCAATTTCATTTTTCTTCTATCAGTGTGTATTTTGTTTGACAAAGAAGTTTTTCTGCACTGGCCGGAGCTCTGGAAACTCTTTTTACAGCAGACAGTAGTAATTAGGAATTTATCAGTTTAATTATCAGGGAATACTAAGAAATGAATGGAAGCTTAGCTTTTTTTGAGATTAGAAAGACAGAAATGAATTAATTTATTGACATAAAGAATGTATCTTATGCAAGTAGTCATATCAAGCTCTTGCAAGCAATTTATTATTCCAGTATTATATAGTACCTGTTTTGGAAGAAAAAGTACTGATTGCATATAGTGTTCCAGTGTTTCTCAAAATCAGATATTTTCTCCAAATCTGTATTATCATTTCTGGAGAAGAAACACAGTTAAGTTGTCACCACCTATGCACGAGCATTCCTTGGGATTATGCTGCCTGAGGGCAGCAGCTCCTGTCTGGCTGCCCGAGATTCCTTCACTCCTGAGTGAGTGATTGGTGCCTGTAGCACAGCAGAATGTTTTACACCAAGGGTCAGAGCAGCAGTTCTCCACCACCATCTGGTTCTCCTTCATTTGCCTCAGTGCTGTCAGAGCCCCAGGGGCTGTCCATACCTCGTGAGCCATGTGTGACCTTGGTGGGCTCAGGGCCCCTTTCCTCTGCTGGCAGTGTCACCTGGCTGGCTGTGTCACCAGATGGGCAGGAAGGCTAGGAATGTCACTGGAGGGGCAGCAGGGCTGGCAGTGTCACCGGACGGACAGTAGGGCTGGGAATGTCACCTGGCAGGCAGTGTCCCTGGACAGGCAGCAGGGCTGGCAGTATCACCTGGCTGGCAGTGTCCTTGCACAGGCAGCAGGGCTGGTGGTGTCACCTGGCTGGCAGTGTCACCTGGCTGGCAGTGTCGCCTGGCTGGCAGTGTCCTTGCACAGGCAGCAGGGCTGGCGGTGTCACCTGGCTGGCATTGTCACCTGGCTGGCAGTGTCACCTGGCTGGCAGTGTCCTTGCACAGGCAGCAGGGCTGTGCTGGAATGCAGGAGCTGGTGGATCCCCATGGCTGCTGTTGGGGACAGCTCCCCTGCAGGAATCACTGCAGCAGATGTCCCTTGGTCACCATGCGGGTGAATGAATGTCCCATCTCACAGAAGCTGCTGCCTTGTCACCTCCCATGGGTTACCCAGCTGAAGGCTTGGTGAGATTTTTAATGAGGAAGAGAAGGAGGTTTTACTGTGTGGTTTTGTATGGTCAGGCAGATTGGTCAGCCTTGCCCCACTATTTTGTTTCCTGTGGGGTCCTCTCTACAGTGTGCCTCAAGTCTAAAAGTCTATATTTCAGTATTGCCCCAGGAGGGCAGAAACACAGGCAGGAACTACAAATTTTTGAAGAAGGAGAAACCTTAAAAGAAGCTTTGAAATGATATTTATCTTGGCATCTGATGCAAGGCAGTGCAGAGCCCAGAATGCTGGCTTCAGTTATGTTTAATACCAGAGAGAGGAGAAAAGGTAACCCACACATTTAGGTGATCTCTCAGTTTACTTTTTCTCTGCTTGGACATCTTGTTCCTCACCTGTTTATGTGGTCAGGCTAACATGAGAGAGGGACAGTTATACAGGGAGGTTCCTCGGGGTCAAGATTCCAATTCAGAGTCAAGATTTAAGAAAGCTGGAAAGCTCTCTTACGTTGTTGTGGAATTTGATAGTTTGTTCTCATTCCTAAAGAGGCTGAAATACAAAATGCACCTTGGTGCTGTCATTGGATCCATATGGGGACAAGAATGTGTTAATTGTTGGTGCAAGGTCATGGTCCAGCTCTGACTGGAACTCTGGGAACTCTGACTCCTAATGCAGGCATGTTGTGCCACACTTTCACCCCAAGCTCCACCTGTACTCGGCATTTGTTATTTAGATGTATAAATGTGGATGTGAGGAAGGAGTACTTCCTAAAGTAAGAATTGCATTCTAAAACTTGGCTGTTGGCAGTATAATTTCTATGTAAATAGACTGATATGTTTCAAAACACTCAGCAATTAGGAAGCACTTGAGGATGTTGAGGGAAGAAAGAAAAATAAGAACCTCTTTTCAGGTTGAAAAGCAAAAAAAGAGGTGAGGGAGCTTTGGGGGAAGAACAAACCATTCAAATAGGATCATTTATAATTTTAGGTTTAAATCTGTAGAAAATGTACTGAGAGAAAAGATTGCCATGAAAAAGAAAAGACTGCATTGATAATGAGGTGCATAAAAATAAATTAAATTAAGCATTGTGTTACAAAGTCAGAGCTGTTTATAATCAGAAACAGCAACAAAGCTTAAAACATATTTCTTTCAGGCAGTTCTTAGGTCTAGACTCAGCTGTTAAAAGAAAACAAATGAAGCAGAAAAAAATAAAATGTAGCTAGAATATGTCTGAAGAATGCAGAATAGTTATGAAAAGCAGGGTGTCGATGTATTCACCATATGGATTCCATAGCCCATGGAATTAAGGCATTCTCTGCTTTGGAGAGCTGAAACACAGAGGTCTTGACTCAAAATGTCTGGAACACTCCCAATTCCCATTGAATTTGGAGGGTAGACAGATCATTATTTGATTCGGAGTCTGTAGAAACTCCAGTCAAGACCACAAACTAGCAAGAGCTGTTGTATGAAAGTGCAAAGACATTGGGCTCTGTCCCAAAACCCTGCTGTGCTTCAGGAGACAGCAGAGTCTGTCAGAAATGAGCAGCAGGGCTAGAACTGCCCTGAATGGTACCAAAGCAGGAGATGCTCCAGTGTTCCTGTGTACTGCCTGTGCATCATTTACTGCATTCCTGCTTTCTGCTGCGTCTGAGGGCAGCACCATCTGACACCTGTCTTGTGCACTTATGGTGCTAAAACTCATGTAATCCTTGTTTTATTCATGTGTGGCACCCTGTGACAAATGCCATTTAAAGGCATATTCTGAGGTTTGGAGTGAGAATGGAAAATTAATTAATAGACTTCTTTTGGGGTACATTTTGACTTAAGAGACATCTGAACGCAAAATAAATACTTGCAAACAGACTTCCTGTTGTGTTTCTCTGTGGTGCCCTTCTGCTGCATTACTGGTAGTTATTTTGACACTTGGTGGTT
Organism: Cinnycerthia olivascens; assembly: GCA_035048155.1. Classification (NCBI taxonomy): domain Eukaryota; kingdom Metazoa; phylum Chordata; class Aves; order Passeriformes; family Certhiidae; genus Cinnycerthia; species Cinnycerthia olivascens. Next base: position 25,273,513 of record JAWWMU010000013.1, read on the forward strand.
TATCTGTGGGTTTGGTCCATGGCTGTTGGACAGTTTAAGGTGACCTGTGACTGGCATGGACCAGAGCTGTGCCACCCTGTGGTGCAGCAGAGCAATGAATGTGACACCTGCAGTCCCCCTTGGCCATCCCATAATGCACAAATGGCACAAGACAATCAGAGTATACATTCTCTAAAGGGTTCTCATGCTCCCAACTCTGGATTTCTGTGTATTTTCACATCTCTCCCTTGACCTTTCAGCTTCATGAGCCTTTGCCCACACAAACGTGCCTAGAATTTATCAGTCTCACTTTCTTGCACTCTTCCTGTTATTCCCTCTTAAAGAATTGCAGTTTCTTGGTTTTCATCAGGGAATAAAGCATCTCTTCTATAGTGCAGTTACAGTTTCAAAACCAACATGATTCATTTGGAAGGAGTGGTGGCCATATGAAAGAAAAAGATGAGCAGCTTTTTTCAAGATCTACTGGATGAAATAAAGGACAGATAATTTGCAGCAATACCTGTCCTAAACAAGATCAGCTACTCTCCACTGCAATATCCTTCAGCCTCTGCTGTATGGAAATCTGTAATTTAGAACAAATAATGAGGAGATGAACATAAATATTTTCTTCTATTTTTTAAAAAAAGAAACTGCTTACTCCCTAAAATCCATGGCATTAGAATTTATCTCATTTTCCAAGATTTCCAAATGTGTAGGCTTATGTGTAGGAGCATAGGATTTTTCAGTAAGATTAAATTTGTGATAGCACTTAAGTCTGTGCTATCAAAATAGTGTGGCATGAAATTTTGTAAAGGCTACAATTTTTAAAGGTTTTTTTAAATTTATTTTAGCCTCATAATATAATTAGGGGTTGAAATTGGAATTTTTCAGAATACTGTTCTCAGCTACAGAATATTGCTGAAACTCTTGAGACATAATTGCATAAAACCTAAGCTACCTTAATATCTTTCTTTAAAACTTCAACTCAAGGCACTGTTTACAAAGGAAAATGTGCTTATCTGAATGATAAGGTGCTGAAAAACCTTTGAAAATCTTCTCAGGGAGTGTTAAAATGTCTCAGCTTCTATAGTAGCTACAATATTCACTTTCAAGATGTCATATTTGAGACATTCATAGGGAGAAACGGCAGCAATTGGAATCCCCTGCTTTTGGTATTTCAGGTAGCAAGGGGGGTATTACAGATGCAAATGACTTCTTTATTTGAACAGGGCATCCTGCAGGCCTTCAGCTCCTCACTGAGGTGTCTTTGGTGCTCTTAGGGATTGCTCTTGCTTTTCTGTGCAACCACTAAATTGGATTTGTTTCGCTTCCTCTGAAAACATATTGTCATGACAAAAATGTTCACTGGAGGTCTGTGTGTTCCTCAGCATTGTGTGAAATATCTGGAATATCTGCAAGGTGTTGGTCCCAGTCAGTGCAGCAGTGCTGGGAGCCCTGGTCAGCTCTGCAGAACCCTTCAGAGCTCACTCTATCCTGGTTCATTTAAGGAGTGAGTCAGGTTAATTTAAAATGCCTGCTGCTAATGCTCATAATGGAAAAAGAAATCCACATTCTGAACAACTTTCAGCTCAAACAAAAGAGATCAAGTGTGTAAGACTGGGGCAGCTTCACTAAGCGTGGAGTTATTAAATATTGAAGAAAGTTAAATTAAATAATAGAAGGGTTAAATATTTGGCATCTCAAGCTCTTAAGGCTTTTTAAATGAGAATGAAGCTATTCATGAGAAATTCATGTTGAATTGAAGATCAACACTGATAAGCAAGATAAATGAAATGCATTTTGAGTACAAGTAAACGCATAGAAAAATACCTTGTTTGTGACTTTTTTTGTGCCCTTGAGACACCAATGAAAATATTTTTAAACCGTTGAATACTTTCCCCAAGATTTGTAACTGTGTAACTTTCATGTCTGAGGGTGGAATCAGGAAGTGCTGTTCGAGTTTCCATGGATAGGTATGGGACAGGCTCATCCCCTAATTCCAATTTTGTTTCTTTGATATAGGACAGCTGCAGCTTCCTGCTCTTAATGCTGAGGTGTGGAAGCTGTGGGAGCTCAGAATTCAGGTTTGCATTCTCTCAAGTCTCTTTGTTATGACAACTATCAATAGATAAATTTATAAGGACACGTTGATGAAGGAGTTGAAATGTGTTTTGTATTAATTAAAGTAACTTCCAAGCTTGAAGGCACTTCAGGTTCCCGAGACCGCACGGTCCATTCCCTAAAAGAGGGCAATGGGACAGGGTCTAAAGGCTAATTTCTGTATGCATATGAAACCTCAAAATGTGCCCTTCAGAAATAAGGATTAGAAGTAGGAAATATGCTGCTGAAAGCTTTACATCTCAGTATTGTAAGTGGAGTTCCATGAAATTTGCAGCTAGATTGTTTTTTTCCTGAACAGCACAGGTTTGGGTTGAGCAAACCATACACAAAGTTCCTGTAAAATGCTTAATATTAATTTGGTCAGTGTTAAAAAGTTTCTGTCTTCCACTCACAAAAAACTCCAACCAAATAAACATATTTACAAGAGAATTAAGCATATTTATATCTGCAAAAACATGTCAACATGTCAGAATAAGTACAGAGTATGTTGTTTCAATTTAGAAATAGCCAACAGTGGAGTAATTACTGAGAAGTCTATTAGGCAAGGCACTCAGTGTTGTTGATCAAATTAGTTTGTAATGAGAATTAGCTACTAACAAAAGAACCTTCATTTTCAAATGTTTCCCTTTTTTAATATAGAAATAAATTTTGTGGATGGGAACTGTCATTATTGAATAGCCTTCTCTCAGGGGCCAGAAAATGTGTTTATGGCAGAAAACTTAGTACAGCGTTTGGTGCAGAATAGGTTTTGCTGTGCAGCACAATCAAAGCAGTGCCAAGGTATCCACACGACCTCCACTGAGTAATTTAATGTTGCTGAGATGCACTGCCCATAACGTAATGCTCACTTAAAATGCTCTCCAAAGAGTTCACATCTCGTAATGACACATCATAAATCATATAAATTCTGCTTTAACTGATCTTCATGTTGAAACTCCCATTGACTTAATTGGGGCAGGAGTTTCACGTTAATATTTTATGTAAAAGCACATAAAGCATTATGGTTTAAAGTTGTCTATCTAAAAATAAAGCCAGAACATAACTACTGGAATTCCAGTAGTTTAGGCAATGGTATCACAGGGAGAACAAAGTTTGTGGGACAGAATAAATTTCTTCTCTACAATTTGTCTTTGGCAAAGCATATAAAATGCATTTTATATCGGAACATTTCTGGAAAGTTTTCGGGGCAGGTAGGGAAACACAGTTCCTTGTGATAGAGCTACTCAAATGTCTTTTTCCTAATGCTGAGAAAGATTTGATTCTGTAAAATGGAAACATTTATTTACTTCTACTTCACAGCCATTTTCAGTTTCCAGTTCTTTCTTAGTTTCTTTTTCCTAGAAAATGCATTTATCCGTGTCCTTGTTTTCTCTGTTTTCCAGAGGAAGTCTTAAATTCTTTCTCAAGCTCCAATCCTCATTTCCTTAGTGACCTAAGCCCCCAAATCTGCCTGTCTTCTGAACATTTTTGTTCTTAGCTGCTACTTTATGAGGTTTGGGATTTTGCTGCTGTCTTTGATTTCTGTTCTTGGCTCATTCTGGAAATCCAGATTTCTATCTCAAGATGTACCTTGGAAGAATTAAGGGCTCCTCTGTTACAGAGCTACATGTGCACAATACAGTCACATGTATGACCCGTGTGATGAGGACTTGCTTAGTAAAACACACTATCTCTGAAATAGTGCAGTTATCAGAAACTGGAGCTACTGGAGACTCCAGTGAATTTCTTTTAAGAATATGAGATTTCAAAACTTCTCAATTCTTCACTGAAGAATGAACATGACGTGAGCCATACTTGTGAGTCAAAATCATCTTCTGACCTCACCCTCTTTCGAGTTTCTCCTTCTTGGTCCAGAGCCCAGGGCTGTTTAAGCTCTCCAGAGAACAGCTCACAGAAACTCAGCAATGGACAGAGCGTGGTTTCAGTTGCCATTTCCTTTGAAATGCCTGAGAAATGAGCCTAAGCTGTGGCCACTGCTGATCCCAGAGGTGTCACTGTGGCGCTGTCCCCAGGGAGGAGTGACCTCCAGGTCAGTGGCGTCCAGGTATGGAGGCTTTTCCAGCCAGGGGATTGTGCCCTGCAGCTGCACCTGTGGCTGCTGCATCCCTCAGGAATGGCTGTGCAGCATCCCCCAGCAGGGCTCCTGTGCATGCACATTTAGCAGCAGGTCTGCTGTCCAAGGGGAGGCTTGCAGCTTGCACAGGGCAGGAAGTTCATTGACATTGTGCAGGAGTTAATGGGATTTCCTGTGCTTCTCAAAGGCTTCCTGGCCATCCTCAGTTTAGTTGGTTCTGAGGGGAGGGCCTTTGACACCTACACAGGATTCCAGCAGGCTGAGCTGAATTTCATTGAAATTAGCAGATGAAAAGACTTAAAGCTGAAAGAAAGCCTAAATTTTCTTCCAGTTTTTCTGGAATTGACAACCTCTTCAAGCTAGAGATGAGAGAACATATTATCAACATAATTACATGGAAAATAAATCCATTGTGCTGTTTAGAGGAGAAAAAGAAAGAAAATATTTGCATTCATAAAGCAATTCTTAATCATTGTAGTTTGCTACCTCAGATTTTAGCTGCCTGAAGTTTAGAAATTGTCAGTTAAATTAACTGGTGATACTGAATCTGCCCTGGTGTCAGAAGTCACACCTTCTAATAGTCACTTTTTTCTTTTATAATTTTTTTAGAATGTGTTGTTTTTTGGATCAGTGACATTTTCTAACTGTTTTGAGTCAGAAACTATCTGAATTTTACAAATACCATTGTTGTATGTCCCTTCTGCGTGTGCTGCTTCCCACCCAGTGCCCCCCAAACATTTGTCTCAGCTTAGAGAAAAGATGGCTTTGCTCATGAGATGATGGCCTCATACATTTTGTGCTTATTGTACTCCTGTTATTATAACTCTCCTGCACTGACAAATCACAGCTCTGTTGCCCCCAGGCTTTGAGCCTTGGCAGATTTAATGCACAGCCTGCGACTGCCTTCAGGAAGCGCCGCGCGTGTCTTGCAGTCTCAAACACGCTCTGTGAGGTCAGCATGGGTTGGGGTTCTAAACATCCTCTGGGCTTTCTCTGCAGTCATTTTTTTCCATGGGGGGCTGTCCTTACGCTGACTTTCAGGACAGCAGTCCTGGGACTCCTCAGAATGGGTTTGGTGTTCTGTGGCCATTTCTGCTGGGGTGCTCTGGTGCCCAGAGCATTGGCAGGGGGAGCACAGAGGGGCCCTTTTCTGGCACATGGATTTTATTTTTTATTGCATCCCAAGGCTTGTGACCACAGCCTTGGGTGGGGCAGACTGGGAAAATGCCCTGGGAATGGTGCAGACAAATTATAATAGATTGACCTCGATCTGTAATAAAGGAAGATTAATTGCCATATCCTAGATGGTATAAATTATTTATAGTATGGGTTTATGTGAAGGACTAATAAATCATAGGAAGGAAGGCAAGTTTCAAAACCCACAGCATGGGTATCCTTATGTCTTAAATAAATATGTTTGAATTCATGCAAACCTTGTACTGATTCTAGCTTCCACCCAGCTAGACGAGTACAAGGAAAAGGGAGACAATAAATGCTTCCAGAGAAGATCTTTTGTGACAAAGACAAAACCTTTTTTTTTTCTAGTTTTAGAGTCAATATCAGTGTGCTGCAACTTAATATGCATTAAAAGGGAAAATTTTTTTTTGTATAACTCTTACCTGGTGATTATCCAGCTTATTTGCTCATTTGAGCTTAACTGGCTGTGTAGTCCTCTGCCTTATTAGTTCCTGAAACTTCACATTCAAATCTGTGTGTAGATCTTTCCCATCATCTTTAACAAATGCAAACCAAAAAAAAGTCATTTGCTTATAACTTTATTTTATAGTATGCTGTGAATTTGTAAACATTGTTGAGAAGCACAGAAATATTTTTAACCATTCCTGCCTTTTCCATTTTGAAGATAAAATGAAAAAATTCCCATCTTATTTAAAACTTTAAAGAATTCCAAAAAGGATACATGTTAATCTTTAAAATATCTTAATAAGCACTGTATATAATCAAAATTATGGAATTTTTTCTGTAATATGAACTTTGTTTTTCTTTTCTAGTTAAACATACAGTTTCATATAGTCTGAAATAGACAGCATGGTAAAACACTTTGGTTGTGGTGTTTAAATAAATATAGTGTGGCATTACTATGTTTTTGGAAACCTAAAATCAGACTCACATATCCTAAAGTAGAATCAGTAGCTCAAATAAGACTAGACAAAACAGTTTTGTTTTTTTTTTTAAATTTGAATTTTTGAAAATTGAAATCAAATTTTGAAAATTCTACTGTGCTGAAGACACTGCATAGGGATAGGAAAATATCAGAGATTTGAGAGCTGTGTTAACCTGGGGATAAACACTGACTTGAGCCAGTCTAGTATTTTGTTGTTGTCCTTTTGTCTCAAGAGTAAGAAACTTAAAGTATGAATTGATCTTGTAACATATGAAGGTTTTTCCTTTAGAATCTACTATTTTATGAAAGCCTATAGAGTGGTTTCTGCAGTTAGTTCTATGGTAATATTTTACCAGCCTTTAGCAGGGAGAATATAAACAACTCCCCCAGCCAGAACACCAGCTGCTCATCTCAGGATTAGAGATTTCTTATTTTAAACCAAGTAACAGTGTAAAAGGATCAATAATTCTCATGATGTGAAAATACTCAAAGAGGGATCATCTGATGCAAAAGAATTACTTTGCACTCCCAAAGAGCATGGATGTTTTCCATTCTTTGTAAAATTTCCACACCATGGGTCACACGAAGCTTACATAGCCATAGTTTTTACATTTGGGAATGTATCTCCAAGATTCATCTGCAAGATAAGAGCTTGTGAATAATTTGATATTTTATTTTGCTTTTGCTTTATTGTTCTTTTCCTCTTCCCAATGCCAGTTTCTAAGGGCTATACTGTAGCATTTGTTCGTAATGTACTTTTCTTCCCTCCCAATATAATTTAACGAGTGATGTTGCTGCCACTCATTTGACTGCTGTTATTGCTCATCCAACACCAACTGGGGAAAGATAAGGCTGGTAGAATTGCATTCACTGTGTCCTGAGAGTTCCTGAAGTAAAATTAGAGCCATCAAAAGTATTCTATAGGAATCAGGAAGAGGAAAGTTTTGGTGCTTTTAGTTTGTTTGCTTGTTTGGGTTTTTTGTTTGATAGTTTTTTTAAGAGCTCAGACCCTTGGCAGAATCAGGGGGAATGAAAAGCATTTGGTGCTTGAAATTTGAGTTGCATAAGGAGTTCCCTTTCCATGTGAGTTCCTGTTTACAGTTTCATTATGGTTCAATTGCATCTGCCTGCAGTCAGGAGATGCCCTTTCAGGCAATTCACATAGTCCAGTAACAAATACAGAATACTCAACTGCCCTGCAAACCAGAATCCCAGATGCCATAAAAAGCTGTGAAATTGTATCCATCACTTCTCATTTTTCAACATCAACAAGACTTTTGGCCTTCATCTATTACATAAACTTACCAATCTCTCCTGTGGCTTTGCAGTCATTACAAGATAAAGAGATTTGAGATCCCATTTCACCTTTCCCGACACGTCCTCAGTTTAGTCTTCCTTTTACTTAGTAATTGCAAAAATGAGCAAAACCAACTACTGTGAAGATAAGTATGCTTTCTTCTGAAAGAAGATCTATTGCAACATAGAAATGAGCTCAAAGCACCAAGATTAGTGCTAGAATATAAAATTATTCAGCTTTAGAAGGATCAGTCTTCCTAAGTCCACAATTTCCTTATGGTTAAACAAAGAAGCAAGAAAGCAAAAGAATGAACTTCAGTTTGCCATAAATATATTTGTATGCTTTTCCCAAATAGTCAGTGAAAAAATAATTTGTTAATTGCCCACATTTACCTGTGGCCAGAGCTCTCTCTCTGTCTCTGTTGATGGGTTTTACTACCTTCTTTGCAAAGGGAGAAACTTGAATCTCATTGATGTCTGGGTGTTTCACAGAAGACAAGGCAGGGAAGAGTTTAGGGTTATAGCTGTGGATTTTGTTTGGTTTTGTAGGTTTTTTGCGTGGTTTTTGTGTGTTTTTTTTTTTGAGGGGGTGGGTGGGATTTTCCACAAAATTTGGTTTCACTTTAAGTGTCAACTCTCCATCTTTGAGGTGATTTCTGTTAACTCCCCAGGTGTTTTCCTCAGCATCTGATACACAGAGCTAAATAATAGGTACAGAAATTACCTTGTATTTGAGTTTGCTGCAAATGGGGTAGATATTCCTTGGTGCAGTGTTCCCTCTTGCCTGGGGGAGTACATTTCTCAAACTGGAATTCATTTAGCTGTCACCATTGTATTCCTTACATACAAGTTCCGGTGACATAACATTCAAATTGTGCCTGCAGGAAGAAATCTCAATTTATAAGCAAAGCAAAACTAAGCCTCATACATTTCCCCTTTCTTTTTTATTTTGTGTCTTCATCCTTTCCAGTCAATAGGAGATGGATGGTGAGAAGGATGGAAATGGAGAGGGTTCAGCAATAAGACAATCTGGTGATGTGAACTCCCCTTAAAGTGTCTTTTTATGTGGTCTTCCTATGTGCTTCCAGACAAGCTATCCAAATATTCAACAGCTGGATTTGAAGGACAGATTTTTCCAGAAAAACTTCAAATCCCCTGGTTAAATTGTTAAATTACAGACTTTTATCAGTGGTTGAAATGTAGAAGTTTGTTTTCTCTACAATGTACAGAACACAGAAGTAATTGTAGGTATTGTTCCAAAAATACAAAATAAGAAGGTGAGCAGGAGCCGAGTGTTCTCACCTACCATTCTGTTTTGTGTCTTGTCTAGTTGGGTTTCTCTGGATGCCCTTTCTCTTGCACCAGGGCTTTGTAACTGAATGTAATTAGTTCGAAAGTGTCTGAACCTAATTAGGCTGGCAGTTGGGAGCACATCAAAAATATTTTGCAAATTGCCTTTTTATTTTGGCGTCTTAATTGGTGGGATGTCTGCAAGTGTTGGTTTTCTCATCAGTGAAGTATGATGTGCATGTCATTTTTCTTTTATTGTATTTGAATGTTTATTGTAGGAGTTCTGTTAGTGTTTGAGTAATACCATTAATATTGGAAATGTGTTAAATAATTCCTGTTTATAGATAAAATGAGCTGAATGGATATGAAACACAAACCAAATTAATTAGGCGTGTTTTTTTCTTTTGTAGTGAACAAACACAAACCCTGGATTGAGACGTCGTACCATGGAATCATAACTGAAAACAACGACACTGTGATTCTGGACCCTCCCCTGGTTGCTTTGGATAAAGATGCACCCGTTCCATTTGCAGGTAGGAATGTCCACGAGCAGCAGCATTTGGGCCTGTGGACTGCATTTTGAATTTATTGACATTTGTAAGGAAGGAATTTGCAGTGTAATTTGAAGGGTGCATGTAAAGATTGTGTCTGAGTACTCAGGACCTGACTGTTGGCCCACAGATCCTGAAATGAGGTGTTTCCTACACTGAATTTATTCTGAAGCAGAACAGAATAAAGAGAATAATACAGCAGGCACCCACTATCAATACATTTTTAAAGAAAACACAGTAATTATACAATTACACTTGAATTTGTTTTTATAGAAATGCATCATTGCAATTGCCTAAAGTAATAATACATAATTAATTTTGTTCAGCAGTAACAGGCCCTGCCTTCTCTCTTCCTGTTCTGCTCCCTGGCTATGGACAAAATGTGTAACAAATATTTAAAGTTGCTCAAATCATATCTTGCTGTGTAAGTACTTTATAACAGTCAAGAGTTGGACAGAAAATTTAATGGAAGTTTTGAACATTTTTGCTAAGGCTGCTGTATGATAGATGTATGTCATACACAAGTTTGCATTTGTATTAAGTCTCTTTTACCTGACACTTTCTGTCCTGAGTCCCTTAAGCAGAATATGGGACATCTGCATGTCAAGCAAGTTTTCTCTTAAATTCCCTCTTTCATTAAAAATACTTTTTGAAGAAAAGCGAGAATAGTAAGGCTTGATAGCAGCTCTGAGGATCCTAAGATGGTGCAGTTGTTAAAAAGATGGTATTACTTAAGAATCTTCACCTTTTCCAAGGAAAGGAATTGGTAAAGGTGAGTGCTCTGGTTTTTGGGGAGTTGTCATGTTCAGGAAGCAGAAGTCTCAGACAGCATTTTACAGTATTCTGAAAGAATTGCTCTCAGTCACTTTTCCCTAAAGTTTACACTGGCATCAGCTCCTAGCCTGCCAAACTGGAGCTCCCAAATGGTTTTTCTATATTGATCCCCATTTTAATATCAAGATTTGTTTGTCGCTCATGGTGCCCAGTGATTCTTGGCTGCATGAAGATCAATTCCTAGAGAAAAGATACCCTGGTCATTTTTTTTTTCCCATTTTTCAGTTTTTCTGTCGCTGTGGGTGTTTCATCTTGGATTGAGTTCTTTTGCTTGCATTCCCTTGGGATCCTTCTGGGGATGTTAATCGTGTGCTGTTGTTACTGACACTGCAAACTCTGCTCACTGGGAATTTGTTGTTAGCCTAATTATTTTCTTCAGGTTTTATGTTGGGAGAATCAACATGTTTTCCATTAAATAGTGATTTACTTCTCATGTAGAAAATCATCCTTTAAAATACTGAACTTAGACTGGCTTTCGTGATAAAGGTTATGTTGGTTATGTTAGATGGTAGTTTTAATTTAGCTTCTCCATTTATTGGTTTGAAGTATTTATCTCATGAGAAGTTATCTACTTCTTGCAAGGGTAAATACTTTCTTTGTATTCCCTGGTATTAATAGCTCGTTTCCTGATAATATTTGGCCTCATGATCTACAGTGCAGGTATAATATTATAGTACAGACTGAACTCTTCATTCCCTTGAAGGGTCTGCATTCCTTATGTTTTTGGAAAAACCCTTATGCCCTTTTAAAAAAACCTCCTTTCTTTTCAATTTGTTGGAGGAACTTAACTACTTCTGTTGTAATTTTTGCTTTAACACATGTACTTTTATTTGGTTTCATAATGACATTAATTTATTAACAGTTTTTATGGTAAATTCAATTTGCATCATGTATTTAGTAGGAGAAAACTGAAACATACAAGTACAACATTAACAACATTCAGTACATTTAATATTGTGATAACGTGGAATATCTTTTATGACCATATTTTGTTTAAATGTGGAAATTTCAGTTGTATAATATATAAGTTTTCAATTGTAACAGAGAATCAGAGCTCCAACAATTCCTTTATCATCAGCCTGTTAATATTTTCAATATTTTGTGCTACTATTAAACAAGAAAAAAATTCTAGTACTTGGTAAGTTCTCCATATTTCGTTGTTTGTTTGATTGTTTTTTGAATGGGCTCAGATTCGGGAGTATATCAGGGCAGTTTCTGGTTTGTGCTGAAATGTCTGCTGTGTTGTCCTTGAGCAAACTGTAGTAAGACTGAATTTCTGTGATTTCTTCCTCTGCAACCCTTGAAATAGTTTACAGGCAGATTGTTGGCTCTTCCATCAGGATTTGCATCGCCTTATAGATATAATTTTTTTTTCAGTAGTACCAGTGTAAATTTGACTCTAAAAACACACACAAAAACTATTGACAAAAGAACCCTTCTAACAAACCAAAACAAAACCCAAATCTCAAACCAAACAAAGAAGGCAACAACCCAGCTGCCAGGTACCCACTCAGAGCAGATGGGCAGGAGATTTTTAGGAGCAGAACAGACCCAAAACAGACTGCACAGCATCAGTTCCCCTCCAGGCTGGTGTTCCCAGGGCACACCTCTACAGAGACACACCTGGGTGTTATGGACTGAGAAATCTTCCTGCTTCTCTTAATGCCTTCCCCTTGAAGTGCTCATCCTCCATCAGGGACAGGTTTAGGGAAATGTGCAGGATTTATCACTGTGACAGGTCATGGGAGGGGAAACGCCTATTTTAACACATTTTTCTACCAACTTCTACTTACTTATTCCATTTTTATGTGTTGCTCGTGAGGGTGTAATTCTTTTGGACATGTGCTTAACTTAGTCCTTGTGTTTGCACCTTGCTCTTTGCTGCTTTCCGTGGTGCACAGGTAGTTCATGCATTTTGTATTTTTCACCCGGGCAAATAATTTTTCATCAGGTAACTCCTTTGCAACTAAGCAGAACTAAGCTGTTAAGAGGAATTTGCTGTTCAGTGATTCTTATCTGCCCTTAGTATCTGCTTTGATCTGTTTTCTGTACCCATTCCCATGATCTCATTTTTTTTTAGTTTAAATATTAATTATTGCACAGGCCTACTGCAAGCTACAAACAGTATTTTAGTTTTCACTTTTGGAAGCTTTAGCATTTTTCCTAATACCTCTGCCTTTTCTTGTCCCCATGGCTACTAAAGTAGGTCTGTCAACCCTTTCTGAGTGCCCACATTATGGTACCTGTCAAACCTGAGTGGTCACAGAAGATTACTGTAATCTGCTTGTTTTTTTCACCTCTATCTAATGTTTAACATCAAGGGTGCTGACATGAGAAAAAGGAGTCTTCTGTGCAGTTACCTTCCTAACAGGTCTTTGTTTCCAGGAAGGACTAAGGAGAGACTAACAGGACTAAATGTACCCGTGAAAATGCTGGCTGTCAAAGGTGATCAGCATTTCTTGTAACTGGAGCATGAAGGCTTTCACAAGATTGCAATGAATGGCTTTTGGTGTCCCTTTACCTAATGAATTTATTGTGAATAATTGAAGTGTATGTAAAGTCCTGGTTCTTAAAATTACCATGATATAAGCATACCTAACTTACTCTTTTTTATGCAGTGGTATTTTTTTGTCTCCTAGTTTTGAAGGAAAGTTTGAAAATACCAGTATAGGCTTGTTAGTGTGAGAAGGTTCAGGATCAGCAGTTTTCCATATTTCAGTTTTTTGAGTCCTAGCCCAAAAAGGATTTTCACAGACTGGTGTTGAAATATAACTGACCTTTAAAATAACTAAATTCACTATGGCATCCTGGAGCCTTTTGCAGGGTATCAGAGACATTCCCTGACCCTCCTCCCTGCTCCTTTGCCAAAAAAATACCCCCCCAAAAATAAACCCCTACAAAACCCACAAAGAAACCGTAAGCATTGTATAGGTGCAGTGTGGACTTAGCTCTTTTAAGGACATCCATAAGAACAATCTCTATTTAAAAAAATCTGATAAAATGTACCCAAAAGAAGGAATGTAACTTTAATTCATTTTACACCAGCTGGTACAGTCAACCATGCAACAGTCAGCTCCCTTTCTGGTGGGGAGGCTGGTAACCACCTCCAGATTTGCCTTTCAGGCTTAGGGGTAGTTTGACTAGAAATAAGGTGGGATCCACTGAACTTTCTGTACTGTGGTTTTAACCCATTAGTTTTGGTCCTATCCACAAGGCAGAGCAGATTATTCCCACTCTTTTTGTGCAGAAGTCTTTTATGTTACTTCCTAAAAGCACTGTGACATCTTAAACAGCCTGGTGAGGAGGGGGTTTCTGCTGTTCCTGGGGTTTTCTGAAGCAGAAAAACAGGAGGTGACGTTCAGGGCAGTGTGGTAATGGATGTCCCTTCTCACCCTGGAAGAGAAGGGCCAAACTTGTCAGTGTGCCCCCTTTTCTGGGCTGATAAAAGCACATTTGAGTGCCTTGTGTCCCAGCGAGGCTGAGCTGGGTAATTGTACCAGGGGTACAATTATGCGCCCATTACATTTAATCTACTTTTATGTTCTTGATAAATTTATAGAGAGCCTTTCTAAGCAAGATCAGAGGTCTGGCTCCCCTCAGACAAGTAATTTGTCTCAGAAGCAGTTGCAGCTCACAGCTCCTGGGCAGATGGAGTCCCAGTCTCTGACTGTATTTGGCTGTGCTAAAAGCACTCTAAAGAATGAGACAATAAAACCAGCCAGGAAGGATGCCTGAATATTCGCTGAACTACAAGCTGCAACCACAAACTCCCCAAATTTTTGTTATTTTAGCAACTCAGAGGAGTGTGTATTCTCAGCTTCACCACAGCACTTGTCAGCCCACTTACATCCAGGGGCTGAACACAAAATCACATTTCTCTCTTCAGACTGTGAAGCTGTCCAGCCTCCTTGTTTGTTTGTTTGTTGTTTTTGTACTGATAATCACTGGCATTAATAACAGTGACTATACTTTTGGTACAGCATGAAAAGTACAGAAGTGTTTTTAAAATTGTTTTTCTGAATGTTATCCTTTCTACTCACTGTCAGCCAGACTTAGAACACGAGTCAGTTTAGGATGCCCAGAATTCATTGGTGTTAAATATTTCTGTCTTAAAATGAGGCATGATCAAAAAATATGAAGTGCAGGCAAAGCCATGGAGTGTTGCAGTTGTTTATAACAATTTTTAATGATTATTAATTTCTAGCTTTGAAGCTTACATTTATTACTGTAGCTTAGTTAATTAAGACTTTAGCCTTTAAAGGCAAAAACCCAATCTCTTCATAGTGATCCTAATCTAAGGTAAAATAAAAGATTGGTTATAGCACAATTAATTCTGGGGATACTGTTTTTGACTTAAGAGATGCTGCTCATAATCCAGTAAAGTTAAGAGTGATAAACATGCTCAGGTTTCAGATTTAAGATGCAGTAAAAAACCAATCACTCTCACAGTGAACTCTTCTAGTCCCTGGAGCTCAAAGATGAGAAGTTTGAGGGCTTTGAGGTTTGGTTATTTTCTGTGATTGCCTTTCTTAATAATTTTTACAGCTGTGAAATAATAGTAGGTGACATCAGTGTGTCCAAAGAAGAATAAAGGATCAAGAATTCGGGCTGTTCTGATGGAGCTTTCACTGGCTGCTGAGGGGTCTTCATTGCAGGAGGAAGGGCCTGGGGAAAAAATGAGAATTATATGCATAGGAGTGAAGACAAGTTCCACCTGACAGATAAAAGCAATAATGAATGGAAATGCTGAGATGCTTCATTACACCGAAATATGCTAAATTACTTGAAGCTAGAAAGAAGCAAGAAAAATAACCAATTCCAATCTGATGGTATCCACTTGGACTTTTAAAATTACTTACAGAAAATAGTGATTTGAGATACATTTGAAGTGGTTTTGAGTAGTTTTCTTATGTACAAGACTGAATCTTTAGAAAAATAGGGCAGGATATTACAGTGGATTGCAACTCTGCACAGTAGGACAGAATCTGACATTTTATAATCCTGAAGTGTACTAAATAACCATTTAAGTAAAAAACTGTTTAATTAAAACAGGTTGTCACTGAAGGTGCCAGGAAAATAGTGAGGGTTAGACTTTTGGGCTATTCAGAACACAAGAGAGAAACCTGAGTGTGGAGTTGCTAAGCCTTACAGGTCCAAAAGTTTATTGCTGTTGTTATGCTGTGAGGATGGATGTAGATTTTTGTCATACTCCTTTGAAACTAATGAGGCCTTGCTGTATGAGAGTTATTGCTTATAATTAAAAAATACATTGTGAACAATGTTCTTGAATCTGCAGCTGAAATATGAAGTAATTTATTTCAATGAACTATAGTCATTACCTTTTTATTTTCAACAACTTATTTTAAAAGCTGAAAAAAATACTTATTTTGTTAAGGTACTATTTTAACAATTTTTTTTTTCTGCAGTGAAACATTTTAGTGTGGATTAAGACCGTAACTTGATGTGATTTTTGCTATGGAGTGTTTCTACGCTTCCATTCTCTAAAATCTAAAAAATCTAAAAAAGATGGTTCCTCAAGGATTTCCAATACTGAAAGTCACAGGAAGGACAGCATAGGAAACTCATCTGTTTGGGGGTAAAAAGGATGAGGAATAGTTCTCTCCTTATGGTTTGAGTGATACATGGAGGGTCTGAACAGGCTCATTTATTAAAATAAGTATGAACAGCTGAAAAATGTAAAAGTGCTCTAGGTATCCCTCATCATTAAGATTGCAGTAGAAATCATAATTGCTTGGGTTTTTATAATTTCAGGTAGAAATGAACGTTTTCTAACATGTATTGATATAAATGAAATTATTTTTAAAACTATGTTAGCAAGCATAACTCCAAGCCATGAAGATTCACAGTGAGCCAGTTGAAGCAAACAAGAATGATATCCCTGGGGCACTTTCTCTTGTGTAGTTTGATTCACTTCATTATTTAATATTCAAGAAGTAGTAAACTCAAACTGCTTACTTCTACTGTCCAGTGTGAGTGAACCTGAGAACCCAAAATCTGCACCCATCCTTACTTCCAGTGCTGCAATAACAGGAGGGACCCTCAGAGGGAGGGCTGAAAGAGAAGTGTGAGGACTCAAAGAAAGGAACACACTGAGTCAAATAATGCAAATTCCACTCTAATATCTTTTTTCACACTTCCATTCCATCTGTGGTCCACCCATTAATTCAATTATATCTCTCTCCTTTACATAAATATTTTGTTTTATGTGTGGGTTCCTGTGTTGTCATGTTCGTAGGTGAATGATGATGAAAATCAAAAAGGACTGCTTGTAAAAGCATGCAGCATTCTTTATACAGACTTCGAAAAATAATTTATGGTACCAGGAAGTATTAGTAATGCAACAAGTGGGATTGGAATATTCACCACTTAAAAGTTTCCTGCAGCAGAATTGGTGCTGCAGGATTCCAGCTTGCTTTAAAAATAGAACCAAAAGGCTTTAAAATATACTGGAACTGCTTGAGTGTAAAGCGGCAGGGACATGTCACTTGCTTGTAATCTTTTAAAAGAACAGCCTGAATACATAATTGTTTATGCTTTAGAGCTCCTTCTGCTTAGTGGTTGACAATTCTCTTGTGGAAAGAATAGATAAGAACTCCACTTTTCTTTAAACCTGCTTCTTTCCACTCAGCTGAAAAAAAATTATTTTTTCTGGACAAGAACAAACTCTCCCAATAGCCTGAAAGTGCTGTTGATCCCTTTGCTTGCCACCTAAAAAATGCATGTGATGCTACTTTTATGAAGCAAAAAGGGGAAGGAGAATATAAAGAATTCAAACTCTGGACAGGTGGTTTTGGTCATTGATTTTCTGCTCAGTTCTCCTTTTGCTGGCTGTGTGAAATGGATCAAACCAATTTGTTCTCCTGGCCTGTGGTTTCCTCCACTGTCCTTTTTTCTGTGTGTTTAGATTATAAAAACACCTTTCCAAGTGCTTTTATCTCAGTGACTGTGGAGCACTGAGCATGACTGAGTGCAGCCCCAGCACAAGGGTGATTTGCTGTTCCCAGCTATTTCTGTTCCATAACCATTTCTGATACAGGTGTGTTTATAGGGGATGTAACAGTGACACCAGACTGGCACATAGCAATTTTGTTAAGTCGTTTGGAAACAACCTCTTCATTTATAAATGAAGTCCAACACTTCTGTATTAAATGGACCAAGTCTTTATATTATTTTAAATGTTATCTGATGTCAGGGTGACTCTTGTCTCTCAGACTGAAAGGCAGTGTAGAAAGGACAGTGGAGGCAATATTCGATTTCTTTTTTGTTTGTTGCCTGCATCATAGGGGGGGGATGAACATAAACATAGTCAAGTTCAGAATGTTTTCAGAGAACAATATATTGTTTGTGTTAGGTTTTTGCAGTATCACACACTCTGTCACTCCCAGGCCTGACAGAGGCTCTGCTCCTGCCCTGGTGGCAAACACTGGAGCTGCTCAGTGAATTGGCTCAGGCCAGGTTAATTAAGGAGGACATGCTGGGCTGATCAAGTGATGGAAATGGGCACCCAGTCCCATCCCCACTGCTCCAGCCATCTCCTGGGGATCCTTTTCTTGCAGAGCTGTGTGGTCCCATCTGGGATTCTGGCTCTGTGCTTCCCTCCCAATATCTTGTGTCAGTTTCAAGGGTTTCACTGATTTGGTACCCCCCCTTTGTTTGGTACCCCCTTCCACAACCCTGATCCTCAGGCATTCTGTGTTTACTGAAAACTCAGGTGGGCATGAGCAGACAGAATGTTGGTAGGTATGAAATACAGACAGATGTGTTATAGGCATTTATGATGCATGTTATTGTAAAACTTCACTGGTATAATAGCAGCTCTGGACACAATTAACCAGTATATGCACCTTGTATCCACACAAACACTTGCCTTACACTGTTTTTGTAATAAAGTATTTCACATCACAGGTCAGTTTCCCTCACTTACAGCACTGTCTCTTATGTGAAGTTTAGAAAAATTACACGAAGATTGAGAGAAAAAGAACAAATTCTTGGAAGTGATTGGTTTTTACTTACTTCATTGACTGTGTCTCCAGTTAGTTGGTGAGCAATTACCATGGTGATTGTTCTGGTTTGAAAAGCAAAACCAGTGAGAGACTTCAAGTCAGAAATACAACTTATTAGGAAAAGGGAAAATAAAACAAAAAGGAAAACAAAATACATGCAATAATACAGAGGTAAAAGAAAATCACTGACAGAGTCAGAATCCAAGCTGACACCCTGTGGGTCAGGGTGTTGGCAGCAGTGCAGTTGCAATGGTGGCTGCAGCCCTCCTGGAGCAGCAGCTGT
>JAWWMU010000013.1:25298440-25313086 GCA_035048155.1 Cinnycerthia olivascens
CAGAAGATCTATCCCTGGAGGGAGGATGGGTGGTGGAAGAGATAAGGAAACTGCTCTGGATGGTTTCTTATCAGCTGACTAATCAACAGAAGATTACACCACCCCCCACCCCACTTCCAACAGATGGTGATGGAATACACATTTTTGGTTTCATTTTGCACTGTAACCCATGACAGGCAATTTCTTTTAAGCATTTGCCACAACATTCAGGACTAATCTAGATGCGTTCCATTGGTTCTTGGTAGAACTCATAGAACCCATCTTGAACAAAGGCACCCCAAACAGGGTGCATTTGTAACTGTCAATATTTTCGACAGAGACCTACAGGAGTAATGGTCATAAGCTTTTCCCTGACTAGGATGTACATTAGTCACATTTATGTGCATACAGTATTGCACTGAATTCAGTTATGGTTATAGCTATAATCAAAAGTAAATCAGGATAATTAACATTTCTACCTACAATCTAGTTATTTTTTCCAAGTAAGCTTTAATTTCAGTTTATTATTGCTGGGTGTTGCTTTCTAAACTTCTTCTGGATTCTTCTTTACTCGCACATGGTGAATCCAGGCATTCTGTTCTTTAATCTTGATTGCAGTGAAAGTAGTGAGAAGCACTTGAAATGATCCTTCCCACTGTGGCTCTAAAGTTTTCTCTGCAAAAAAACTTGACATACACATAATCTCCAGGCTGCATGTTATGTACTAGTCTATCTAATTCCTTCCTTCGAGCTCCAGCCACAAGTTTCTCAATTTTTCTAAGTTGTTTGTTTAGGGCTGTCATGTATCCCCATAGGGTTTCTTCCCTTACTTGATATTGCTTCTTGTACCCTATATGGCCACTGTATAATATTTTAAAAGGACTTAATTTCTTTTTTGTCTTGGGTTCAGTCTGAATTTGCAGTAATGCTAATGGAAGACCTTGGGACTAAGGTAGCTTTGCTTTTCACCCTAACCTTACAATTTGCTGTTTGTGAGGTTCTTAGTCTGTACCAAATTGGTGACTGTTGTGCTGCACAATTTTGAAATAAAATTTGGTCCTCTGTCTGAGGATATTTTAGCTGAAACTCCAAAGCATGGTGTTATTTCTTGTAACATTACTTTAGTTACTCCCCTTGCTTTGACAGTTCTGATAGGGAAAAGCTTGTGGCCATCCTGAAAAAGTATCTGTTAGAACTAATAAATATCAATACCATCCTTTCCTGGGAAGTTCTGATCAATCTGCCTCTATTGTCCAGGCCCATAGCGTCTTCCAATTTGCACAAGTTTTGGGTTGGGATTATTTTTGGGATTAGTTTGGAGGCAAAGACTACACTGTTGGGTAACTTGAATGACTGTATCCTGTAAGTTTCTGGCCACAATTCTTTCTTTTCAATAATTATACAAGGCATTTACCCCCTAGTGGATTTTCTGATGTTCCTCTTTTATTTGCCACAGTAACAAATAGGAGAGAACTACAAGCTTCCCTTTCCCTTCTTATGTAATGGCCCATCCCTCTTGGTTATATGTTCCTTTCTCTGTCTCAATAAATTTCTTGTCCTTTTTGTTTATCGTTCAGCTTACCTTCTAGGAGAATTTGTCCACCAAGAATTAAAGCTGCTTCAATAAATATCTTACCTTTGCCTGCCTCTTTTGCCTCTATCTGCCACCCCATTTCTTTCTTTCAATTCAGAGCTCACTTTCTAGTGTGCCTTGATATGCATTATGGCTACTTTCGCAGGTAGCTAAATTGCACTTAGCAACTTTACTATTTCAACAGTCTTCTTTCTTTCTAAATGGCTTCATGTGCACGTACAACTCCAAATGCATATCTTGAATCCATATAGACGTTAATTTCTCTTTCTTTTGCGAGTTCTAAGGCATGAGTCAGGGCAATGATTTCAGCCTTTTGTGCAGAGGTGTTTGTTGGTGATGCTCCCAACTCTATCACCTCTCTGCAAGTGGTAACTGCATACCCAGCATGCCTTTTCCCACTCATGACATAACTGCTTCCATCAGTGAACCAGGTCTCAGTGTCATCCAGGGGAGTGTCCTTTAGATCTGGGCCACTGGAATAGGTGGCTTCAATAGTCTCCAGGTAATCATGGACTACTGGTTCTCTCACATTCTCACTGAGAAAGGAAGCTGGGTTTACGAGGTTAGTTACCACAATTTCAACATTATTTTGCTCTACCCTTATAAATTGGTATTTCAGGAGCTTTTGCGGGGAGAGCCAGTGTTGCCCCCTTTACTTTCAGTACTGCTGACACTGTGTGGGATACTAGTACAGTTATTTTCTGGCTCAGGGTGAATTTGCATGCTTCTTGGATGTTCAGCATCTCTGCAGCTGCTGCTTGGAGACATCCAGGCCACCCTTTGGCTGCTGCATCCAGCTGCTTGGAGAAGTAAGCAACTGCCCTCTGATACGGGCCCAAGTCCTGTGCTAGTATTCCCAAAGCAATTCCCTGTTCCTCGTGAGAAAACAGAAAGAGTGGTTTACTCACATCTGGAAGTCCTAAGGCTGGGGCTGACATGAGGAACTTCTTTATCTGGTCAAAGGCTTGTGTAGCTTCTTCTGTCCATTGAAGATCTTTGTTTCCTTCTGTGATCAGGGCATTAAACCTCTGTAGGTTTAACCAACAGTCCATAATTGTAAATCCACAATCTGCACCACCCTGTCATACCCAAGAAAGTTCTTAGTTCTTTCCTTGTTTGAGGTTTTGGAGTCTGTCATATTGCCTCTTTGCGATTTTGTCCTAAAGTCCTTTGTCCAGCACTGACCTTGTAGCCCAGATAGATAACTGCTTGCCTTACCATCTGAGCCTTCTTCTGAGATACTCGATACCCCTGCAAACCCAAAAAATTCAGGAGGCTTACTCTCCAGTCTGTGCATGCCTCTTGGGTTCAGGTGGCTATCAGGAGGTCATCTACATACTGCAACAGCTGTCCTTCTTCTGATGGAGTTTCCTAGGTTTCCAGATCTCTTGCAAATTGTTCTCCAAATATTGTAGGACTGTTTTGTAACCTTGGGGTAACACAGTCTAAGTGAGCTGGGTCTTACAACTACTTTTGGGGTTTTTCCATTCAAATGCAAAAATTTTGCAGTTGGAGAGGGAGGCAAAAGAGAGCATCTTTCAAATTTAAAACAGTAAACCAGGTTAGTTAGGTGTTAAACATGTTAACAAGGTGTATGGGTTAGCTACCACTGGGTATAGGTTTTCAGTTATCTTGTTAACAGCCCTCAAGCCTTGTACTAATTGGTATGACCCATCAAGTTTCTTAACAGATAAAATAAGAGTGTTAAAGTCAGAGTGAAACTCTTTTGATAGCTTTAATTGCAGGAAATTTCCAATCAGTGGGCTGACTCTCCATCTGTCTTCCTTTTTCAGGTGATTGTTTAACCCTAACTGGTTGCTTTCCTTCTTTGAGCTTCGCTTGCACAGGGGATGCATTCTTTGCTTTCTCCGGTGTACTAGAAGCCCACATCTTGGGGAACACTTGATCTGTTAATTTTTTGTTTATTTTTTTCTTCATCTTCAGTTTTGGTCTTATTAGTTGTTAAAACTAAACATTTCTACATATTGTTGATCTTTGTTCTCCAAAATAATCTCTTCTTCTTTAAATATGGTCTTTGCTCTTAGTCCTAATAAATCCCTCCCCAAAAGTGACTCTGGGGAATTCGGCAGGTATAAAAATTTATGAATTCTCCATTGCTTCTCAAGTTTGTATTTCAATGGTTTGAGAAAGTTGCTTACTTGGATTGGCCAGTTGCCTCCCTTACTGTAACATATTCATTTGTTAGAGGCAATAGAGCTTTATTTAACATTGAGTATGCTGTTCCTATGGCGATTTCATTTCTTTCCCCTCATTTCCTAGCTTTATTACAACAAGAGGGTTTGCCAGGGAAGGACTCTCTGGTCTTCCTCAGTCTTCTTTGATGAGGCCAATCACTTTTCCCCTCTTGGGATTTCTTTTCCTTTGCTCATTGCCTTCTCTTCATTCTTTGGTCACTGAAAAAATTGATCTTTTCAGTGACCAAATTTCTTGCAGAGTGCACAATGGTCTTTCTTGAGTCAAGATGGACCTTATTTTGATGGCTCTTGTACATGTTTTTCTTTCCCTTTGTTCTGCTGCTACTGCTACTAGTTTTCTCATCTCTTGCCTGCATTTTCCCCTTGATTGCTATAAACTCTTCTGGGTACATCTAGTAATGTCCTTAAATCTCATCTCATTGGTCCCCTAATCTTCTGGATTTTGTATCTAATGTCCTCTGTAGATTGTCTTAAAAATAAATTCACTATCTACTTCATCCCTTTTTCAGATGCAGGGTCTATCGGTGTATAACATTGCATTGCCTCCTGCAAATGATCTAAAAATTCAGAAGGGTTTTCAGTGGGACTTTGCTTAACTGTGTAAAGTGCTACCCAGTTTATGGTCTTAGGTATTGCTCTCTCCATTGCTTTTATTATAAGGTCCTGATAGTTTTTTAGCATGGTAGCATCATCAGCATGAGTTGGCTCCTGGCCTGCATCTTGAAGAGGGAATATGCGTTTAATATTTTCGGATTTCTCTCTGTAGAAATCTTCTGCCAGATTTAGTGCCATTTTTAAAATTAGTTCCCTTTCTGATTCAGTTAAAGCTTCCAACATCAATTGAATATCCCCCCAATCTGAATCATGTTGTTTTACTAAAAATTTTAATTTCTTGGCTTTACCTATTGGATCATTCTGATAGTTCTTGTCAATTTTCTCCCACGCCTCTAAATCAAACATAGTAATGGGTACTTTAACCAACAACCTCTCTCTCCCAGGTGTCACAGGTGAGGAGGAAGGTATCTTTTCTGGGGAGATTGTGGTACGGGTTAGGGTTGTTGACCTCTCTAAAACTCTCTCTCTCTCTTTTCTCAGGAGTAGTGAGACAGTCAGGTCTGTTAATTCTTTTCCTTCTTGAGCTTCTGCATGAGAATAAACTTTTTCTGGGCATGTACAGCATTGATTTATCAATAGGTACTGCAACACTGCTTAGTTTTCTTTCTATCAGCATTGTAATTTTTTTTCCAGAGCCAACACTAGGGGTTCCAAGGCGGGTATAAGACCACAGTCTCTCTGCCACTCAGGATGTTTCCTGAGAGAGAAGCATATGTTATATATCAGCATATGTTACTTCTGACCATTTGTCTTCTTTCCCTAAAATTATATTAATTGCAAAAGGATTTAATAATCTAGGGTCTCATTGGGTGGCCAACGAACACCCCCTTCTAATTTATAATGTGGCCACCATTTAGTACAAAACTTCATAAGGGTCCTTTTATTTTTCTTCCTTCTATAATTCACTACTTCTTTCTAGTGTGTCAGAATACAGCCCAAAGGGCTGGCCTTAGAAATCTCTTTGCTCTCGCTTGTACCCATTATATTTTCTTTTTTTTCCCCGGCATTTATTTACCTTATCCCAATTCTTTGCCTTAACTTGGAAATACTGGGGTACAAAAATATACTGAGCACACTCAACCCTAATTGTTTCAGCTGATATTCTTAAAGTATTTGAAACTCCTTTTTCTAACAGCTCAAACAATTTGCCACTACCTTCCTCTTCAGGACAAGTCCTTACCAAGAACTTTATAACTTTCTGAGTGGCCTTTGTTTCTTTTAAATAACGTAAATGACAGAGCGACTCTCCTGGCCTTCACTACCAAAAAACTTTCCGATACCACAGCTCCTTACACAGAATGCAGTGAAAACACACCCGAGGTTCACACTCACACCCTTTTGGACACACAACCTCTTTTTCTTTCAGTCTTCTCTAGGCATAAGACCCTTCCTGGTTCTCTTTTTACACTCAACTTACACCTCCACTCACTCTGCAGACAGCTCTCGCTCCCCCCCCACAAAGGGCCATGCTACTTTTGTACTTTTGGATAAATTCCACACTGTAATTCATCTTGCACACAATGCAGCTCTTGCTACAGCCAAAAATAAAATAAAAAAAATTCCACAAACCCAACTACTGCAAAAAGAGGGAGAGTGGAGGGGGAGAAAAAGAAATTCTTTTTAACTCGTTCTACTTGGGACAACCTTTCCACAAACCAGTTTTACTATCTCCCACTCAGTATGTGCTTTTTAAGTTAGATATATTATAACTCACTTAATTTGCATGTATTTTTCCCAAGAACACCGTCTCTGCTCTTCTATGTGCCTGTCCTGCAGCACTTCAGTCTCTTCCTATACTTAAAAACTCATCTGGTTCAAGCCTGATTCACTCAGAGTGTCTCTGAGTTCTGTCTCTGATTCAAGCCTCAACAGCCACTTCCTAACAATTTATTAAACATTAATAAATCAAACATCGCGGTTAATGCAACTCTGATTTCCTAGGTAAAATAACAAACTCAAAGCTCACGCTTTTCACTCAATCTTTAAACACTCACCCCAATTGCTTTGTTTTGCTTTGGCTACTCCAGTTGCCTGAAGACGGAACTACAGATTAAAACTCTTTATTTGCCTCGTACTTTGATACGTCTCACGACCCACATCTCAAGCGCTTCTGCAATCAGGATACAGTTAAATGCATAAATAACCAAATGACAGCAACAACAGAGATTTGCTCAGACTCACCCAAGGGCTACTGGCCGTGTTCCCAGTGATACAGCAAATCCTCCAGTGCAACAACAATAAAACAAGGATTTACTCAAGCCCTCCCCATAGGGATGCTAGTTGTGTCTTCAGTGATACAGCATATCTTTCACCAATGTCACCCTGATTCCTCAGGTTTTTCTGAGGCACTTTCTAACTTGCTGTTTTTCACTGTTCCCAGTTCTTTTCTCACACACACGGGTGTTGTTATCAGAAGTCTGTTTTGATAAGATGAGGTTGTTTTCATACTTTCTCTTGGTGTGAAGAACAACTGATGGACAGTTGTCTTGACCAACAGGTTGGGAGAGGTGTCAGCCTTCTTCTCCAATCCCTGCTCTGTGTGGAAATACAATAAATGTGGAGTCAGATGTTTTAATAAATAGTTTTCAGCCTTCCCAAGAGAAAGTGTCCGTGTGTGCCCTTGTGTGTCCCACAGTGACACACCAACACTTCTGTTACTTGCAAGCAAACTCACAGGCTTTCACTGAGCATGGGGTTTCCCCCACGCCTTACCAATGGCCTCTTCAATACACATAGGATTTACATGTCAATTTCCCCCATAATTATAAACATACCTTTTGTCCATAATGACAGCAGTCTTGTCTGTCCCTGGAATGACCAACCGGGGAGCGCAGTTCTCCCCAGAAACATCCTGGTCAGCACTGTGAGCTGTCCACTCCCAGGGTGGTCTTGCAGTAGGCACAGAAGTGCTGCCGCGGTCGCCAAATGATACATTAGAAGGCCACAGATAAAGTAATCTTTTAACTAAAATTAGTTGAAAGATTACTTTGTCAGTGGCATTTTAATGCTTCAATAGAAACAGACAAGAATTTAATCTGTGCTAAAATTCCCAACCACCTTCCCTCCCTCTCTTGTTTTCTTGGAATAGCACTGCATCTTTTATTTTGTGATTACGGCCATGTTATCACAGCAAATAAATGACTGTTAGATCTGCAAATATCAAAAGTGTAATGGATTTAAAATTATGCATACAGAATTAAATATTAAAGAGCTGTTTGAACCCTCTGCTCTGTTAATGATAACTCAAGTCCTGGATCTGTTTTTCATTTCTTTCAGTGAAATGCTGACAACAGTTCTTTGGCTTTTTTCCCAGTCTCCCCTGTAAAAAATGCTATATTTCAAATGCATAGCCTTCTTCCTGTGCTCAGCAAATAGAGACTAACCTTCCTGATGGACCTTATTTTCCTAATTTCTAGCCCTTAAAGAATTGAAAAATTGACTATCAAACAAAATCCAGTTACCTAGAAAGGAAAATGAATCAACTGCTACAGAAAAACAGCCAATCTTTATCACTGCCAGGAGAGCAGGATCTTCAGTGTGGCTGAAAATGAGCAAAAATAACAGTAAAAGAGACATCATTGTGGCTTAAAATGAGCAAAAATAACAGCAAAAGAGAAACAACCTTCCCTCTGCCTCCCCCCCCCACCCCGTGTTTTCTTCTCATGACTAATTATTAATTCTAAGTGTGCAACCATCTGCTGCAGCCAGCAGTAAAATCCAAGAAGGTCTGAGCTAGGATTTGCATCAGGATGAGTGGCAACTGCATAGCATTTTGGAAATCTTGGGCACTGTAAATGAAATAGTTCTCGTGGTTGTAAGTTCACTGTTCACTACAAACCAGTATTTAAGTGCTTAGCTCAGCCCTCTGGGGCACACAGAGTTCCCAGCTCTTCCCAAAGACTCAACTTGTACAAAAAATTCATTTGCACATCAGAGTCCTCAAAGATGCCTGGGCCTGAAATTTGAAGGAGTGGTAGATGCTCTTCCCTGCCGCTAAAAATTCACCCCACATGTTGAGGAATTGCTTTGGGAAAAAGCTCAAGACTACAGTACCAAAGTGCCTGAGGGAATGAGAACAAATACGTATTCCAAGTTATGAAAATTGAGGAGGAACAGAAGAGGGTCCTGTAGAGCAGGTGTTTTCCCAATGTTTTGAAGGGGCTGGGGTAGTGAAACTGCTGGGGTTTTCTTCTTTTACAAGTACCTCCTTGTAGACCTATTGAGGTCTACAAGCTGTGAGGGATTACTCAAGAGTCAAATAGTCCTTTACGTGTATCCTGGCGTGGTTCTGTGGGAGTTTGACTCATGTTAGGGAATCAGTAGCAGCAAATTTTAGAAAAGCATCTCTAATACATCCCTAAAGAAACTGTGTTTTCCCAGTGGGAATGCCATGCCACTGCTGGTTCTTTCTGCTGGATTCTTCTTGGTGCTGACACCAACTGTAGTCATGTTTGATTGCTTTGGTGGTGGTGATGATGATCCTTCTACTAGTCCAAATGCTGCTCCTCCCAGCTCTCAGGCTGAGAGCACCCTTAGTCTTGGGTAGGGAAGACAAGCAGGATTTTACTGGAGAGCAGTGGTTTTTGCCTGGAGGCATCGAGGAGGCAGCAATAACTCCATGCTGGGAAGGGAATTGTCCCAAGGGAGGACTCTGAGCTTTATCAGGGCAAAGGTCAGCAGCCTCTGCTTATGGGCAACTGCTGCTTTCAGCTTCTCCTCTGTTTAAACTCTTAAACGGCTTCACTGTTCCCTTTTAGGATGAAAATTCCCTGAGTTCCTCATACCATAATTTTTAATTTCCTTCAGCAGTCCTGTGAACTTGGATGTGAATCTGTAATGTCTAGGGTGCTTTCTATTCCTCTCACTGCTTCAAATAGCCTGTTTCTGTTAGCTGTTGTATCATTTCTGTCTGAATACAAAACCACTTACTTGGTTTGTAACGTTCTTTATTTCCCTTAGTTTTTATAAGTATAAAATATTTCCCCAAGCATTATGAAAAGATTAAAATTCAATTTGAATGCTGAATTATGCATGGTTTTCAATTTGGCAATACTCTAAGAATTTTTTGTTTCCTAGCTTTTTAGTGTTATGAGGAATGATATACTATAAAATGTATTTTTAATAGATATTTCCTGATATTAGATGACACAGCTGACATTTAATCCATTATACAAACATGTCTAAATATTTAATTTTACAATTCATAGTAGTCAATCTTTTTGATAAATGAAATGCTTCCTTTTATGGCTATGATTTGGGGAGAGCAAGCATATAAAAAAAATTACTTCCAAAGGGGAGAAAAATCAGTTCAGTTAATTATTTTACTTAAATGTGCATGGCAATATCTCTATCAAGCTGCCAACATAGGAAAATAACCATCAGCAGAATAAACCCTGAAAAGCATTAATCAAAATTCAGTATGATTAGCATTCTTAATTTGAATAAGGAGTAGGAGCCTGAAGATATCCAATGCTGCTGGAAATAAGTGAATAATGGATAATAATAAAATCCTTTAAACAGAGTAGAAGCTTTAAACACCCAGAGTTTTGCTCTACCATTTTTTAACTCTTAGTGTCTGAGTTGAAATCACAGACATTTTATATCTCAACTTCATTGTAGGTTGGTCTCTTTTTTATTAATATTCGTGTAGATATATAAATGGATAGGTTCCTTATTTCATGAAAGGTACCAAGGAGAATTCTTTCTGCTTTTCTTCCTCTTTTGTTTTAAAATGACATTTGCACACAGCCAATAAACTTTGTACCTTTCTATAATTTTATATAATCTTATCTTGACCTTCTTAGGCATGCAGAGAATCAAATAAATTTCGGTTACTTGAACTTGGTTCTCTAGGTACTCTCAGCATTAGCTCTTTATATACCTATTTGCTTAAAACGCTTCTAGGAATTATTAGTGTTTAAATGTGTGTATTCATTCTTGGTATAAATTTGACAGAGCAAATTTTATTGACTTTATTGGTTCATAATTTTAGCTTTATGTATGGAATGTGTGAAGCAATGCAGATGGATTTACAACCAAATACATTCATCGTCATGAAATTATAGCTGAGGTCCTTAACTCTAGGATATTTCTGAACATTCACATAAATGCTTTCATTAAGTAATCAATAGCATTGAGTATTTGTACATAAAGCATATGGATGAGAGATGTCAAAAAGTAATAGGGATTATAAATCCATTTTGTCAGTTCTCAGAGTATTAAGTGCCTCAATACAAAATAAAGGTATAGAACCGTGCATCCGTTTAAGAACTGATAGCTGCAATATTAATACACTCTAGAAATGTTTTAGTAATGCAGAAATAATTTTTGGTTATTGAGTTTAGTTAGAAACTTGCAGGTTTTGGCCGACTATTGGTGAATTTATATCATACCTAATAAAAAATACTTTTAATCAATCAGCTCCTTTATACTTATACAAAAGTATTTTTTCCCTTTTGTATTAAATAAAGGTTTACTTTTGTAATTGTTTTGTTGTCTAAAGGTCTAAAACATTGAATTAAAATGTTTAATGTTGTAGTTCAATCAAAAATACGCTGTTTGCAAAAGATTTCATAGTTGGCCACAAATGAGCTGGTTGTAAAATAATCAGTTACAGTAATCTATGAAAATGGTACTTTGTTGTTATTGGAAAATAGAATCCAATTCCAAATTTTATACAGTTCTTTCAGAGTTAATGTTTTTTTCAACAGCTACATAAATTAGGAATTGCTCAGCTGCTTAAGTTACAAGCAAATGCCAATGCATAAAAATCCTCCTTTAAACTTGTCTCTGAAATGAATTTGTGGGAGTGGAAAAGTAAATGAAGTCAAAAAGCAGGTGAGGGGATTGTTATCAGGATTATTATGTTGTTATTATCACAAGGTTTTATTGAGGAATACATCTTCCCACAAACAATTTTGGGAGTGCAATGAATTATTCCCAGAATAAATGCTTGCCAGAACTGGCAAAGGTTCTCTTTTGTCATGCATCTCTTTGGTGACACTTGGCTGAAATACCAACATGTCCAAAGAAAACAGATTCCAGTACACTCATATTTGGATTTGGAATCAGAGAAATTTTTTTGTAAGGACAAGCAAATACAACCAATCAAACACTCCTGATTCCAGCAATCTCATTTAATTACCAGGAATTTAATTGAGAGGAGTGTACATAACATGACCTGGAGGTGCAAGCATCCTGTTGAAATTCCCACTGGACTTGAACCTCAGGGATAACTTTGCTCCTTCTTACCATACAACTCTTGTCTAACTTTCAGGTACCTGAAAATTAAGTCCGATTTCAAGATCATGAATTATCAGATGCCTGTGCTGCTCCTCATGCAAACCACTCATTCCACTGTCTGAACCTTCCTTGTTCCCATCCTTGCTTGTTATTAGATAACCTTAGGTCAAAAAAAAGTCCCTTGGCTGCTGTTCAAAGGGTCTTTAAATGAATTAAATGTGGCTTGTCTTGTAGGATCAAATCTTCTCACTTTTGACTCTCTTCAAATAATTTTCACAAAGATGAAACATGAAAAGACTGCTTTTAATAATTGGATTTTACAGCTATTTAACCTTTCCTTATTATTACTCGTGTGTAAGCACAGGAATTCCTGACTTCTTGCTATGCCCATTATTTATTTGTAGCTCTTTTCACACACACACAGTCCACCTACTCTGTAGGAAGCATGGGCAGAGATCCCAAGGAGGGGCCTTAGAAGAAATTTGGGTTATTTGTCTCTTGAAGAGAGGACTGCTGGAACAAAGAAGTTTTCAGCTGCATGAACGAATTGGTAAGAGAAAGGTAGGAATATGCTTCTCTGCTTGCCAGGACTAGAATGAAGAGTAGTACTTGGAAATTGCAGCAAGAGGACTTCTGATCCATTGCTGTTTTTATTTATTTTATGAGATCCTGTGATGTGCTAATGATCATTAACTATTTAGACTTGGGGGAGTTAGGAACTTTTGGCATTTCTGTCATTAGAAACTTTTAAACAGATGTTGGAAAAGGTTTGGGTTACAAATATATTTGCTTAGAGATATAGTTGAAGTAAATAGTTTCTTATCAGCCCTTTCAGCCAGCTTCTAGTTATTTTATGAAGGATTTGAAATCTACCATATTAAAGGGATATAGCAGGGAGTCTCCAGTGTGGTGGCAAGCAATGCAGTTTCCATGATAAGAATAGAAACAGGAGTTTGA
Organism: Cinnycerthia olivascens; assembly: GCA_035048155.1. Classification (NCBI taxonomy): domain Eukaryota; kingdom Metazoa; phylum Chordata; class Aves; order Passeriformes; family Certhiidae; genus Cinnycerthia; species Cinnycerthia olivascens. The sequence continues at coordinate 25,311,044 of JAWWMU010000013.1, forward strand.
AATCTCACTGTTTTAACAAGTTTAGTTTTTTTCATGGCAAATGCTGTCAGTACATCACTAGAAATGGGAAAAAAATATAAATACTGCATCCTTCTCTCAGTTTTGTTTCTGGTTTCACAGATGACACACACAGAGCCAAAAATGTAAAACATTAAGAAAGACGGTTTGGGTATTTTAATATCTAATAGATTATCTTTAAGATGGATGCTATTCTTCTGTTTCAGAAGATTATAAAATGTCATCATGTCTCCATCTAGACTGTTTTTCTCTGGTGGGTAATCTCATTTTAATGTAACTGTCTACTGTTTATTTGTTATGTTGGTCCCGTTTTGTCATTCTATAAGAGGAGCTGTTAATCTGTCTTTTTGAAGAGCCCATGTTTGGAAGACAAACTGCCCAGAATACTTTAACCAAATAGAAATGTAAATAGGAAAGAAAAGCCACATCAGTCTTTTCTTTGCAGCTTAAAAGTTAAAGTCTCTTAACCTGCATAAGCATATTCAGTAATAGAGTACACACCTTGAACATTAAGTTTTGCCTAGGTTTTCCAAAAGTAAATATTGTGCTTATGGATATTGTGCTGTTAATTTCCTGATACTAAAACCGTGGCTGGTGAGTGCTCTGTGCTCTGTGTGCAAGGGAAAGCCCAGGTATGCCCCCAAATTCTTGACTGTGACTGTGAGTTTTCTCTGGTAGTTTTGGGTCATTCTCAGGTATTGTCAGCTAAACCTGTTGAGGTCTTTAAAGATGAGAAAGGTCTGGAGTTTATCAGTATTCAGAGAGAGTCTTCTGGCAGTAGAAACCTTTGGCACAGTGTGCTCTTGGTGCCCTATATAACTGAGCACATCAACTTCACTGGGCTTATTTTTCAAGTCTCAGATTCTTTAAATGTCTTTTTTTTTAGGCCTTCCAGATTGAGAACAGTTTGGTATCCTATTTGAAAGGTGTTGTATTCACTGCTGGTCCACTGGGTCTCCACATGTTGTTTAGGAGAAATTTTTTCTGAGGGGAAAGAATGATGGTTCTCTGCCAAAGGAGGCACTGGGTTATAGCACTGGATGTGAGCAGTTCAGCTTGACAAGGCAATTCACAATTGGCATTTATTCTGAAAAGCTTTTTTTCTTCCTTTCCTTTTTGTGCAGTAAAGAATGATGCTTCATGTAAAGGCAAGAATTTCTGCCAATAGCAAAGAACTCAGCCTGACATCAGGGCATCTATATGTCTGCCTGAATTCTGATTTACTCTTACATTTTCTCTCCTAATTTGAGCAGAGATTGCAGTATAACTATCTCTTGTCCTAGTGAGCAAAGTGTCCATCATTTGATAGCAAAATGGATTGCAGTTGCAACTCCTCCTCTGAGAAGCAGAATTTTTCAGGAAATGGGCCAGTGGGCAGGGAGATGCAGGAAATGTCCAGCCATATGTACATGGAAATTTTGATCTTTCTCTACAGTATCAGTTTGCATTTCAATCAGCTCTTTTGAAAACTGGTAGTTGTTGACGGCTGAGGGGTGTTTTTCAAGACACAAACCAATATTCTGTGTGTTGCTGAAAATCTCTGTGCTGCAAAGAGGAAAATGATTCCTTCTGAGTATGTGCTGAGACTTGGTGAGGAACAGAGCAACGTTTAAACAGACCCTGCCAGAATCACAAGTAGTTACCTTGCAGGATTTTAGATGGGGAGTAATAAGACAAAAGACTATAGGCTGTGTAACAGGGATGTTGTCCTTAGGATGGCAATTAGTACCTGGCAGTTCTGGAATTTCTTAAATTTATCTGGTCTTTGGAGAATGGGATTTGCTTTAATGCATTTGATTAGAAGTTTCTGAATTATATGGTGTGTTTACTTTTGTCCTGGTTTAGGGCAAATCTGGGAGAGAATCTCCAAAGGGGACTCTCCAGAAAGCAAACCCACACAGCCCCTCCCCCCAACCAATTCGGGAAGAATTCCTCAGAGAGAAGTGGAAAGAACCTGTTTATTTAACAGACACAGCACCCCCAGCACACAAAATGAACAATACCAGGTGACACCACTCTTTCACT
>JAWWMU010000013.1:25315706-25326336 GCA_035048155.1 Cinnycerthia olivascens
CCACGAAAGTCACTCCGAGCTCAGCTCCAGGTGAGGTCTGGGGAGATCTCCCCGCAGTCACAGACTGAACTCCTCAGTTCTTTCCCAGCCCCCAGGAGAGAGCTGTAGTCGGTGCCACCCTCTCCTTCACGGTTCCCTCCTTTGTCTCTTCCAAATACCTTTAAAATGCCCACAAGCACCCAGCAATCGGCTTCCTAGCAACTCTTTTTGGGGAAAATTTTACAAGAAAACAACTCAACCCCCAACATATCCCCATGGGTACATCTCTGAATCGGCTGCACTCTGGTGCTGGAGAGATGAGCTGCAGGTATTAACTGGTGCTTTCCAGCCTCTCAGGTGTTCCTGTACGCAATCAAACTTCTTGGGCAGAGCTATTCATTTGTGTTTCAGAGAAATGAGCACAGCATCTTCATGTAGATGACAATGACTCTGCCTGGATCCCCTATTCCTCTCCTTTTCGTGGAGACAAAATTATCTTTAAATAAAGCCACTGAAAAACTCTCCAGCTGCTCACATGTTCAGTGTTCATTTAGCTGGGTTACTGAATGGATAATCCTTTATTAGGAGCTACCAGAAAAATCAAGGGATGAAGACCAAACACATGCAATATGATATTCAGGGATGAAAGTTTTCTGTATCCCATCTAAAATCCATTGCAGGAGACTTGGAGCTATTGGCTTGTTCAGCTCTGTTTGAAGCGTTACAGGAGTTTTTTCCTCACAGGAACATCTTTCAGAGAGTCTTCTGCTGGTAGTGCCTTGTATCATCTGAGAGACTCAGAGACTTCACTCTTAAGTCTAACTTGTATCCTTTTCTTGTCCTATTTTGCATTGAATACAGAAAATAGAGTCAAAAACCCCTGTGACAATGAAGAAAACTTGACTTGTTGACTGCCAGTCTCAAGTAGCTCAGGTTATTTTCTGTCTGAATTCTGGTTTTTAGTGTGTAACCTTTAAGGACACTGTCCTATTTCCAGTTAATTTTATCACCATACTAATATTGTTAATTATCACCTATCATAATTTTTCTAATGTAACATTTGGAGCTCACTAAAACATGGACAGTGTTACATAAATTTTCTTACAGGTTTTGACATGCCCTATTAGCCTATAATCTTCATGATAGATCATCTGCCTGATATTGTCATTATACTCCTTCCCCTTTTCTTAGGATTTCTAATACTAAACCTGCCAGAAGAGAACAGAGAAAGGCAAAGAAATTGTGGTTTTGGAATGAAAGACTGTAAATTATAGATGTAGCTGAAAGATAAAACAGAAAATAAATTTAATTAGGAGAAAAAATCAAGCAGAAAATAGAAAAATGCAATAAAATGGTGAAGTGAAATATATAGAGGGAAGAGATAAAACATTGATACCGTTCTAATTAGAGTTGTGAAAATCACCATCTTCCTATATTTTTGTGTTGATATGAAACAAATGATTTTTCCCTTTTGTTTCCATTGATATAGATCTCATTTAGTATTGCACTACTGTGCTCTTGTTCAGGCTGACATTTACCAGAGGACATTAGTTGAAAGCAAAGAAGAATAACAGAAAATGTAGGAACTTCTACAGTCACGCCATTTAAGAGGTATTAATACACTGACAAGTTTTCAGGCTGCTAGAAGGCCTTCAGATAGAGCACAAATTAGGACCTGAATCTAAATGTCCTTTTGCTTTTATGCAGTGGAAGGTTTCAGTGTCCCAGTGGAGGAGCTGGAGCTCTGTGAAGCAGCTTTTAACTGCCACTTGTACTTTCCTAATCTTTCACATGGAACAGATTTTTAGGAGAAGCCATTCAGTGTTTTCTAACATGTCCCCCATCCCAGCGAACATGTTTGAAATACACCATCAGTAGGAAACTGGCTCAAGTACCACCCTCCCCCAAAAAATAATAGCAATAACCATAGTAAATTCCTTTGGTAGAATAACAAGGAGATGCAATGAGAAAAGGTTTCAAAAATCTGAAAAGACCAACTGTTCCCCCTCCCCCTTTTCCCATATGGAAAGCCTTCTAACATAGCATTATGGAGATACTTGGATTACAGAACACTGTCCCCATGGCCCTGCACCTTCACTGACAAATGGCACTGTATTTTAAGAATACTGGATTAGATATATTTTCTCAAGTTTCAGGTATGCTACTTCTAAGACAAACCACAGAATCATCTTCATTTCTAGGCTACATCCCTGTTTTCCAGGAAATCACAAAATCAGTGACTAAGCCCTTCCTGGAGCCTTTGACTAACAGCCAAACCACCTTAAACACCATCGTTTTCAAAACAGAGCATAACTGATGCACAGGTACCAACCAAGCAGAATCAGGGATGATAAAACAGAAGTCCCCATTTCCAGGCCTTTCAGACAACATCTCCTGCTTCCTGTAGCATTTTCTTAGAGCTCCTGAGAGATTGATTTCCAAGCATCTTTACCTCTCATTCTGTGCTTACTCTACAGAGGGATCTCTAACAGATTTATATTGGCTTTTATAGAGGTACAGCCCTGGAAAGAGTCCAGTTTTCTGCCTAAATAGGCAGTCCAATTAACCAAATTATGATGACCTGCCCTTATTTAAGGTACCACGTTGTTAGTATTTTGATTATTATTTGTATCTTCTAGCAGACCCTTTTGAATTAATTGTGCACTGACTGGCAGAACTAAAACACACATTAGTGTAATTAAAAATTCAGATATCTGCTTTCATTTCCTGAAACTTTTTACTAGAAATACTAATATGAAATATGTATTACATGTAATGCATGGTACAAAGGTCAATTAACCTACTCAATATAAATAGGACTACTAAAGGTTTTTATATTTGTGCCATCTTAGGCTATGTTTCTTGTCATGATTTGTAAATGGACCACAGAAAAATCAAGTCATTGTTAGTATGACCATCTTAGGCCAGGAATCACAAAATCTTAAGGTTTAAATGAAATTTCACCATTTTAACTTGAAGATGTAGTAACATAGCCAGAAGCAGTTAAGTGCATTAAATCTCTTGTTATCTTCCTGAAAGAATTTTACCTCGAGGGACATTAAGTAGCTTTTAAATATTCAGTCCAAATGTCTGTATGGCTTTGGAAATTTCAGTCCTTGTGTTTACAGTGAAGTTTCTACTAAAACCATGCTTGACAGGCATCAAACTGAAAAGTTCCTGTAATGGGTTGTAGGAATGAACCAAGTTTAAGAAATGCTGCAAAAGATGGGCTGGACCTTTTGAAGTGACTTTGTAGCATTTCTACCATCTCTTTTAGAAACAGAGTTGAAGAATAGGGTTTTTTTTTTCCCCACATCCCTTTTTCAGTTTAAAGGTATTAGTTTGGTTACTTCAACCAAATTAAAATAATGAGAATGTTTATTTTAAGTTGTAAGTGCATGAAAAGGCAGGAGTCTTGAGATACAGAGGAATCCCATATCAAGTTATGCCCCACGATATCAGTGGTTTCTTTCCTCTACAAAAGAGAGCAGAAAGGAGAAAGTTCTTAAGCAAAGGGCTGTGGAAAATCCTAAATGAATTGTTGGCATTGCCTGATCTAAGCTGTGGAGCTGCCACAGTGCCCAGGACATTAATTTGGACAGGTAGAACCTAGAAAGGCAAGGTTTGGGGCGTATGTTCATCACAGCATTATTTCTTACTAAATTAATTGGAGCGAGGGTTAAAACAAAATAATCTTTTTTCCCCTGTCAGCTTTTCCACTTGCATTGGGAGTGTGTGTATGTTTTATCAGACCAAGGCAGGGGTAGAGCCCTGATTCAGAGCTGGACTAAGCAATAGAGTCACAAAAGCACTGAGTTAACAGCTCAGAGTTGATGAATTGCTGTCACATCATTCGGGCCTTTTCCTCTTGGGAAGTCTTTTCAGCACCCCGCCACAGCCACGCTCTGGTGATCTCCCAGATGCAAATGTGCCTCGGGGAGGCAGAGCTCAGGGTCTTGTGTGGAGGAGAGCAGTGTCCTGTGAGACACAGCCTCTGCAATGCTGCCATAAAGCCAGAGAAACACAGCAGTAGGAGCAATTATTTATTCCAGCTATGAACTGGAGCCCTCTGTATCTTCCACAACATATGGAAATAATGACTGTCAACAAAGAATTGCTTAATTTTTCATGTTGGAAAAATTCAGGTTAGACCCTAGCACTCAGGTTCTGCTTGAGCACTCTCTCTTATGTACCAGGGAGTTACTGGTGTGGGAGGAGAGCTATTCATCCTGCCCTGACCCTCAACACCTGACAGGCAGTGATGAGATCACTGATGTGGCAAGTAATATTTTAAAGAGACTGTTAACAGTCTTGTCAGTTGGTCTGTGATTTCATGTCTGAATTAAGGCAGGTGCAAAAGTGAGAGCTTTTTCTCCATCTTGTGAAAAGGCACCTGCCCTTTTTATGCTACGTAGAAAAGAGCTACCTAGTCTTTGCAGAAGGAACTGTGAGGAAGGACTGTTTGTATAGATGAGGTATTCTGGTGTCTCCAGATGCCAAAAGGCATGGGTTTTTTCTCCAACAGAACATTACTGAGCGTGGGATAAATCATTGCTATGAAATTGAGTTACCAGTAAGCAAAAGCAAATTAAGCTCCATCAGAGACCGAGGCCTGTTCCTTCATATGTGCCAGAACTGTCTGCTTTAGAGGCAATTCATTGGAAATTGCTGCCTTTCTACACTGCTTTATTTGTCATCTGAAGGACACCATGTATATTTTAGAGGTAATTTTTTTAAACTTGGTATTCAAGATAAATTCATTTAGCCAGTGCACACAATGAATGCAAAGACAAGCATTTACCCACCTCCCTTTAAACCATCGTTAGAGATAGAGCTGCAGGGAGAGGTACACATTGAACCTGTACAAAATTGCTCTCAGTATAAAAGCAGAGGTTTGTAAAGGAAGAGTATATTTTAGGGCTACAGGTGAAAAATTTAGGAGAACTGTCTTTCCTGATTTTCCTTTGGCTGCACTCAGACTGACCCAATGAGGAAGGAGTGTGCAAGTGTTAACAAATCTGTATTTATTGCTATAACTACCAAAGAGCCTTTCCTACAAATGCTCCCTTGTTGCCTACAGACAGCCCTGTGTACATACTGGAGGTTCCCTCAGCCTGCTCCCAGAGGTGATCCAGGGCAGCTGGAAGAGCTGGGAGGAGCTCCTGGAAACACAGCAACAAAATTGTGCTTAGTCTGTGCGCAAAAGGGCAAGCATGCAGAAGAGTAAATGAAAAAGAGAACAACATCTACACCTTTAGAATCATTTGTAGAGCAGTAGCACTGCCTTGGCCAGCGAGCCATCTGAGCCCCCTTAACATTGCCCCACTGTTCTCCTCATTTAGTAGCATTTAACAAAGTCTTCCTGTGAGGATGTGAAATGATTCCTGCTGTGATCACCTCATGGGGTTTTCTCCTCTCACGCAACAAATTTCATTGAGGTGTAAAAATTTAAAAATACTAAACCCGTGAAGACTATTTAGAATATTCAGGCTCCTTTTCAATTTATGTTTGCTCACTGCAGTTTTAAAAATGAAATAAATATCCCAGTGTATGTCCTGTCTGGAAACTGTAAAGTGTACTTGGCTCTTTTCAGAGTAGACCAAAGGTATGTGAGATGTGGATATTTGAGGAGTAAGAAATTAATTTAATCTTCCAGGGAGCCGTTAAGTATTACTAGCAATATATAAAATCATTCTGACTTAAGAGTTGGAGAAGCTCAACATTCACAAGCTATCTTCACCTCCCTTTTGCCAAATCACTTCGTTTCAGAGGGCTCAAGCCACATCTTCAGTTCTGGTTTAATTCTGAAGCAAATGGGACCATTCTGCATGATTCATCCAAGCAGAAATATAAGTCAGTTCAACAATCTTTATCTTACATTTCTGTGCCAGCACCTGGGACCTTTTCAGAGGCTGGTTCATGGAAGAGTGACTACAGCAGGTTGGTTGTGGGGACAGAGACAGCACAGTGACATTGGGCCTGTCCTGCATGGCTTTTATCGTGCACAGCAATGACATAAGGCACTCCTGGCCTCCCATTTCATGCTATTAAATCATGCTGCATAAGTGATGGATATTGCAAAATGTACATGCTGAACTCTTAGTTCCCATTCATTTGGAAAGAAAAGATTTTAACCCTCTGCCCAATTAGAAATTGAATGATGAATCAGGTTCATCTCTGTTACCTGAAGAACCATCTTTGGCTTTGCTGTAAAGCACTGATGTAGCAGATGAATTTTTATACTAATTGAATTGACTTGTTTTCTTAGTATTTCTTCTCACCTGCTTTCTGGGATGGACTGTTATTTAGCCACAGGTGTTTGCAGTGGAAATAATTGTGCGACACAGTGTTGGATCTGGAGGTTTTGCAGGCAGTGGTGCAAGTGTGAAAGGGCAGTGCCAGACAGTGGCAATTATCCAATGACCCAATTATCCAATTACCCACAGCTGGGGCTCCTGGTATTGGGTGGGGCAGGGTTTCCTTGTCACTCAGTGTATGAGGAACCTCAGGAACCTGGACTTCTCTGCACCATCTTGGGTAGGAAGGTTTATTTTCATGTTTATTTTCTAGACTCTTCTTCCTCTGGGGAGCAGCAGCCCCAGGCTAGGGCATGGGCAGGAAGCTGACCACACCACAGTGCCCAGGGGCTCCCTGGCTCCTTTCTGTGCCAGGCTGGGGCCAAGGGCAGCTCAGCTGTGTGGGGAGCCCCCAGGCTCCACCAGTTCTGTAGGAAGGGAAAGTTCAGGAGGAGTGTTTGTCCTCAGCATTTCCCCTGAATGTTTCTTTTAATCTGCTCTCTTAGTATGATTGTTTCCCCGTTAAAATGCGGGGAAAAAAATCAGACCTGCTCTATTATTTTAGCTGTACTTTGAAGTTAAAACTGTCGTTGTGTTTTAGTGAGCTTTAAATTTAACATAATTATTACATGGTCATTTTAAGGACAGAATGCTGTTCTTAGATGAGAGACTAGTCAGTAGTAATGTGTTAAGTACAAACGGAGTCAAAGGGTAAAAGTGAGGGAAATTTAATATGTGTCAGTTTTGTATTTTTTTTTTCATCTTTATTTTTGATTTTATTTAGGTTGTTGAAAGGGAGGAAAGGGAGTGGTTCTTGGAAAAAGTAGCACAGCTGTTTCATAATAATGTTTTATAGGTCATGAGAGCATTCCGTTTTAAAAGTTGCACAGGGTTTTTTTACTTGTACTTTAATTTCCTAAAGCTGTTATTAAAATGGATGAAGTGCTATATTTGAACCTTTAAATGGCTTCACAGGGAAATGTGTCATAACTTTGCACTTTCTGCAGGCTGTTCTTCATTTTGCCAGCCCTAGGTTATAGATGAACATAGTTAAAGGAGAAGAGCTGTATGGTAGATTTTAAATACTTTCATCATTAATGGAAGGAGGATGGAGAACTGTTTAAAATGATCATAAAATTTTGAATGCAATTTGCAGACCATTTGTTATGTTGATTTAGTCAACAACAGAAGCAGGGATTCAGCTATGTGGGGATGCTAAGAGACTGGAATTTCCACACCATGTTGAATCAGAGGCATTTTGTGCATGCTGGAAAATTTGACTTTTACATCTACCATGAGAAATCTTGCCTGGGGTTTCACAGGACCCTAATTTTGGTGCTCTTGTGATACTAGTAACGTGTAACAAAATTAAGGTTGAAATAACTCTATTGCACTAGATGAGAAGGTGCCCTGGAGTGTTTTGTGACAATTCTTGTGTATATACTGAATGTATGTGCTGGCTTCATGGGATACTGTAATTGCTTGTGAAGAATTGATTGACAGCTTTGGACCTTGTTGGTGTTTTTCTTCACTGATGAAATTCAAAGCTGGGAAGTTCATGTATGCTTTGCACATTCTTTGTGTAAAGCATTCTTTGATCAACACTTAACTGAAATCCGTGTAAATATATTTTACAGTCTGAACGCTTAAATGTGTGCTGGAGGTGGTGATTTTTGGTGTTTCTAAAATAAACCTGTAACCACCTGCGGTGATAAGCATGAGTAAATGCCAATATTTAATGTAACAGTAGAAAGTAGACAGAGATTTAATACTTCATTCAGCAGCCCTTGTCTCTCTGCTAACTGCAGTGTTTGTTGGCCATCTTGCATTCCCAGATCCATAGCTTGGTTTACATGACTTCATCTGGCATTTCCTCTTCTGCCTCTCATCTCTCCACTTCAGTGATGAAAACTGATAACTTTAGAAGAGCAAGCTCTTGCTCCTTTGCTCTTTGATGCTCCTTTTGACTATTTGTTTCAATCTTGTTTGTGCTGAGATATTTTTGCTCTAACGTGATGGCCTGCTATGTGTGTGGAGGTTTACGCAGAATAATTATAAAAGACATGCTCTGCTACATCCTCCGAATAATCTAACAACTTCTAGGTTTTTTGAATGTTAGGAATTTTGCAGCCTATGGTGTTGAACAGAAAAATGTACGTGTTAATTTAAATGGAATGTATCCAGTGCAGTGTTTCACTTTGGAACCTGCAGTAGCTCATTGGGTTTTTTCCAAGATGTAGTAGGGCTGAAGTTAGAGCCATCCCAGGATCCTTCAAAAATGTCACAAAATTGCATTTTTCAGCCTTTCTGAGGAGATTTCTTATCCTAGAAAATAGAAAAAGCAGAGAGTCAGGACCATGGGAGAGTCTGGCACGGTGCTGTGCCCCTGCCCAGAGCAGCACGGTCTGTGTCCAAGGTGCTGGATCCCAAACACCAAATCCTGGGGCAGACTCCTCTTCCAGCTGGGAGCCTGGGATCTGGGAATTCTGGCATGGCCTGAGCAATCTCTGCTCAGCAGTGCTTTGTTTTGCCTGTGCCTTAAGTTTTCAGTGGTTAAAATCCATAAGATGTGCCTCTGAACCTTCTGTGAAATGTCAGTGAACCTGGCAGAGATCACCTGGGGCTGGTGCTGCTGCTCCTGGGCACACTCCTGTCTGTGTGGGCATTGTGAGCCAAGCTGGAGGAGGACTTGGGAGAGAGGAAGGAAGCTTTCCTCTACCCCAAGCAGCAAGAAGGGTGGTGAAGGAAAAGGGGAAGAAAATATTTGCCTATTGTCAGGGATATTTGCATCAGCAGTGCTTCCAGGGATGAGATCTCAAACGAAGCCCAAAGGCTTCCTCAAGGACACCTGGGTACAACCAGCTCAGCATGTGGCTCATCATGTGACTGATTTCCAACAAAACCCTCCAGGTGCTGGCTGTGGGCAGCAGGTGAGGAGCTTCTCTCTGAATATGGATGGACAGAGCATCCCAGAGAGACAGGAGTGGCAGGAACTCTGCAGGTGCAGCCACAAACAGCAAATTTCCTGTACTGGGGAAGTGACTGCCTGGAGTGTGAGGTAAAGCTCAATAAAAGGCAATGAAAGGAAAACATCCTCAGCTTGCTATAAGTAAATACATAATTTGAGCTGGGGAGGAATAAAAGTTGAAATCTTTAGGGTGAGAAGAAGTAAAATAACAAAATATATGATGCTGATGAGTTTCTAAATCATACTTAGTGACGATTTTTAACTTTTATAATGTGCAAAAAGGGTAGTTATGATTGTGGTTATGGAGAATTTGAGCACATCAGGTGTGAGAACAAATGCTTGGGTGTTTGGGTTTTTTTGGGGGATGAGTATCTTCCTCTGAGTCCTATTCTGTGAATTAACCCTGGCACTAATTTAAGAAAAACCTCACCTTGAAAAATAGGAAGGTTCACACAGAATGGAGTTTTATGTTTACTTCAGCTGTTCATAAGTGTGCTTTATGGCGTCCTAATGGAATTTGTAACTGAAAAATTAAGATGATAAATTGTAATTATTTTATTTGTAACCTACCCCTTTTAATATACTTTTCTGTTAAAGGTATCCTGCTAATATCAGGAAGCAGTGTAAGAGGTACTATTTATCTATGCATTTTTAATCCTATTGATTTTAATGCTTTACTATTAATCTCAGAGAATAAATGTTGGACATGAAAATTAAGATGCTCCTACGGCAGTTCAGAAAATACTTCATTAAAAAGAAAATATATCTGCATGGGCAAATTATACATATCTTAGACACTTCAGGTTATTTTCCAAATAATAGATCATCAATTATTAAATTTGGACTAGTGAGAGCCATTACAAATGTTAAATAGACAACAAAACAATTAACAAGGATCCTAGAAATGTAATAGTTTGTCTATTTTGTGTTTAAATCAGGTGCAAAGGCAGTTCCGTTATAGTAAAAGTAAGTTCCCTGAAGTCTCTTTATGTCTTTTTGGGTTTAGTTATTATTCATGCCTTATTGATCTGAACAGAATTATGTAAACTTATTGTATATTCTCCTTGAGCTATAGCACAGATTTACCCATATAATTCATAGTGCTGCTGCATGGTGCTTTAAAATTAGGGAGGAACATTTACAAATTATCTTACAATTTGCATTCCTTGAATTGCTAATGAAGTTTTATATAAATGTTTAGTGTGGTGGTGATGGGAGTTGGGTTGCTTTCTTGTAGAATTTTTTCCAAAAAAACAAAAAAATGTTGCTAGGAAGCCGATTGCTGGGTGCTCATGGGCACTTAAAGGTACTTGGAAGAGACAAAGGAGGGAACTGTGAAGGAGAGGGTGGCACCGACTACAGCTCTCTCCTGGGGGCTGGGAAAGAA
>JAWWMU010000013.1:25352822-25368206 GCA_035048155.1 Cinnycerthia olivascens
AGCACAGGCCGTGTGTGAGGGAAAGCTGAAAACTCTGATCTTTATGTTTAGAAAACAACCACCTCAGCCATTGCACCACTTCTCCTTCACTCTCAGATCCAGTTTGAAAGGTACAAAACTTATTTCTGAACTAAACAGACGAATGGGGATCCAATTCAGCATCAACCCAGGACACCTTCCCAGTCCCCAAAGGCCAAAGCTGTGACACGGGACTGGGATGAGCCCACGCTGCGGGCAGGCAGGAGGATCAGGAGACCTCCTGGTTAGGGAGGACTCAGGGGAGCTCTGCAGTGTCCAAAACAAGCACATTGCTCAAGAAGAGGTTTTTTAGCACTTTCTTCCCTCGCTGTATTTTGTAGAAATATTGAAATAGTTGTTGCGGCAGGCAATGGAACATGTCTCTTCTTCTATCCCAAGCAAGTGCCTTCACTAGAGGACTGTAGAGTGTTTGTCTTACTCTTTCCCCTCAGAATCAGCCAAATTAAACCAACTTTTAACCAATTTATAAGAAAAAGATAATTACCTTAAACCCAGAGCTGAGAGACTTCACTTGGAGTACAGGAAACAGAGTTCAAAGCTTTTCATCAGAACTTTTTCAGAGGTGAAATATGAGATTGAGTTATTTATGCCCAGAATTAATATGATGCTTTTTCCTCCTTCCCCTATCTCTGTCTTTTTCTTTTTTTTTTTTTTTCTCCAAAGTATCTTTGTGGTCACCATTTCACCCCTTTGCAAGATAAAGAAAAGTTGGCAATGTCCAAGACTCCTTTTTTCCTATAGCCCCCTCTGACAGGTTAAATTTTATTTTAATAGGCAGCACACAGTTATACAGCAGAGTTTTAGGCATATACAGATTTGCCAGAGGAAGAGCTAAAAAATAGGAAGTAGTATTACAGCATCAGCTTGCTAGAATTTATTTAATTTCACCTGCTCAAAAATGGTTCTTTTGAGATTGAGCTGTGAGTGATGTATGATGATTATTTGTGTCTCCATGGGATTTTTTAATTCCTGAGAACATCGGCAGCTGGGAAGGTGGAAACTGCAGTACAGTTAATATTCCTTGTCGTTCCATCCATTTGGAAATGGAGAGCTATGAGTAAAAAATACCTTGTGTGTATGATGTCATTGTTCATGTCTCAAAATAGTGTGAGAATATACTTTTATTTCTAAAACACGAGTTCACAGGATATTTATTCAAATTTTTCATCCTGATTTGAAGAATTAAATGAAAGATGATAAGAAAGGTAATTAATATTTTTAAAAGTAGTAGTTTCCTAGAGAAATGTTTTCATTTCTGGATGGAAATTAATAGACAATTTCAAAGAACTTCACATTAGGACAACCTCTATGCCATGTTCCTTAAATTTTATTATTTTTTTCTGGTCCCTTTGCAAGAAGAAAAATGTCATTTTGAGTCTCTAAAACCTAGGGAGTGGTATTTAAATGGCAAAAATGGCAAAAAAGACCTGAAAAATCTGAACTGAGATCTCACTGATGTACTAAATATAATTTTTTAGGAACGAGGCTTATGTCAAAGTAGAATGCACAGTCTCTAGAAATAACCATTTTCTCTGTTCTCAAAGAATCCTTCACAGAGCTCATCCACAAGGAATTTGCTGTGAGACTGTGATCTCCATCTGTTCCTGATGCATATAAGCACCCTCCTTCTCTCCTGTGCTATCAGAGCTATGATACTGAATTGGAAGAGTATTCTAGAACATTATTGCCAGCCTTTACTCTTGCAGTCAGCTTTGAATTGAGTAAAAAGATGCCGCAGTTTTTTGGAAATGAATGCTTAGCCTAGCCAACTTTGTAACCAGAGATAATCACAAATGTCCCAGGAAATTAATAACTCCAGTAGTAAAAAGAATTGGTATATTGTGGAAAATCCCTGTGCTGCGTAATAGTTTGTTTATTAAGACATCTGTTCTTTCCTTGATACGAGCACATTTTGAGTAGGGACAGTTTACTCATCACTCCAGCATCCATCACTGTGGCTGATCTACTGCACTAATTAAAGATCAGCTTTATAAAATAAAAATATCTAACATTTCTGGAGCCCAGCTCTCCCTTTGCTATGAAGGACCACATGGCAGGGAATTTGTTCAAGGATTTCAGTGCAGATTTTCCTTCCCACTTGTTCTTTAATGTGAGGGTGATTTAAGGCAATGGCACATGCAGCGCCATCAGCAGTCTGTTCTCTGTTTATTTAATGCAGGCCAGGGCACACACACATTTCTGTGAAGCAGTACCTTGAGTGCCATCTGTGCCTCTCCGTGTGAGCTGGGGGCACTTGGGATTGTGGCATTCCAACCTCCTGGGTGCTGTGGCTGAGCTTCCCCTCCATCAGAGCTCACCTTGAAGCCTCACATATTGTTTGTACCTCAACAGCTTCTGACACTGAGTTAAAAATTAGATGAGTTTTAGTCCAGTTTTGGAGTTTGGATTTCTGAACTGGCTTGTGCAGTGACTACAGAGCTTGTGCGTTTGGGAATTTGAACTGCTGCAGAGGATCCACATCCTTTAGAAAGGAGGGGAGACCCTTTCTTAATGAAGTTGGGGAAGAATCCTTCAGCACCACCTTTTCACATCCAACAAGGCAGATTGCCATTAGTGTCCCCCTTTCTATTTGAGGAGCTTCCAGCTCTCCTGCCCTGGACACTGTCATTGCTGCTGTTTGCTCCCTGGGACACTGGCTGCTGGTGATCTCCCTCTGGGTACTTTTGCCGTTCTGAGCAGTGTCACTGTCCCAGCAGACCCACACTGGGCTCCCTCTCCCCTCCTGCAGTGTCACTGTCCCAGCAGACCCACACTGGGCTCCCTCTCCCCTCCTGCAGTGGAACCATGGCTTTGACTGCCTTGCCACCAGAGTGGGAGGGAAGGGCTGCAGTGGGCTGAGATGGCCTCATTAGAGGGGCTCAGAAAACATCCCTGGGCAGGTGCCAGCAAGTTCTACACAGATAATATTTTCCTGCTGCTGAAGTGCATTGATTCTGGTGGCATTATTTTTTGGAATGTAGGGAGAACCTTGTTCAGTCTGATAGTTGAAAGTTTGGCCACCTCATAATTGTATAAAATATTTGAATGCTGGGAAATCACAGGGCTTGTAAAACATATTTAGCAATTTTTACGTACAGAGAGATCAGATGATGTTGGTTCCTGTTGTTGGGTCACCTTTGCACTGTGAATGAAGGATCCTTGCCTCCTTGCAGAGATGGAACCCCTGGTTCAGCATACCCTGAATGCACTTGGGGAAATAACTATGAGTAAATGTTTTCCTCAATCAGAACCTTACTGAAATAATTACAAATTTTGTCTTACTGAAGGGTAAATGATTTCCTGTTTTCACTTCTCCACCCCTTCAAGCCTGCCTCTTACCTCTAAATCTTGCTATCTGCCTTGGGTGTTTTGCTTCATTATAGTCACTTCATCATTGATTTGCTCTTTGAGGCTAAGCAAAGCAAAGTAGGGCAAATTGCATTGCTGGCTACGTGCTTTAATCAATGTTTTTCTTCACATCCCCCAGCTTGTGAGGGACTGCAGTGGCTACAGATGGGCAGAGAATAGTCCATTTTCTGTGGTAAAGATTTTGTGCTCAAAATATTTTGAGCCAGCTCATGCCATCCCTGGGATGTGCTGTGTAGGGTGAGATCTTTAGCACAGAACTGCCTAGAAAATGTTAAGCCTTCCTCATGAGACTACACACTTTAGGATTAAAGGGTGAGTGCTCTGACATTCAGACACAGAGCAGCTTTTCTTTTGAAGCAATGTGGTTTTAAAACCCTCCATGTTTTAGTAGTAAAGTAATTGCAGTGATTTTATTCTTTGTCACTCCCCCAGTCCTTCTCATTAAAATAAATTAATAAATTAGAAGAAGCAGGTTGTAATCAAAAGAAGAAATGGCTTTAAAATGAAGATCATTCTTCTTGGAATGACAGTTTAGTTTTGTATCCTTTGAGATTACACCAGTGAAAAATGGGTTGCCTGAGCTGTCCTGTTCTGCAGCTTTCTGGAATCAGAAGTGGTTCTGGACCTTGTGGTGTGCATGTTGGTAGGGCAGTCCTGAGCCCCAACACTGCAATTCTTTAGTTGCTGATAAAAGAAACAAACTATAAAAGAATTCCTGTGAGACAACTCCCAAAGGAAATGACCGGTGATTCTGA
The DNA here is from genome assembly GCA_035048155.1 of Cinnycerthia olivascens. Lineage (NCBI taxonomy): Eukaryota > Metazoa > Chordata > Aves > Passeriformes > Certhiidae > Cinnycerthia > Cinnycerthia olivascens. Next base: position 25,356,986 of record JAWWMU010000013.1, read on the forward strand.
GGGGTGGCATGTGGCAGCATGGAACACAACTTGGCTTTTGGCACCAGCTTTGAACCCGCTGTGTGATGGGAACTGAAGCATGGGGAAGATGGGGGCATGGGAAATTCCTGTCTAACACAGGCTTCTGATGGGAATTGAAATGCTAATGTGAAACTAAATTGTACATTTTAAAAAATAATTATTGTAGCATAACATTTATCTTTCTAGAATGTGCCAGGAAATTTATTAGGGAGTTTTGGTTATTTAATGCTCTTAGGGTACATTTTTACCTATTAAGCTTCTCAGACACAGTTAACTAATTGATACTAAATCTCACTAAAAGCCAAGATTTATCCTTGTTTCCTGCTAATTTCAAGGTAGTTGAAAAGAGGCAGTTAAGTAGCTAAAGATGACAAACATCTTTTTCCCTCTAGTATTCTGTGAAAATGATATGATAAAACCATTGTTCTGGGGAATCTTCATACAATATGTTTGAGATAGGGTTTTTTTTTATTTTAAACTTCAAACACAATTAACTAACTTAACTGAAAGGCTTTGATGAAAAAAAAATCTCATTTTGATACCAGCAGGTTTACATGGAAGTATTGTAGAAATGTTAACATCAGATTGTTCATTGCATCAAAGAAAATTGATCAAATATAGTGTGAATCCCATCCTTTGGCAGCTGTTACATTTTGCTGGCTCAATGACCTTGAACAATGGTTTTTTGCTTGAGTACTCTTGTGCTGCCCCTCTTGTTCCTTCTGTTATTCTTCCACATTGCTGGGGGAGAGAAACCCCACAGAACTTGTGTTGTTATCGTGGTGCAGCAAAGACAGTTTCATGGCAGCAATGGAATGAATTTTGTTCCTAGTAATGAATGCTGCTTAAATCATTTTACTTAGTAGTCATTAGGACTCACAATCCCATCTTTCCAGTGTGACAGAATGTGATAGGGCTCACTGGTAAATGCAGTACCATCCATGAAACCAGATGAAGGCTTTTGCAGGGAGCTTGCATGGAGGTTGTACAGTTCCCTGGCAGGATTTTACAGTGCTGTGGAAAGGTTTTGGCTGTGGCACTCAGGGTGATGAGTGTGTGCTGCTTGGTGTGGCTCAGTTCTCACAGGAGTTGCTGGTGGGAGAGAAGGGTTTGCTTTGAGCAGAGGCCTTCCCTGGGAGCACTGCTCCAGCAGGGTTATTCTATTTTCCCCTGGAAGCTGGACACAGTCACTGGGAAACTTGGTAGCACGAGGATGAACATCCAGTGGCACAGACAGGTGTAGGACTTCGTAACCTTTGAACTTCAGCAGCAGAGCACTGACTGCAGAGAAGCTTTGTGCTCCCAGCACCTTGCTCTGATGTTCCATGTAGGAATGCAGAGTTCTGGGGACAAGTGGAAGTTTCCCTTTCTCTGAACATCACCTGTGTTGAAACCTTTTCTTCCTGGCCCAGGAGTGGTCTGTGATGCAAAAGTTCCCTCTAGTACAATCTGATCATTGGCAGTCACGGAAACCAAGCACTGAAAAGGGCCAAGGACTTGGGTATTCAGAAGGTCAGCTGCTCAGCTGTCATTGCACTACCACAAAACCAGTTTAATTAATGAGGATAACGCAAGAAACTCAAATGAAGAGGCAGAGCTAAATGGAATACAGAACAGCCTTAAATCAATAGCAGTCAGGTTGCATTATGAAGGAGTTGTGAGGTGCCGCTGTACAAGGTCTGTCAAAGTTTCCTTAGCAAACTTCTGTTTTCAAGGTTTTAAAATTAAGTATAATATCAGCTTTGAAATTTGCAGCTTGAATATGGAGATTTAACTTACCGTGTCTGGGAAAATGCAAGGATACTCAGGGAAGCAAGCACTTTTTGAGATTTCATTTTATTTTGAGCCTGCCTCATTGTCTCTAGCCTTGATTTTGTAGGAAATGTAAGTCAACCAAGACCTACAACTGTGAGAAAATACCCCATAGTCTAAGATATAACTAATTTTCAGATTTTGCAGCTGACGTGCTTTATACAACTCTGTAAGAATTTGATTTTGTCTAAATGGGAATATATAATCTTTAGTTAAGGGGCAAATAACTTTAAATACTTTATTACCAGCTTTTAAATATCAAATTTTGTAAGACCCCACAGGCGTAAGGGCACGTACACAGATATTTCTAGATCATTTGAAACATCAAACAATAAATCACAGAACTTATTTTAAAAGATGGGGAAAATAAAAAAGAAACCCACCCATTTTCAGTGGGAGTGTTTTGGTTTTGTTTGTTTGTTTTAAAGAAAAAACACAATTTTTTGTTGAATACATTAAGCATAAGCTTGAATTTCAGTTCAACTACTTTTGCTTAGATTTGCATTCCAACTCCAAATAATAGTGGCCTTAGTGAGAAGCACACACTAGCACAAGATTTTCAGTGGCACCTGTATCACATACAGAAATGTGTGCTCATTAAGGTGATCTGGAGGGAGTGATGTCTGGAGCTGCTTCTCTAATGAAATCCACAATGCTGTTCAAGACTGATGGGACAGTGTTAGGATCACCTGCACAGCTGGAACTCCTGGTGCCCTGGAGTACAGGTCGAGTCCTTATTTGCTCTGAGTCCCCGGCTTTTGCCTTTGTGGTAAGGGCAAGCTAAAAGATGTTAACAAGTGTTTAATATTAAAGTCATGTTTAAAGAACAGATTTCTTCATACTCTGTCTGTTTTACGACACTGAGCCCTGCTTTACCTGTTGGCTACCTATTTATCAAGGTATTTATTTTAATAACACTAAATAAAAAATGGCAAGGGCTTATTTGTTCAGTAAACAGTGGTAGAGCTTCAGAAGTTTGTCTGTAGTGTGGGAGTAATGAGAGCAGTGCTACTTATGTTATGTTCTGGTGAACTTCAGGAATGGCAGTCTGGCTTCAGACATCCCACAGAGCACAGGATGGGAGGGCAGAGCTGTTCTGTGGGGAAAAGAGAGTCAGATTAAACAGAAAGTGGCTTTTGTGATTTGCGTGAGCAAACCAGGTGATGCAGTCTCTGATTCACAGAGGAAATTAAGAGTGCATTCATATTTTCCCATCTGAGAGGAAGGTGACTGGGATAGAACATCTCTCCTGTGCTTTCTTTGAGAGCCCTTTTCCACTTCCTGGAAACCAGTGTCATGCATTCCCCCTTGGAAAGGCATGTTGGAATACGCTGACAGTTGTGTTCATAAAGCAATATAAAGTTCTGACTGCAGTAAACATCTCTATTCACTAATGGTTTTTGGAGTTTTTTTGATACTTATGCTAAAAAATGAAGAGAAAAAATATGTATTTATGTTTTGTGGACTTACTAGGAACTTTATGACTTCCTGGGCCAGGGAACAGCTCATAAATCTGTATCATGTCTGTCCACCCACAGTCAGTCTTCTCTCAGCCTGTAATCTGAAGCTGAGGGTCATTGTGGATGAGTTTCCACAGCCTCTCACTGGCCAGCAGGCCTGGCAAAAATGATTCAGAAGGTTTTTGCAAGATCACAAAATCATTCAGAGGGTTTTTGCTTCAGGGTATAGAGAAATTGTACTAATCTGTCAAAACTTTTCTGCTTATATAATTGTTTTGTTTTGGTTTTTTTTTGCCTTCTGAACTTGTCCCAGTAAGAGAGCGTGTGCGTCCGTCCCCTCTTGATTTTTCTTTTTACAGAAACAAATGACAGCAGGACACCATTTGCAATTCCCCTTGGTGGCAAAGACAACTTCTGGGCATCAAAGTCATTTTCTTACACATGGATTAACATGACATTGTGTTTCTGATGCATTTGCAATAGATTTTAATGTGTGATGGCTCTTAGTGTTGAGACGGTTGTCTCTTCACATTTGTGTGTCTAACTGTGACCTCAGTGACAGTTCCTGGGTTCCCTGCTGTGGTAAATGCTGGATCACACAATGGACACAGCTTCCAATTTCCTGCATTCTGGATATTACCCTTGAAATTTCTAACAACTTTCAGATAAACAATGAATTAATTATTACATTGATCTAGTTCTCTGCTCTCGAGTAGAACACATCCATTTGAATACTCCTCTGAACTTGAAAGACAGCCAGCAGCTCTGTCTTCTGTCTCAGCTCATTAGTGACCTTGCTTGTTTACAGTTCCAGTTTAATTCCCCCAGAACTCATTTAGGGTGCAGCCTGCTGTTAGTGCCTCTGTAGTTAGTGGAATTGGAAATGTGTGTCAGATATGGCATTTAAGATTTAACACCATGACACATAAATATATATATATATATATACACACACACGTGTACAAATAGATTAGATTTCCTTAATAGAATAGATTTCCTTAAGGCAAATGATTGGATGTCTTCCATTGCTTGACAGCAATGGGGAAAATGCTGATTCGGTTTATTAGGGGAAAATTTAATGTTTCAAACTCTGAGAGGGCACTGTGTATGCTACAGAGCCTTTAGTGTTTGAGATCTGTTAGAGCAAGAGAGGATTACATACTTTGTACCTCTACAAATTGATGGTACCTGGATAACCTAGATAAGATGTTCACCTTTTAATTTGGTAGAAAGGGATGATTTAGTTTGCTTTTCTAGGTCCAGATTTTAAATCTGTCACTCCCTATTGATATAATGCAGAAGAATAAAGCAAACATATTTTTAATGGACCACATCCATAAGCTGCTTACTGCTCCATGCTACAGAGTCTTCCCAGAGACAGGGAATGTCTGCAAGATGATATTACCTGAGGAATAATCCAAGTACCCTTCATTCTTCCATGCTGAGGGATGCACTGTTGAAGCAACTGCATGTTAAGTGTCGTGAATTCCACCTTTGAACTGAGGTGCCTTAGAGAAATTATGCCTAACCTTTATTAATGGCAAATATTTTCTTTTATAAACTTCCTAAATTAAGTGGGTCTTGTTGTGAAAATGAAGTTCCCTGTAAGCAGAATGTATAAGCAGAGCAAAAAGACAGAGACATTCATGGAAGCTGCTAAAAAACTTTTCCATCCTGCATCAATGAGAGCTCTCATAAATGAGTATTCTCTTTTTATTGTAGTAATCACTTACTGAACAAAATTCCTTTCTTCACAGGATCACTTCTTTCTGCATTTTTCTCAATTTTGGGCTGTTTGCCACTAGTAATTTGTGATTTGTTTGGGTAGAAATGAAACTCATAAGTTGGATTTTCTCGAAGTTCAAAACTGAAATGTACAAAGCAGCTCCTTAGAATTACAAAGAAGAAAAATCCCTTATTTTTTCCTGCCATAAATGATAGGCTTTGACAGGTACTTCAAGAGAAGGGTACACAATATTTTCTCTAGTAGAGCTTGGTTATTCTGTTGTCTTTAACTGTGGGAAGTTCCCTTTTTGATAAAGAAATAAAATAATAAACTAAGACGCACTAAATTAGGTTCTGGAAGCCAAAACTCCATGTATGATAACAGTGGTAGCAGAAAAAGGTAAAAGCAAAATTTTTACCAAGAGGGCTTTATATACAAGTAATGGAACCTCTCTTTGTGAGTCTTTATAATCAGTACTGCTTGGTGACTCCGTGAATTCAGAACAACAAAATCACAAAAAAGCCCCAAAAAAACCCAAGACCAAACCAAACAGTTCATTACAGCATTGTGATAGTTTATCTATAAGTCAGATCTCAGAACCTGACAGAATAAATGGATTTCAGATAACTCATGAAGCAGTATCCCAGGACAGTGGGCTAATTAGTTGGTGTGGGAGAACCCAAAGTGACCAGACAAAAATGTTTGTGGTTCATTCTTTATAATAACTTTGGTATTTTTTGCCAGAATGACTTAAAGCCACAGCACTGGTGAATTGAAGTTCAGCTCAGGAAAGGTGTTTCTGTTTGTTTTGTCCTCAAGCAGAGAAATCCCCAGTCTCTGCTTGAATCACTGCAGAATTTGATGGCATTTCAGATGGCTGTGAGAAGGGGATGATAAAAGGCTGACAGAAGTTTGTGAAGCATTCAGTTGTACAACACTCGGTGGCAGGATGCATAAAAAACAGATAGAAAGTGGTTTGGGAGAGTAAAATTCCCCTGAGGATTCTGTTTGAAACACATTGCCTTATTCCAGCTCTCTTAGGGTTTGTTTTTTTTTTTTCTGTCCAAATACATGTGCAAAATATCTGAAGCTCAGCTTCTGTTTTTCCTTCCTGTTCTTAGCATGTGCTGTATAGCACAGAGAAGGGCAGGCTGGGGAACAGCAACAGGATGTGTTCCCTGAGAAAAATGGAGACACATCCCATTGTTCTGGGCTCCCTCAGGCATGAGATGCACTTCTGCAGTCATCACTGCACCGGGAAGCTCAGACACATTAGGTATGGATGCAGTGTGGGAAGTCCAGAAAGCAGAATTTGGAGTATTGTTGTCATAGTACTTATATTCTTTAATTACTAGTATGAATCATTGAACTTAGGAATTGCACAAAAGGCAGAGGGGCAAAACATTGATAGGGGCTGTGTCTGTTCTTGGATTACATCAGTATCTCAGATAAACGACCCTGGTCAGTAGGAAATAAAGGACAGACTAATGCTGGACACATGTAAACAGTGAGGGCTTCAAGGGAGTTACCTTTCTTTGTGATACCAGGTGTTGTCTGCTAAACTCTGCTGCTGAGACTGTCTCGGCCTAGAGAAGAGGGAAAAATTCTCCTCCAGACTCCCCTTTCCTTTTCAGATGCAGTAACTATTAGAATTCTGGTGGGGCTGGAACAAACTCATTAATTTGGGTGTTCAGATGCCAGTTGGAAGGATCAATTTTTGAACCTCTTCATTCTTTATGTTCCCTGCAGCTGATGTCTTTGCTTTGGAAAATCCTCTAGTCAGCATTGTAGAGCATCTTCTGGGGAATGTTCTGTCATTCCTGCAGCTCATTAAATGCTTTACTCTGCACTAACCCCGACCTGGTCCAGATACCAAAATTTGACCAAACTGTGTTTGTAGTCCAGGTATATTCCTTAACTACTGATAAACAGAATGCCAAGTGCAGAAAATTTGCATACAAAATCTGGTCTTCTGTCTCTGTAGCTAAGGCACCCGTCTAGCAGGATTTTCCTGCATGAATTAGGGTAGAAAAGGAAACCTGAAATATTTCATGAAGAATTTGCACTTTGAAAAAAAAAAGCAAAATAAATACATTCATATCTGAGTGAGCTACCATACAGCTGCTTGATACAAAAATTTTGTCCAGTCTGGAGATGAAATATGTTTGAATCTCCTTAGTTTGTGGAAAATACTTGGCCTTATTTAAGAACACTCAACTGTTTCTGCTTCTAATCTGCACTGTCAGACCCTCTAACAGCCAGTCACCCTCTCTCTGCAAGGGGGAATTCTGACAGTGTTAGCTCCAGATATAGACTGTGAATATTCTGTACTCTGGATTCCTGGGCCTGAAAGAACACAAGTATTGTATTGCCATTTTCTAACCTGATACTGCGTTTCTTATTATTTGTTTTTCTCATGGACACCTGTGGCAAACTTGCTCTAGTAAACAGCAATTTGCAAACTGCTTTGTTTGCTTTTAATGGGTTTATCTGACATTTACTGTGCCCGAAGGGTTTGGGATTATTCTAATGTAATTTTTAAAAATGAAAATGCTTCAGTCTTTATTCAGTTAACACATATTGGCTAAGACAGTTAAAGTATTTTTTTTCTTTTTAATTGAAAATCTCTCATTTTGTTTAAGTTTGAAAAAAAAGTTATATTTGTTGTGATTTACAGTAAGTTTATTCAGGCTGTAAAATATGCCTTTCTGTTCCCTCTATTGCTGATGCTTTTTCTTCCCCTTAATGCAAGATAAAAAAATCTATTACTTCTCTCCATGCCAATAAAACTCATAATCTGTGTAACCTTAAGTTCTTCTGCTGTGTCACTCACAGCTCTTCCCCTTATTTTGTTGTAAATTATTTTCAGTCAAGGAAATACCCTTTCTAAAATGGCCTGGATTAAACCAGGCTTCAGCCATGCTAAAATATAAAGGAAAAGATGGTTTTTATTCCCAAGAGCTTTTTCAACAGACCTGTACTTTTACATTGCATGATGTTAAAGACTGAAGGAAAATCTCCTTTGGAATTAAAGCTCATCTGTTACTCTCACACTGCTGCCAGAATTTCCAAATGGTCAAAAGATTACAAGGAAGCTCTAGCTGAGCGTGGCTCTGTTGAGCTATTTTCTTTAAGTAATCCTAAAGTGTCAAAGGAACAAGATAAATTTTGAGTCTCTCAATTCTGTGTTAGCATCCTGGTTTTCTTTTTCCCTGAAATGCTGCCATCTTCTGTTCTGTGGTTTTGGGAGTGATGTGTGAATAAATCATACAAAATCCCTCACTATCTCAGGACATAACTGGAAAGCAAAAATCTAAATGTACACCTGCCCAAACATAGCCTAATTTTCTCCATTTGAATTCCATTCACCCAGCTTGACATGATTAAAATTGAAAGCCTTTTAGCACATGGAAATTTCAAATGTTGAGGTTGTCTGTTCTTTCTGCAGTATATAATGAATTAAAGGGCTGCATTTTGACAGCCTATTTCCAAAGCATATATCTGTAGTCTGAATGAAAAGAAAAAGTATTACAAAAGTTACTGAAAGAGAAAATACTGAAGGCTTTGTCTTTGGCATCAGGGGTGAATGAGGAACATCTGAAGTTCTGCCTTTGAGGGAATACAGGTGGGAACCTTTTTGTTGCTTATTTATTTATTTATTTATTTATTTATGTATTTTGTTGCTACAGACTGTACTCTGGATGTTTTTTCTTTCCTAGTTTGAGGTTTGTTCCAGCCTCCTCCACTGCTGCACCCTAAGGCTTTTGCAGTCCAGTCTCACAGTCTAAGCTTGCTTTCTTTCACTTTTTTAATTCCCTTCTAATCACATCTGCCTGGAGAAATACTTCTCTGCTTCATGCCAAAGCTCCACTGTTTGTATTGCAGAGTATGGTATTATATTGTATTTTATCTGCCTTTCTCATGCACAAAAAAGTTTCTTTGTTGCTTTAACACCATTCAGCTTTACCTGTCAGGAATATGGATCAAGTGCTACTCACATCAAATTTAGCACTCTCGGGAAGAGCTATCCTCTCATACCTGCTGCCAGCAAAACATCTTGTGTTGCAATCCTGTTATTCAAGTATTGTTTCGTTAGACATGAACACTTTTCAAGCAAGTAAGGCTGATTCATCAAGAGTTATCTCAAGCAAATACTGCAGAAGGCAAGCTTCTAGTAAATAATAATACAGAAGAAATCAGTTCTCCAGTCAACAAGATTAAAGTTACAAATAACTGCTGATGAGAATCCACAATTCAGGATCTCTCCTCCTCTCCTCTGTTCCAACACATTCTTATAGGAACATGGCATTTTGGATCCTGCTTCAGCACATAAATATCCAGAGTACGTCTCTGCTCACTATGACCTGCAGTCAATCGCTGTATTCTGCATGTTCACCCATTTTTAAATTTAATTTAATTACCTTTTTAATGGCCTCTCTATGCAGAAAGAGGAAATTGCACTATCAAAGGAAAAACAAAAGGCTACTTGAATTATCTAATGAAGAAAAAAGCATATCAAGCACTAACAAAAGCAGTCCTAGACACTTGTGTTTGGTAGATGCAGGAGAAAATAAACCAGATTTTGTGAAGACTTCCTACGCATGCACTTCATTTAGCACTGGAGAACCATTCACAGTAAATGACAGCAACAACTGAAGAGGGAGCAAGCCAGTTTACTATTGAGTAAATAAAGCAAACAAGTCCCTGATTTAATTTACTGAAAAGCAAAGAGAACTATAAATTGCGTATCTGAGACACTGATCCAAGTCAGGATGTAATCTCTTGCTCCCAGGACTCCTGTCAGCAGCACAGAGTTCAAAGTCAAGTCCCTTCTCCATGATATTTAATCTGGTCACATTCCAATTCCTTGTCCAGCTCCTAATGGTATGGAGGAAAGCTGCTGTGAGGTTTGCAAGCCCTGTGAAACATTAAAGCGAGAGCTATAACTTTCTCCCATCAAATGTCTAAGAGTTACATTTTGCATTTTTTACATCTAAGAACTGAGATATTTAGTCAAACACCATTTTAAATGTTGTTCCTCTTCATACACATGCCCAGTGTCAAATATAAATAAAATAAATGTCAAATGTCAAATAAAGCCTTTTGTATACCTTTAGTATGGCAAAATCTGTCAGCTGTCTTCATTAACAAATTGATACAATTTTTATCTTGAGCAAGAACCAAAAGTATATCCAAAAAGTGATGAGCATAAAAGCTTCCTGAATGGAAATTCTTTCTTTATGAATCCATAGAATGTTCCGACAGTGGAGTGCAGGGATTGAGAGACAGCAGCATCTTGCTTTGACACACTTGAACAGACCCTACTTGAAACCAGAATGGGAGATAACATTTTCACACAGCAGGAAACAAAATGTTCCAGGACAGATGAATAAATGAAAGGGGGCAAAAGGCATGCACTGACAGCTGACCTCAGATGCCATAATCTCAATAGGATAATGAGTAAAAGCTATGTTAGCAAAAGAGTGGAGAGTCTGAAGGAATAAAACAAAATGAATCCAGCTGTGGTGCTACCAACATGCTGTGGTTATTTTCTGAACAACCCAGCTATCATTAAAGTGCTCTTCAGGAACTCAGAATAGAGGTAAAAAGAGATATTTTTGATTTTGACAGCAGTGGCAGAGAAGCTGAAAGGTGAACTGTTTACAAACACAGCTTCTTTCATATCCACCATGGCTTTAGATAGTATTTCACTGTTTTAGCCATGACTCTCTCCCTTGTGTAGGATTTTTCTGGAAGTGCAGCAGCCTGTTCTCAGCTGTCAGGGGGACATGATCTTGCTCAGGGATGCACCAGCAGGACCAGCCTGGGTACAGGTGAAGCCCAGAAGTGACAATCCACACACTCGACTATGCTGTTTCTCCACATTGCTCCATTCCCAAGGCCATTCCCTGACATCCTAAAGTGAATAGTTCTGTTGGGCAGAGGCCTCCTGGCAGTTAAATAAAGAGGAGCCATGAGGCCAAACCAGAGAGGGAACAGTGGCAGCAGGAGAGGAGCAACGCCCAGCTCAGCTTTGAGACCGTGGGGATCTTCAACCACCTGCCTGTACTCTGCAGGCAAATGCACCTGCAGACCTGTTGGGGTTTATTTTTCTTGTGAGATAAGATTAAAAGGAAAGAAAGCAAAGCAGATTCAAACTTGAAAACATACAAAGAAAACTTGATTAACAGAGGTAAAGGAG
>JAWWMU010000013.1:25368306-25385465 GCA_035048155.1 Cinnycerthia olivascens
CCGCTTTTTTTCTGTTTTAAGAATGTGTCTTTACAAAAAATGCAGCAACCCCATTGGCTCCATTGAACAACGCCAACCCACGACAAGACCTAACACAGCTTTACACCAAATGACATTTTCACTTATGTGGACGAGCCAGCAGTTGTAGCCCTTGGTTAAAAACAGAGTGAAAAGACTTTAGATTGGTGCTTTGGAAGCTAAAACTCTGCAGACACACATTGTACATAAAATAAACCCTGAACAAGACAAAATACATAGGCAGAAACCTATCAAAACCTGTTAAAATAAACACACAAGCATTCTTTTGGTAGTCCAGGAGTTTTAAAGACCCAAAAACTGCAGTAAAGAGCAGGTCTCCTGCACACAATTGCAGCGCAATTTATTTCTAAACCTGAGGATGAGAGCTGCATACAGGGTTACTGAGAAAGTGACAAATTAGGATTAGAAAGATAATTCTTCCCACTGGGGTGGCACTAACAGCTATATTTAAGGCCAGGAAGACTGAAATGGATACAGTAGCTGGAAAGTGCTTTTGTTGTGAATACTGACTGCTGGGGATACAAACTTAAAGCTTAGTACCTATTATGCTACAAAATTTATCCTGCAAGGGTACGGGTTCTTCCATAAAAGTTACACATAAAAGATCAAAGTGTTTTACACAAGTTTTAGCTCATATATATAAGTAATCCCATAGCTGTCATTTATTTGAAAAGAGAATGAAAATAGTACTAGATTGTCTTCCTTTATAAATATATATCTTTAACATTTAAGTAAAAACAGAATCTTATTCTATTTCTCTACACAAGGGAACACTGACACAATTTCCAAGCCTGTATAAAGATGATTTCCAGCTGTTTCTCTTGTGCTATTTAAAGGCAAACCACTAATCCCCTCGGTACAACTGATAAACTTAGTAAAAAAAGTTACAACTTGAATTCTTAGATATTGTGCCATGCTAGAACTAAGTCTGAGAAAAGGCAATTTTTCCATGTAAATGAAAAGAATAAAATATATTTAAATAAAATGTATCAGATATATAAATTCCCTGAAATAAGCAGAAAACTCAAATGAGCAGGAAATCAGTAGACTGCTTAGGACGCTCGCTTAGTGAATTAAGTTGTGTTTTCTTACTTACTTTTTTCTAATTGTGGCTAAAATAGTAACTTGCATTCTATGAATTTCTAGTTGTGTAATTACTGGAAAATAAGAATTGAATCTTTGAAGCAAAGAACCTTTGAGAAAAATTGTACCAATTATTTTGTTATACAGAATGAAAATCCCTTTCTATTAGAATTATCCTGCAATTACTTCTAAATCTTTCTTCTTCTTAAATGTCTAAGAAACACAGTGAACTACTTCAAAAGAATACATCCTTACCAAAACTATGTGCTATGTCCAAGATGATAAAAATATAACTGAATGTTGCTACATTTATGTTCCACTTCAGTTCATCAGTAATTCAAATGCTTCCATCAGTGTCAAAGGACCAATTAAGCCAACTTTAGACAGTTTAATTGACCCTCTCACTCCTGTGAAAAGGACAACATTCAAACATCTGAGCAGGAGTCTTACAGCATCTCCAGGGAGTGTGAAGCCTTTGTGCTGAGGGACAGGCAGCTAATGTCTCCAGGAGGGCAATAATTACTCTGAATTAACTTTGAAGATAAACTGATGGTAAACCTATGCAGGGATGTGTTGAGGTGAATCCAGCCCACTCAGGGGGTACGGCCATAACATTCAGCTCCTGGCTGATGGCTGCTTGCTGGAGCATGAGGCCACTCTGCAGATGAGTGAATAAACACACAGACAGCTTCTCTGAGTTGAAAAGGTTGGAACTTCTGCTTTGGACAGGGAGGTGTACACAGGAGCTCTACTGCTGCCACATATTTCAGAGAACAGCAACTACAGACAATCGATCACCTCAGGCAACCCCAAATATGTCCAGATTGCACATACTGCCCCCAGGGCTCCTTGTGAGCGAGGCTGAGAGATGAATGGCAGCAAAGGCTGATGAACGTGATGGGCACAGCATAGGATGAAGAGAAAATGATCTTAAGCAAAACTAGGGATGCACCCAAGCTTAGCAGTTATCAATATAATCCTACGTACAAGTACACCAACTCTTCCGCTGCATGCTGCTATGGCAATCAATAAAACCACTCTGGAAATGCTTTTTCTTTCTTACTAGATGTTTATATGGACAAAAACTGGACTTTATTATTCCATCGCTACGGCCTTCATATTGTTTTTGAACATCCTCACTATAACTAGTGAGAAAAGAATGGATTTTTACAGACCAATTCAGAAAGACCCTGAAACTCTTCAATTATTTAAACTATCAGAGAAGTGACCTTAAGCTGTAGTCCCAAAGTGAAACATTTATTTTATAAAGTCTCTTTATGTGTACCCACTGAAGCGAAACATTTTATACTCTATGTATGTGCACCCACTAAAAAGTGTCTGATACTCAAAAAACAAATTGCTAAAAGGAGCAAGATAAAAGTGAAAAACAAAACTAACTGATTTTAATAACATTAAAGTTTAGATTGAAATCGTCAGTGTAAGGAAATTCATCTAAAAGATTGACATTGCTGCTTCAGATCATGTCTTTGAATGAATTCTCTGCTTTTTATTTCTTTTAGGATATTTTTACCTTTTGATGCAGACAAGGTAAACCTCACAAATTAGGTTCTTTTTATATTCTGATGCTCAGGTCCCAGCTGGAGGTAGGAAACCTGTGAGGTATTGATGCATAGCAATTTCTACCCACTGCCAAAAGTTACCAAGGATGTGGAGCTCTTGGGTAGCATGAAATTCAGAAATGTGGCCTGAAAAGCAAATCTGAGCAAGCGCTGATTGTTGTTCTAACGTGTCTCATCAGAGCACAGCATTTCTCACAGAGTCCTATTAACAAAATCTCCAGGACAGCATGGAACACAACATGCCACTGGGAGTGCTCTCCCAGCTTCCTGCACATACAGGCTGTAGAACTCCTCAGATCCTTGGAGCCAAACTCCCTCTTCATCTTTTTCATCTGGATACCAGAATATGAGAAGGATGACTGGCTACTTAGGACTGGGCATTAATTTTATGACTTTTTTTCCCCCCTACAGTTATTTCTTTTCAAGGTTCTGCTCTAATAAAAAGCCACATCAGAGACACCTTACACATTGCGGAGGCTCTAAAGGAGCTGAACAGAAAAGGAGCAGATGTGCAGAGACCTGGGCAGCCCAGGGTTCCCATCCCAGGAAATCTGGTGTCATCCTCTTGGGCAGCTCTGGAAGCATCCAGTGAGGGAACTGCACAGCTTTCCTGCAGGAGAAGAGTCAGGCCACAACAAAGCATGTTTCAGTATGCAGGTGATCCCAGATCCAAACTTTCTCTGGCAGCTCTTTGCTTTGTTTGCAAAAATTAGTTTCAAAAGTCAAATATTTGAGCTTTGTGTAGGCAGTAATGATATTGTAGGTAATTTGAATTTACACAACCTGCTTTATCCTCAGTCTTTTAACTCCTACATATTTAAAAAAAAACCAAAACAAAACATATAAATGGTACAAGTCTAATAAAAATCAAGTTAGGCAGATTTTTAAGTAGTCTGGTGAAAATTGAGCACAAGATGCCATCTGATACCAATTTGTACAATTTATTTATTCTGCCTATTACCCTGATTGCAATGCATAGAATTTATTTTGCTTTCTACCATGAACTGGCCAAGGCGAGACTGACCAGAAGAACAATTATAGTCATTTGTTATAATTAATGAATTGAGGCAAGAAAACTAAGTCTAGGGGTTTGGTTCAGGCTAAAAGACAATACTTCCTTTTCTTGCCTAAAGGGAGAGGCATAATTGTCAGGAAAAGACAAAAATAAAGAGACAACAAGCCATCCTTTTGAAAAGCACTGATAATAAAGCAAGTGAGAGTCCCACGGGGAGCTGTGCACCAAGAGAGAAGGGCAGATGCATGGCCATGTATGCCCTCAGGGCACAAGGAGAACATTCTTCATCTTCTCTTTGCCTGCCTGAGACCCATGTCTCCTATAAGCTTCCAAATGAAGATGAATTAGAGAGCTCCTGAGTCTGTGAGTTTGTGTTCCAGCAGTTTCAACTCTATTCTTTCCTCTTCCAGTCAAAGCTCACCAGTTCTTCCCTTCACTAGATCCTGTGACTTTCCTACAGATTTTTCTGTGTTTGCAGATTTTTCCCACAGATATTTGTGTGTTTACACACCCCACTCATGAGCCAAAAGCAGCAATATTCCCCTTGATTTAAATCTAGTCCCAGTGGTATAAGGTAGCAAACCATCCCATGGAGCTGCATCAGTGAACTCCCCTGGGAGTAACTCTGATGTGTTTTAGGTAGAGACTGGCCAAGAGTTCACCCTGCCCTGAAAGGAGGCACAGGTAATAAGGGCACAGCTGGACCCAGCGTGTGGGAGGGCTTCTAATCCAGCAGAGCAGCACTTTGGAGAGCTACTTCTGCTGCTGGAACTGAGTCTACCTTCTCAAGAGCAATAAGAAAAAAAATGCTCTGGAAGTGACTGAAGGATATTTACCAAGTTATTTATGAGCATGAGGGAAAGCTGCCTTGTTGCCACTGCCTCCTCATTTGCCAGTGTCATTTTTGGAAGTGCTCTAGGTCTTTGCAGCTCCCTGGCTCAGAAGTGAATATATAAATATGATGGGGCTCTCCCTGTGTGTGAGAAGCTGCATGTCTTTGAAAGACACTGATATTTCAATATAATAAATTGCTGGATCACATTTACAGGGTGTTTGGTACCCTGTATATGCTGACTGTGCACTACAGAAGTGTCTAAGCTTGCAGATTTACAACCTAACAAACATATTCATGTTTAAGGGTAGACTGAAAGGAGAAACCACTTTGATGGCTAGAAACATGAAGGCTCTTCTCCATTTCCAAGCTTTCTAGAGAGGAAAACAGCAAGCCCATGTCTACACAGCCATGGCATAAAAAGTGTACATTGCTGGCTCTGTGCCTTGTAGATTAATGTGCATCAGCATCAAAGTTTTACTGGAAATAGCACACAATAAAAGGTCAGAGAGAATAGAGCTGGGAACTTCCAGCAGCCAGTTGATTTTCCTGCACCCTAAAATATTTGCATACTGTCAAATACTATATGAAGTGACATAACCTACCAACAAGATGAAGGAATTATTAAAATGTTCATAACACCAGAGTAGAAACCTGTGTGATCTTTTTATAGTGGTTTTCATAGTGTATGTTAATTATTTAGAAGAATGAGTTCCCTGCCTAACAGAAATACTTAAAGAGATGAAAAAGAAAGAAGAAACACAGCAGTATCTTCAAAATATGCTCTTGCGAAATGTTTTCTAAGCATATTTTTGATAGAAAAAAGCAAAAGCAGGCCCTGTGTTTTTCCTAGAACATGTCTGAAAAAACCACATAACTGATATTTTAGCCTCTTTGCAGAGATCCAGGAGAGACAATTGCTAGATTGCTACAGACATTATCTTGCTCCATGCACACACTCGTTCTCCACTGCTGAACAGAGAACTTTGACATCCAGCATTAGAGGGGGGCCTCTGTTGTTTCTCAGTCTGATATCTCACTTGTTTTGCCCATGTTTTTTCAATGTCATTCCAGATGGCTTCTGACTCCCCAAAGCAGCATCTCCAGTACCCCTCCTCCTGGAAAATGAATGCTATCCTTCCTCAGAGAGCAGTAGCAAAGAGACAAGAATGTGCTTTCATCTGGATTTTTCATAACTCTATTCTGTCATGTCTGCCTTCATTTTCTTTCATTATGGTATTCATCAGAGCTCTGGGAAACCACTCAAAATGTTTCTTTGTGGTTTTTTTCCCCCACAAAGCTGTTTGCTATTTCACACAATTTTACCTCTCCTCAGATCCACTTTTCCATAAGATTTGACAAAATTGCCTTCTTATTTTTTGTGTCAAAACCAGAAAAATGGCAAATCAGATACTTTCTCTTGGTTTGGAAAGAATAGTTGTTGGTCTAATTCTACTGGAAAGCAACCATTCTACTGATAACATAACAGTTTATATATATAACCCCCCATAGAATTTCTTAATAACGTGGAGATCCTTTGTCCTCTTGTACATCCTTTAAAATAGTAGATTTTTTTTTGTCTCTTTAGGAAAATATGTCTGTGTTTTAAGAGCTGTTGAGTCACTCTATGGTCACACACTTTTCTTAGTTTCAGAATACCTTTTTTATAAGATATAAATTGCAGTACAGCCTGGTATAATCCAAGTCCAAGAAGGCACGTTGCATATTTCCAACTAAAATGCCTTTCCATGGAAGTATGTTACTAAATAATGAACATGCACACATCACACCTTGCTGCAGAGTGCTGCAATATTTATTTGCTCTGAATCTTTTGCTCAGCTCTGCGTTATTCCCTCTCAGTTTCCTGTTAATTTTTTTATTTCTACCCTGATAGTGAGGTGAGTCTTGTCAACACACCTGAAAATCTATCTTCTCCCAGTTCTCAGTGCCTGTAAAGTGCCTTAATATTCCTCTTCAAAGTTGAGATGTTTCCTTCAGAGATGTGAAATGTCAGCCAAATGTGCATGGAGGATGAATCCCAGGTTAAAAGTGACCACTTCAAGTATTTGTATGTCAGGTGCTCCAATTTTAAGTTTTAATAGACCTCACTGTCTACATTTTTTCCTCAGTTGGTCAGTGAGGATGTGATGTGTGGAAAAGCTTCTTGAAGTCAAGATGAACAATATCCACTGCTCCCCTCTTGCCTGCACTTAGGGAATGAGAGATGTGACCTTGCACAGAAATCTCAAGTGCCTTCTGTGACCTAGGAAATACCTCAAATCTTGAATATTGATTGGAATCTTCATCAATCCAACCTTTTCTCCTTGAATGAATTTCATCTGGCTAATGAACAGGAGTGCTGTGTGTTTATTTATTGAAATTAGTTCATTTTTCCCATGTAATGTTGATCTTTTAAACCAAGGACAGACACTGAAAAGTCTGGCTTTAAGTCAGCCCTTAATATTTTTATAATGTAACCACTGTGTGCACAGTCTGTGTGAAAACTTGAGGCATTTTCTAAAAAAAGTTGAAAAAAGGAGTTAAGAGAATCACATTCGGTTCAAAAAAGTAAAGTTTCATTTTCAGCTGAACCAGGGGGATTTTGCAACCTTCAGACATGATGTAAAAGTGAAAATAATGTCACCTACATTCTTTTATAACATTAGGGAATATGCATTTCATAAGTGGGCAACCAAAACTGAAAATAATTTTATAAGGTACTTTGCAATATTGCTTCTCTTGATCATATCCCAGGTCCTACTGCACCCAACCTAAAAGTGTTCACTGGTTGAAAATTTGCCTTCTGTTGTTTAATCTCACAGAGCAATTGGTATAGTATTATGAAATAATACCTTAAACTGAGCTGAGACAAAAAAGCACAAACTCAGTTTGTATTTAACTCTTAAGTGTTACAGAACTAATATATTCAGCACTCTGCATTGTGTAAAATATAGTTGAGATTATTGATAATTATTTTACTGTTGCTTAATGAATTGTTAAAAAAAAGTACCAGATAATATTTGGTACTTTTTAATATCAAGTCAGATGCTTGTCTGAAGTTTTTTGGCCAGCTGTATAAAAGTTAGTGGGAAGTAATGTCTCAAATGCAGGAAATGTTACAAGTTCATGAAACGTGAATGTGTTGTAGTGTAAATTTTGCAGTGGTCCTTAGAGTTGAAAGCTTGAAGAATCTCAAACGTGCAGTTCAAGAAGACTTGAGCTCAAACCCTTCCACATTTTAAATGGACAGGGACGTGTTGACTGTGAGATCCCTGTAAATTCTGGGAGTAGAAGGGGTGAAATTTTTTAAAATACTTTTTGCTTTAAGAAACAACACATGGGATCATCAGGGCCACCACAAAGCCAGGGAAATGCATGGGTAGGCAAATGCTGGAGAGGATGTGGATTGGTTTGGTTTGGTTGGATCCTTTATGAGGCAAGGAAAGGTAATATGTCCTTACCCTGCAAGAGGAAAGATGGGGACTCCTAAGCTGAGCAGGCAGTTTGCTTCAAAGGACATAATGGCATGTGTCACCCAGGCTGATAAGAGGATATCTTATAAGATAAGGAACATATCTTCGCTTTGTGTTCTGTGATGAAAGGGGACAAGGACAGAAGAATAGTGGGGTTAAAAAAAAAACCTGTGAGATTCTCCTGATAATACAGGAGACAGGAGGGAAAATGTTGTTAGGTATTGCCAGTGTCAAAGGTGAGTCACAAAATTGGGGCATTTGTCACAGAATTAACTGCTATGAAAAATGAGAAAGGTACAAAGTACTTCTTAAACTGAGCAGTGCACTTCCATTTGGCCAGTTGAATTGAGATTTGCTCTTGATTCCCTCTATCACACATTGCTCAGCTGATACATTAATGTTGGGTTCTAAGCACTAAAGGTTAGAAGGACAATGCAAAACCAAGTGATTATAATAAGACTTCCATTAGGAAGACACAGGAAAAAATACATTTATAAAGAACACAATGTCTCTGCTTCAAAATATTACTGAAGTTTTTCACTAAGGGAATGTTGGGTGACTTCACATTTAAAAGCAAAATTATGTTAAGCTTTTAGCCTGTGGTTGTCTTTAGGGCCCCTGTTACTTATTTAGTGCCAAAATTACCCATGATTGACACAAACTTGGCATGCTGTCATTCTGCAGTTCAAAATTGCAGGTGCTGGAAATAGGGCTATTTGCACTGAGGAAGTGAATTGCCCATAATTTTGCAATTTCCTGCTTGGATATTACGAGCTTTGTCACAGATTGTGTCCCATATCTGTGCCTTGGCAGGTAGGAGTGTGAGGTTGCAATAACTCTGGTTGCTAGGAGCTGATGTTATAAAAGTGGTTGAAAGGACTTCTTATTCCATCATCACAACCCAATTAAGCTTTTTAATACTTCTGAGAAACCATCCTTGGTTTCTTCATGTTTCAGATAAATCTATGGCCTTTAGACAAACCCTACTTTTGCTTACAGAATCACTGTGGTTAAATGGTGCTTTTACCAAGGAGAGACAAAATGCACACAGATATATTTTTGCACCTCCTTGCCATTGCTTTTCTGTGGAGTCCATCTTAAATACTCTAATGATCCCTACAAACACATACCAAAAAAAAAAAAAAGGATAAAAAATAAAAATAATGGAGTTGATAGTCTTTTGGGTTGATTGGGATTTGCAAAACTAGGGGGAGGTGCTGGAGCAGTGCACAGCTGGCACAGGTACCTCACACTGCACCGCAAGGACTCCCAGCCTCAGGATGGGCAAGGACCTGTTGGACCTAACACCAGCTTGCTGGGGCAGTGCGCACAAGGTGCCTCACAGCAGTATTCTCTTACTCTTTACCCACCCCCTGCTGTTGTTCCTGAGGAAATAGTTCTTGAATTACAATTTGTGGCTGCTTTAAATCTAAGCACAGTTAGAAAATAGTGGCGTACAACGTGCTAAAGCTTTGTGTCTGCACTATTTCATACTTTGTTTCATTGTTAGTGATTCTCTGTTTCTTTGAATGTTTTTAATGTTCTACACATGAATAACAGGACAAATTCTTGCCAAGTATAACCTGTGTCATAGAGGGTACATTACTGTACGTCCTGTGAGGAACAGTTGAGGGATCTGACGGGCTTTAACCTGGGTGCACTCAAGTAAAAGACTGGTTTGAGAATAGCAATATATTCTGAGTTAGTTTTCGTCTGCCATTCTCATTTCATTACTTGTGAATCCAAGTAATCCTGAATTACACTAACTGCCTGCTCTGATTAGTGCTTTTCCTTTGTGGATTATATTTCAGTTTATTTTTTCCCACTGTAATTGACTATACAGTTTCTTGCTCTCCTCACCTGGCTCTACTCCCCAAAGAAGGGCTGCAGGATACTCTCTTTGCCTTTAGACCACCATTATAGAAAAGCAGGGAAAAACAGTCTTGCCATCCTTTCAACAAGAGGGAGAAAGGGAGAAGGTAGATTTTACATTTGCTGTCTCATAAAACGGTGCAACCATTCAATTGAAGTACCTAGTTTTTCTCTCTCAGGAAAGAGCATTTAAGCACAATTTTTTCTGAAAAAAGGAGTTGTGTTCCACAGGTACCAACAGCAAATCTCAGTTCATACTAAAAAAATGAGGAAATTGTCTTCCAAATAAAAAGGCATCAAAAAACCCCGAAACTTCTCTATGTAGGCCTGGAAACTGAAAGTCAGTTTAGGTTTAGCTCCTGGGACATGGCTCTAATGTTTTTCTGCCTGTAGTTATACATAGATTTAACCTTGGCATCTTCAGTGAGATTACAAACCTAAGTCATAGTTCTTTGTCTCTGGAACAGACTCAGATGAATATAAGAACAAAAGGCAAAGCCCAACCAATATTTGCTTTTGCTTAGGTGGGTTGGTTGTGGATGTAAAAACAGCCTTAAAAAGGCTTTTCCAAGCCCCTGAGGGTTATGTCAGAATGTGAAGACTTTGCATTGGTTTTAAGAGTTATTTTTAGCCTGGTTCAACGCGCAGTCTGTTTCAGAACACATTCCCATGGGTATTTTCCTATGAACAGCTGAGGAAGAGGCACAGTGAGAGTGGGGTGAGAGTGAGCAGTGAGAACAGGGGCTGTGGGTTGGTGTCATCTCAGGGCCTTCCTACCTCACCTGGGCACATCAGAGAGGAATTCTGGCTCTTAAATTTATTTGTCACAGATAAGATGGTGAAATGAGGGGTTGGCTTCACTGTGCTTTCAAATCTGATCAGATTTGCTGGAGCAAAAATACAGTCCCATTAAAGAAATGCCAATAGATTTGCATATTGATTTAGATGCAGGAGAAGGAAAGGCAAAAACCAATAAAGGTAGTTCAGTCAGATAATCCTGCATACATGGAACACGTTTGAGAGGTAAATAAATAATGTTATTGATAGTTTTATGTTTGTTTTCACACAGTGTTTTGTGAGAGTGTTTTACAGATCTTTTCGACTGGTTCAAAAGATTTCTTTCATCCTCTCTTTTAATTAAGTAAAAGAATGCCTGCTTTGGTTCTTTGCTGTAACAAAATCATGGAAAACTTACAGGCAAGAGAAGATTGCTACTAATGCTTGTTTTGGTTACACATTTAACTGACTGTATAATGAAAGAAGAGAATGATTATTCCTTATCTATCCCTTCTTATCGACCAGAAAATAGGAACTAAAATATCAGAACTCCATCTCAGAATAATTTTTATAATTTCCTGATATTTTAAAAAAAGCATAATATTACAACGCTAGTAAATTGGCAGTTGCTTGTGTGCTATATGTTTTTGAGTAGTAAACAGATAAATATTTCAGGAGGGTTTTGTGAAATCCATATATCATAAATTTCAAAGAATTATTTCAGTTTCTGTTGTGAATTTTCAAAGGCATTTGCAGGAAACACTGCTAGGCAAAAATAATCAAGCTACTGGCATTAAATAATTTTTCCCACTTACTTTTCATGTTTAATCTCAGCCAGTAACACAAAAGCCAGTTAAAGTGTTCATGGTTTATTTCTGCTGATTTTATTTTAAGGAACTGGAGAGAGATGTAAATTATTACATGAGAAGTGTCAGGAGCTAATGAACGCCAGATGAAAAATATTTCCCCATAATGTGAGACTGTATCTTAACATTTCCAGCAATCATACACATTTTATTTCTGGGCATTGGGCACTCTCTTTTTATTCACTGATTTTCAGAGGCCCCAGTAATATTTAAAATAACCCTTACTTCCCAAGAAATTTTATTCAAGACAAATGACCTCTTGATGATGTATTTCGACATGGAGGGAATATATCAAATTTTTCAGGTTCTAAAAACAAATTATATTTCAATATGATTCATTATGTAGAGCTACTGGAAAAAAAAAACAAAACACATTTCCCCCTGAGTAGCAGGTAGATGTTTTCTGGCCTTACACAGACACCTAGAAGTTCTCAGGGATGTCAGATCACTGCAGCAGAACACTCCATTAACCTAGCATGGCTGACTTTTGGGGTTTTTTTTCTGGTCTATGGGACTCTGAATCAGGGGATTCTAACATATTCTATTAGAGAGCAGTGACTTAGTGTCAGTTTATAAAAGTTGAAGGGTGAAACCCCGACTCTGATGGACTCTAATTAAAATTCATGGATGATTTCTATACTTTCAAACTACTTTTTCAGTAGTACAACAGTTAGAAATGGATTATATTAATAAATGAATATTCCTTTGTTGAATACTTAATGGACAAATGAAATATCTTTCTTTCTGGCATTTGAAGTTAATGTTCTCACATGGAATAGAGTGGGAATGCAGCCATGTTATACTGTCTGTCTCCATGCAAACACAAATGGTTGGGGAAGATGCATCAGGCTGGATTTTTTATTTCGCTGTTTCTTGGTCAACTGAATCCTCCAGGAAATTACTTTGCTGTAGGAAATTGTGACTGACCCTCCTCCTTTTGCCTGGCCAGGTCTGCAGGGTCCAGGAGAGAGGGAGTAGTTCCTGTGTGTTCCCAGATCCTGTGCAAACTGTGCAGTTTTAGATGAGTCCCTGCTCACAGAGCTGCCACTCTACATGTCTGGTTGGTGGACAGGAGGAATAACTGTTTGTCCTACATTTAAGAGCATCCCTAAATTTGTTTTTGCATTTCTTCTTTCACAGGTGGCAGTTGTCACGGCAGAAAGGGTTTGAGCTGTGCCTTTAGAGACTCTGCCCCCAGAGTGCCCAAGTGACTGTGTTTGAAATCCCACTGGGTCTCGGGCAGGATGAATTCTTACAGAGTGGCTCATACAAACACCACTGAAAAGATTTTTCAGTGTTAGTAAAATGCAGTGATTTATTGCCAGGTGCCATCCACCAAGGCACAGTTGTGGTAGAAATGTGGAGTTATCAGCAAAACCAGTTGTTTGCAAATACTGTCTGATTTTCTGCACTGTAATTTGGTTTGAAATGTCCACGTACTTTTGCTGCTTAACCTTTTCCTACCTAATGGAAAACACCTCAAAATCACTCTCCCTATACTGAAGAACAGCCTGTCAAGTAAATGAATACATTAATTGCAACAAAAGCAGGGCCTGTCAATTACCAGGAGTGTTAATTATTACATTAATAATGATGTTGTTTAAATTGTTTTAAAGGCATATTGGACATTGCAATTCATTAGTTTCATTTGAGGCTTCAGCCATGTGTGCTAATTGATTTATATATATTTTGGCATAGCAGAAGTCCTATTATGTTTTCATTCCATCTAGTTCTCATCTGTCTTTCCTGAAAAAAAAAATTAAATGCTGCCATTAAGGACAATCCTTTGAGGCTGAATATTAAAATATGTATTACACTGCAGACTGAACTGCACTGTGATGGAAAAAATCTAATTTTTCCATATTGTAATTTTGAAACTGTGCATAGTTTTTCCCTAATGCACTGCATATTTTATGTCTTTTTTTTCCCCCATTGTGGAATATCTAATTAAATAATAAATTAAAATATATTATTATTTTTCTGTTCCTTTTTCCTCTTCCTGCCTTTAATTTTCATAACTTCTTCTTTGGAAATTTTGCTTCCTTTTTACAGTAATTTCTTTTAAATAGCACCTTTAAGTGTATAGTGTGCCATCCATATATATAAAGGAGGCCACTGACCTTACAGAAATTTTGTGTTATATTTTAAACCTGTAAATACCTTTTGCCCTCAGTTAATGAATGTCACAATTAGGAAAAGAAGTTTAGCATGCATTTAAAGTTTCAGTAAGTGAAAACAACTCCTAACCTGAAAAAGTACTTTTTTTCTCATCAAAGATTTGGTTTGACAAAGAATTCTTTGCCATCCTTATTTCCCATTTTATCTAAATACATCTTAAACAGAAAGAAGTGTCACTGTAGAGATAATCGCAACACACAAGAACCAGAAGTTTCAACGCAGAAAAAAACTTTGGTTTCAACTGCATTTTCCCTTTTATACATTCCTTTTACCAAAGGTGTGCACCTCACTCATTGGTTAGTAAAAGGTATTTTGCTTGTCCATCAAATCTCTCTATTTTTGGTTAGTTTACATATTTTGTTCCCTGATTCCCATGAGACAGATTTCTTATTTACTGCAGGTGCAGTTGTTTTTCACCCAGGAATAGATTGTGTTAATGAACTCTCATTCCCAAGACTGTTTTCACATGTTTTTCTCTTAGCTGCACATAGAAATGACAAGCTAGATATTCATTTAGCAGAGCAAGGCCTGATTTTATGAGGCCTTTCTTTTATAATTTTTCTAGCTTTCTACCACAAAGAAGCATTTAAAAGTTAACCCACCTGCTTGACCAGGTTTCTATCTTTCCAGCCAATGTCTCATGAGGAGTCTAAGGAAGCCTGGTTATTAGGAAATGTATCTTTCTCAGATGCTTTTTCTGACCAGAGATTTTCATAGCACAGTTGGTGGGACCAAGAGCTTTTGCCATTAAAAAAAAAAAAAAAAAAAAAAAAGTCATTTGTTTTAAAATAATAAATATCCACCAGCTTTAAAATGCAGTTGTGTTGGCAGGAATTTGGGTAAAATTCACAGTTTCTCTTGTGGCTTCATTTAATTTCAAGTCATTGATGCTGTATTTTACTTCCTATTCTGCGAGATATTGCTGCTAGTCTTTTTTGGGGAATTGGTATGGGTAAATGGATTCAAAATTGTTCACTAGGAAAACCTATAGAGAACCAGGAAATAAATATCTCTATAAGCAGAAATCTATTCTGAAAAATGAATCCCAAGTTGCTGGACTGATAAGATGCATTTACTGCTACTTTAACTGTATTTAGAGGAAAGAATTGAATCATTCTTTGAAGAAGATGATTCTGTTCTGAAGAAAAACTCTCAATATATTTCATACTGCCTTGGGTAATATTGACGAGAACATTAAATCCATACTGGTTGGAAGCTGAAAGTTGGTTAAAAAGAAACTTTAAGAGGAATTCTCTTTCCTAGAGGTGTGATTGGCTTTTTTCTTGGAAGATCTACACCTACATTCAGTCAAGAATTTCTGTGTACTCACAGAAAAATGAGGTTTTTAGTGACATCCCTACCTTAGGACCACTTGTTTCCTATAAAGCAGTTTTCATGAGTCATTAAAAGGCATTCTCACAATAATCCTGTGGAAAGGGGAAACCTTTCTGGGCTCTGCAGATCTCCAATGCCCAGAGGGGGGAGGTTGGTCCAAGGCAGATATATTGGTGCCCTCCCAGCCTATAAACTCAGTGGTGGCCTGTTGGACATAATGCAAACTCATAGCAAGTATTTAAAAATATTTGAAGTATTTTTTAGGCCATGACAAGTATTAAAAAATAAAAGTGGAGGGTAAGAGAGCAGCACAAAAAATGCTTCTGAAAAAAAAGTGGCATATCATTTATTTATCATTTTATTTAAACTTCTTATCTCCTTAGTAGATTTTGACTGTGAATGTTATACATACTTTTTTTTTTTTCATTCTACATTAACTTTTCCTTTCGTTTTTTTTTTTTTCTTTTGGTTTTTTGGTGGTCTTTTTTAGGAGATTAAAAACAACTGGTGTTTTTATTTTCAGAGCCATAATGTGCTTGAATTCTTATTCTGAGCAGACTAGATTTGTTGAAGGAGAAAATGAATGATCCGAGTCTTTGAGCTGTGGCTGCTTTATATACCATGTGTTTTTTCACCCATTTTTGCTTCTTTATTAGCACCTTTCACTGTTGTCAGCTCAAACAGATTGAAAAGTAATGGTGAGGTCCAGCTGTTAATGTTGACAGAGAAAAAAATAATTTTGTAGTAGGCAACTAAATTCCTCTGCCATCTGATTCAGTGTTCGGGTGTGGGGGACATTGTTTCTGTTCAGTTCAGGCTGAACTCTGAATATGAAATACTGGAATGAGTCAAGCTTTGAAGAATCAGACCACTCCTCAATTAAACTACATTGCCCCATTATTTGTATTTACAGCTTTTTAATCAGCTCCTATTGGGGGAAGAAAGATTCACAAGGTTATAAACAACAGCAGAGGGGCTTGAATAATTTAAGCATGCTGCATGGAATAATTGGATGCCATGCACTGCATGTGATCAACCACTCCGGTTTCATTCCTTGTTGTCAGTCTTTTGATCCTTTGCCTGTCATCAGACAGAGGAGTAACAGAAAATAAGGTAGCTGGAGGAAAGAGGAATGAGCTGACAAATCAAACACCATATCAAACAAACTACCAAAAAAAACCCACAAATGAATATATGACTGCTTAATCTACATGCAGAGAATCTGGGACTGAGTAGATCCAGTGGGAATGGTTAGTATTTCCCTCCTCAGTATTTTTAAACTATTTTTCTGACAGTTTTTCTCATTTGGAGGGCTTCTTTTGTTTATATCTAAGGAAGAAAGGGCGTTACTCATTAAAACTTCACTGGCTAACAGAGAGTGATGGTGCCAAGTGGCTGTGATTGTCCCTCACCCGGAGGTCTGGATTGTCCTTATCCTCTGCAAGACTGTAAGAAAGAGCAATCTTCTTTGTGCTCACATACTTGCCATAGGACAACATTTTCTTTCATGTGAGCCCTTAAAAGGTAGCTCTGTGTAAGTAAGGACTTTGAGATTAGTTTTGGCTCCTGAATTTTAGGTCTTGGCTCTGGCTGCAGCCATTGCATAAATCCCATGAAAAAGAAAAAAAAATAGCTGTGTTCTGCTGCAACACGAGTGAATGTGCCCAGCAGAAGGCATTAGCTTAGATATTTTCATAATGCTTTCCTTTATGCAAAGTCATTTAAAGACATTTAAACATGTCAGAATGTCCTGATCTTACCTGACTGAACAATTTTGTAATATTGACACATGAATAAACCAATGAGAACGACTGATACATCTTTGTGAAAACACATTTTTAGGTGAGATTCTGGAAATTCTGGTTTCCAGTGTTGTGAGAGGTAGGAGGCCTGGCCTGGCTTCTTCCCATGGCCAGGCCATGCCAAGTTTCTTCCCCTCCTGCCTTCCCCTGGCACTCCTGGCCAGACAAAGAGGGGAGGAGAGACAGAGAGACAGAGAGAGAGACACAGAGAGAGAGAGAGAGAGAGAGATACAGAGACAGAGACAGAGACAGAGACAGAGACAGAGACAGAGACAGAGACAGAGACAGAGACAGAGACAGAGACAGA
>JAWWMU010000013.1:25385565-25397124 GCA_035048155.1 Cinnycerthia olivascens
GAGAGAGAGAGAGAGAGACAGAGACAGAGACAGAGACAGAGACAGAGACAGAGAGACAGAGAGAGAGAGAGAGAGCCAAGGCTGGTCGGTGCACAGCAGCTGCCAACATGAGCCCTGCTGAGCTCTGGGAGCAGCCACAGCCACAGCTTGGTGGGGAGGGGGTGGGCAGGCTCCAGCTCCCAGGCAGGGAGAAGGGAAGGAGTGACCCACAGCTGGAACTGAAACCATAGCTGGCCTCTGGAGATCCTGGCACATCTCCAGCACAGCTGCAATTCCTCACCTGACTGCTCTGGCCTGGCTGCTGCACTCTGTTAACCCTTTCAGAGCAGAAGAGACCTCCACGTCTCATTCTCCCCTGGATGAGAGACAAGGACAAAGGGAGGACACATAAAGAGACCACATGAAGGCATCAAGGTCAGTCAAGAAGAAGTAAAGTTCCAGATGGAAGGAGTATGGGGAGTTGCTTTCAAGTTGAAAATCTCTTGTAAGCTATGGTGATTCACCATAATATATTGAGATACTTCCTTTAAACCATAGAGAAGTATGGGGAGATAGGAAGATCAAATTGTAAACCTGAGCAAAGGAATGCAGTGTTAAAGTGAGCCAGTGTTGAGGTGTCTGTAATTCCATGAGAAGTTTGAACAGAGAGATGAAGTGATTAAGACTCTTTGCCCCTGAGAGAAGAAGAAGAAGAAGAAGAGAATCTCTGTTCCATGGGATGAAGATGATCTCAAAGATAGATAAAGAGAACCTTTGCTTTGAACAGTTTATCTCTAAAAATAAAACCCTCCATACGTCCATATGGCCCAGAAGCACAGCTGTGAAAGAGACTGTGAACATTGGGAGGAGCTTCCTGAATGTGGATTTTCCATGCAGCAGTTGTTCATGGAGATTGAAACAACAAGAGAAATGTTTTCTTGTGGGGGAATTTTCCATAGCAAATGAGAGGTGCTTCCCTCCCTAAGTGAACTGAAGAAAGACCATTTTAGAGGTGGAAAACTGACTGAGATTTCTGGGTGTTGTTTTCTGTACATTGTCAGATGAAAAAAAAAAAAGGGGTGGGGAGGGAGGAAGAGTGTTCTGAAGGTTTCATTCTTATTCTTGGTTTTTTCTTCTCCTTTTAGTATTAGTTGATAAAGTTTTATTGTTTTCAAGCTTAAGCCTGCTTTGCTCTTGACTGGGAAATTTCAAATTGGCGAATCAAAACCACTACACAGAATTAGAAGATGTCATGCAGGGAAACACTGAACTGTATTTCAGTTCTTGGGTCTAGGATCACCTTAAGGAATTCTTCAGACAAGCTAAGAAATTTCACAGAGCAACATAATTCATTTCACCTTTAATTATCCTGTTGTCACTGCAAGTTTAAACATCCAACAAAAATAACTGTTTAAGAAATATAATGGCCATAACACAGATTTTTATGATCAACCTAGATACTTCTTTAAGAGTATTTTAAAGAAAAGTCATTGTGTAAATAATGATGTTGTAAAACAGGAGATGTAGGTCTAATGTTTATTGTGCATCAACACTAAACATTTCAAATATGCTGAAGTTTGCAGGAAAAAGCAGTTTCTTTTTCTCAAGTAAAACATAAAATTTGTGTGTCTTCTGTGGACAGAGTTGCTAACCCAACAGGTTTTGCAGGCCAGATGTCTGTGATACCTGCATGGTGATTTTGTCAATAAAATTCTTTTCAGTGTCCTGAGCATCTCATATCAAGAGACTTGTGGTGCTGCCCAATGGGACAGAGAGTTCTGAGTGGGGTGTGTTCTGGACAGGCCTTACAGAAAACCTGCATCTCATTCAGAACACGGCCTTGAAATCTGCCCCTCAAGTAGCCTCTTGATGGGGGTGGTGGCCAATGGCCACCTGGTATTTAGGATGTGCAAGATCTTTCTATGTGCCTCACATACCCCTGGGCTTGCTAAAATTATGAAAGTTAAGAGAAAATACATATGTGTATATAGGAACTACTAGTTCCAAAAATCTGTTTGTAATCAGGAAATCCTGATGGACACAGAATAAACTGTGGAGTTCCTGCCATGGTCTTTTTCTGATATCTTTTCTGGCTCTGACTCCTGGAAATCTATCTGCTTTGTTTTCTTTAAAATGAAGTGATGGCTCAGTGATAAGCTGCACTCGTGTCTTATTCCTTAGTTCCTCTACACAAGATGCTTCCCAAGACATAGGTCTGCCTAACAGCACTTAAAGCCGGTGTTTAACCTAGATGAGGTAGGACTGGCACCATAAACTGCAGGTTTCTTTATTTCCATGCGGTTTTGACAAGTCTGGTTTAGTCACTGCCCAGTCTTTGTTATCAGTCTCTTACAGCATCATGCTGGAGTCAAACCTGACTCTGTCTGACTCTCTTAAAGCTCTCTTGGTGTGGAATTCCACAGATAATTATTTCTACGTTACAAGAATAATCCTAGATTAGAATAATAATCTTCCTGGTGGTTGACCATCTTAGGTCTGTCTGTCCACTCCTGCTACCCCCTGCCCTTCTCTCCATAAACCCCTGCTGCAACTGAGCCCTCTCTTCTGAGGACAGGGACTTCTCTGTCACCTGGGGTTTGGTTCTAGGAGTTACAGGTTCATTTGCCCTAGCTGGAAGCAGCAATCTCATTGATGGCCTCTTCATTGGTCATTCGCAGACCCCTAAGGTGTTTCTTTGCAAGGCTTACTTTCATCACTGTTTAATTTCTTCTTTGCCTCCTCCACTACCTTTGTTTCTGATGCAATTCCATGCCTCATAGAATGATTTTAAAAGAGATAGAGGGACGAACATGTAACATTCACTTGAAATAAGTCCCTGTTTTCTAGCATCAGTAGTACTTTCAGCACAGAAACCAGAAAGCCACACTGAGTTGTTGAACATAAATATTTTTAAAGCTGTCTATTTTACAGAGCTGAGTTGAAAATTCAAGGAGTGTCTCAGAATAATTGCTGCCAGACTATTCTCTACCTTAAGCCTGGTTTCTCATTCTACCAGTGGTGCCATTCAGTAGGAGAAATCAAATGTGTGACAATCATTGCAACTAAAAATTTTTGATACTCTAACAAAACACAGACTGCCTGGTAGGCAGTGACATCTTCAGAACTTCTACTCTGGAGAGCAAGGAATTAATGGAATAATGAATCCCGATATTTCTAGCTCTACCTGTGTTTTATGTGTTCTGTCATCAATCTTGTGAAAATTTTGTTCTCATGACTTTGAATTGGTGCTTTCACTGTTTCAAATCTAGTATCACCTAAAGAATTTCTGATTGTTTTTGTTTTTTTGTTTGTTTGTTTGTTTTTTTCCTTATGATCAAAGCAAAGGGATCTCTCATTCCTGGATAGCACAATCTGTCAAACATCCTTCCAAAGCTCCCATCAGAGTAGTCTGTGGTTGTGTTTTTATATAGTTCTTTCCACATCCATATTTTACTTCCATTTGCAGGCTAAGATAATATAATTCAGGGCAGACGCTGTGGATACTGTGTGGAAACACCTGTTTATTCCTCTATCACGGCCTATAGAATTGCTTTCTGGGTGTGGTTGTATCAATGTATCCTTGATTCATAGGCTGCAGTACTAGAGATTGGTAGCAGTAAAAATTACTTTTAAATAATGCTTTTGGGATGTCCAGTGAATTTACACAGACTCTTGCACAGTTTTTTACAAGTACAGTGGATATGCACTATTGAGATAATAAATGTTGGTGTGTTATTTACAGTGGAAAAAGGCATGAATGCTCTGGAATTCCAACTCAAAATGCCTCATTTGCAGCTGTCACCTTTATTGGGCTTATTTTGTTCCCTTCCAGCTGTAAAAACAGAGAACAGTTTCCTGACGACAGTGGAACAATACTATCATAAACTGATATAAGAGAGATCTACTTCATCATCTTATTCATCACTAAAACGAAAAAAAGATCATTATTAGTTCTGTTACCTGATTGCCTTCTACCCAGAATGTAAAACTGTGAAAAAGAAAGACTGGGTGTTTTAGTAAAACATTTGATTCCTCTTCCCCCATCAACTTCTGCTGCCCTATCCCACAAAACAAACAAACAAACAAAAAATCCAAACAAATTAAAAAAAAAAACAAATAAATCCCCACAAAAACAAAAAAGAAAAAAGAGGGGGGAGAAGGGGCTCTCCAGAATTACTGCCTGGAGCAGAGGGCAGTGATGTAAGCAGTTTGTGCACCCAAAAGTTCACAGGTTTGTAACACTGTGGAAAGGAAACTAGAGGAAACCATTTCAAAAGACCAACCAAGCCTGGCACATGATTAAAGGTGTAGTCACTCCTTGGTGTCACTGCTTTTCCTGATGTGCAGGGGCAGATCCCAAGGGTTCATATCCTTTCAAGCCAGGAAGTTTCTGTATATTTGGGTTTTATTGATATTTTCCCACCTGCTCTCTGCAGTGCACACACACATACCCACCCATGTTCTTCTGAGATTTCCCTGAATTCCAGAGGAGAGGAGAGTAGAAGGAACTGCTGCTCCACCTGAAATGGACCAAATGTGTTCCTTTTAGACTTTATCGCCCGCACTTGTGCCACAACTGGGAAGCTTTTTTTACCCCATCTGTAGAATGTGGTTTGTAGATGTAAAAGTTGGCACATTTGGTAATTTGAAAATCACAACTTGTGAAAAATGAGAAGAGCTTTAATAACTTCTCTTTTATTATCATCTAATTTACGAGACCTGTAATATTCAAAATTCTTCAAGAGTTACTCAGCTGCATATCTCTCTACAATTACGGCTCTTTAAGTAGTTACAATCTGCCAAGTGAGCTATCATTGTATCTGATAAGTAATTTTGACATAATGTGCTGATTATGGAGCAACTCTGAGAGGATGATGAGGGTCATTGCTGGAGTTTTGTCAGTTGAGGCTGCATATTTTCCATTAACTACAGAACTGGTGTTAATTCATTTTTGGCGTGTTTGAAGAACTTCACTTAGGTGAGATTTACCTGCTTGAGAGCACCCTGGTTCTCTGGGTTCCTTCTGGTCCCCAGGAGAGAACCCTGCCCAGAGAGCCATGCCAGGAAACAAGTGGATGTGCAAGTTGACAATTTTTGGTCCAGAATCCCAGGTTTTTCCCAGGAGTTTGCTGGGTTTTGTGAGATGACCCCATCGTCTCATGGTGTGCAGCTCTGCCCTGCAGACAAGAGCCTTGGTACAAGCATGGCTAATTCCCTGTGTTATTTCATTTCCAGGAGTTCTTAAAGCAGTGCTTTGTTTGTCAGTCTGCTTCATTATTTCCTTTGTGTTCAGTTTGCAAACAAATCACAAGCTTTTTTTAACTGTTACATCTACAAATTCAGCCCAGTCTTACAGACACAAAATGTTCTGACAAGCAGTTTCTGAGTTCCTCCTAAAAACACATTTGTCACCCAAAAGGTCAGGTCTGTACATGGCTGCTCTAAAAACTGTGTCACCACAGCACTTGCTTCCCAGGGCTAGAGCTGAGCATTCACAACAGAGTTCTGCCACAGCCAAGTTCTGTTTGGCCACTTGTGAAGGTATAAATGCAAATGCCACTCAATGTTGTTGAGTGGTAACCATAAAACAGGCTTTGAATTAACTTTATATCTTGATAAAATACTTTGTATTTCCTACTAGATACATTCAAATTAATATTATAATTTACTTCAGAAACTGTAAACATAATTTTTTTTCTTTGCACTGTTGAGGAACAGTTAAATAGAAACTACATAGATATTTACTTGCACTTTCTGAATCACTGGAATGATTTATTATTGTGGAACTTTCATAGTGTTACTTTATTGCTTTATATTGCACATGTTTGGTTTTAATAGTTGCATCCTTCATTCCATTAATTTCAGATTAAAAATTAAATTGCAGCTGAAGTTCAGCCATATCTCCTAAAGCATAAAAAATAAGATTTGGTCTTCACTTTCTAGAATGAAAGTGCGGGTGGAATACAGACTAAGTAGAAAAATAATCTCTCAGCAAGAACTGTGATATTACTCATAACAGCTGCTGGTAGCTGTGGGATCTGTGTTCTTTTCTGTACCATAGCCTTTAGTTTTATTGCACTTCAGATACCCAAGGTTAATTTAGCCTTTAGCAATTATGCATTTTACCAGAACTCAGGAAAGGGTTGCCTTTTGCCATTGATAGCAATGCAAAATTTGTAAATAATCAGTAAGATCCTGTGCGTCTAACTTCAGCTGTATTTTCAGGTAGTCTTTTTTTTTAATGTGGTATCTCATTTGCTCAAAAAACTGATACACAACTGTCCTTGGGAATTCACATAAAACATTAAAAGGGTTTGCTATGCAAAGACCTAATATCTACACTTAAATCCAGACCACTCAAAACTCCCACTGCAGTCTTAACCCTTAGAGATGCAAAATATGCCAAAAGAAAGAAAGATTTTAAGTAATTTAAAGGAATAGGTCTTAAATCCACAAATATTTCAATGTACAGGTGAAACTGAAGTATGATCCACAGCATGGTTTGTTTCTCTTTGGATTCCACTGAATTCAGTCCACTTTTAGAGTTTTTGTCATTCCCTCAGCACTTCAGTTTTGCACGTGCAGCAGGGACCTGCTCAGAGGCTGATCTGAGGCAGAAGGTGAAGGAGCAATGACCCTGGTACGTCCCCAGACACTGAAATGTTTGCAAGACCATGCATGCTTTGAGGACAATAAATCCAGTGACTGGTAATTCCTAGAAAGGCCAAATTCACATGAAGCAGGAAGGAAACCTGAAATCTTGGCTCCACTGCAGTCTGAGACAGGTGCTTTGTGTTTTCAGGACTGGTACCCCCAGGCTCCTACACATGTGAAGAAGAAAGGAAGGGAAATTTTTCTAAAAGTCACAAGCACCTCTCGGACTAACACAGCCAGAAGTGGGCAGCAGACATGGAGCAGGAGTCAAAGAGAAAGAGCAAAGTCATTAAATATTTGCAGTGGAGCCAGCAAAAATGTGGTTTATCAAAAATGTAATTGTACTGAAGTAGAAGCATTTTGTGGATTTTTTGATGTTTCTGCCATTTCTGCACTGCTGAGGGGATTATGATAGGACTGGATTGAGAGTCTGAACTTTCTCTGAGATCAACTATTTGGACACAGCTCAGTTCCATGAAAAGTTTCAATTAGTTTTTAGTTTCACATTGGGGAAAAAAGTTAACACCATCTTCAAAGCTGCTGAACAACACTATATCTGTCCTCCGTGGAGCCCCTGCTCAAGAGGGCAAGAAATAGGATAACATCTAAGAGACATAGGAAATGAATAGGGTTTTTCAGTGGGTTAGATGACAAAAAGCACAAACTCCTGCATGTTGAAATCACTGTGGTTTTGAATTTAAGGTTTAGAAAGCAAAGCTCTTTGCATTGCTGAATTATTAATATGAGTAAGATATCCCAGTGTAAAATCTTAGAAGGGACAGAGCCTCTGTTTTTACAATGGAGTTCTCAATGGCTGTCCTGTATCTTTAGGCTCAACACTGCTGCAGTATGTATATCCATTATCGTTATTTTCACGTCCGTGAAAGTATAAAAACTTTAATAAAAGTTTCTATATGGGAAAAGTTACTTTATTCTCCTACTGACCATACCATTCCATGGAAGAGCCGTGTTTGCAATTAGTGTGAGATTTACTGGAGCACAATCCCTCTGCCATTATAAATATTGTGCCGTGGGACTGTGCTTCTGGAATTGTTTTGATGGCTGGAGTCCCATCAGAATCATGGAATATATCAGGACCTCCTAAGGCTGGCAGTGCTGCATTGGAAAACAAAGATCTTACTAAACTCTGAGTAGGAATTAGTTACTGTCTCAGAAAAATCTGGGATTTTGTACTGCTTAAGCATTTGTGCTGCTGTTAGGAGAATGGAGAGCTGGGAATAAGGAGCAAAATGTGAAGTAGTAGTTGCCCAAGGGCAGCTGGAAGTACTGAGGTAGTTGGTTCACACAGCTCTGGTTCTCACACCTCTCATCTGTCAGACATTGAGCCGGAGCAGGTGAGGGCAGCTCTGCCCAAAGCAATGCTGGGGAGTCTTGGATTATTGTGTCTGAAAATCCGTGTTCTCCTGACACAGCACTGCTGCAAGCCTGTTCTGCACAAAAACGCAGACGTTTGCTGGCTGCCTGAACTCTGCTCAGTGGCTGGAGCTGTCTCCTGGAATATTGGGTTGGTGGGGAACAACCTTGGGCTTAAGACCAGCACAGTATAAAAAGGCACTGACACATCTCTTTATAAAGCTGTAGTAGGAAACAAACTCAACAGAACAAAAAAGGAGGAGACTATGAGGCTTGGAGGAATAGGATGAACTGAATATATTTTGTTAGAAATAGAAAAACCAATTCTAGGTGTCCAAACAAATTATAGTACAACTGATCTTCTAGGGAGATGTGCATTTGCTTTTGATGAATTTTGTTATCTTCACTATGTGAATTCCGTTCTGATAAAAAGCTAGATGCTATAATTTTGACTGCGTTGCTTTTCATTTGAGATGATGCTTTGTAGCAGAAGCATTTGTGTCCAAAGTAACTTATCCTCTCTAGAGATCCAATCCAAATTATGACTTTACATCAGGAGCTGAGCATTTCAGATTGTTTAAAGACAGGCAAGTGGAAGTAAAGAAAAATGAAAAAAAAAAAAAAATGAGCAGGAGGAGCCATATGGTACTCTTGTAACAATTAAACTCTGTGCTCTACTTTGCTGCATGTCTGCAGGATGCACAGACTAATCCCTTGTGTCCAGGCTCCATGCCAAGATTAAATTAATGTTCCTAAATTTTTTATTAATCTGCTTCTGTAAGGAGATGCCACAGCAGAGTAAATAGCTGAGTGAAAACTTGAGTTTGTGTGAGTGCTTTATCCCTTTCCTAGCCTCTCACTCAATGCCTTACCTCTCACATGTGTTTTGTGGGCAAAATGTGGAAGAGTCCTGAGACACCCGGTGCATCTCTGTCATTTTATGTTGTGTGTTAGCAAGAGTTTAGGAGCCACTGAAAAGATCCAAACTTTCTCTTTGAACTTATTTCATAGGCTGCCAATGCCATGCAAGCCCCACAATTATTCAAAGATAGAATATTGGAATTATTTTATGGTTGTTACTTTTGCAGGATGGCCCTAGCTCCTAGCACTTGACTCTTCTCTGGTTTGCATGAGTGAGCCTGCTGTTTAAATTATGTGCTAGCCAGTCCAAAGTTCTTGATATAGCTCTCAAGTTAGAGCTAACTCATGTCTTTGCTTCAAAAGAAGCAGAAAAACTGATTGATCATTCACTGTGTGCTTTGAATTAGCCAGCTATGCCCCAAAACAATGTCTTCGAAATTATTCAGGGAAATAATCATTTAATAAATTCAACATTTTCCAAGCTGCTTTATCTCAGAAATTGTCTGCCTTGATATTGGGCCCTAGGGAAAATAGTTTAATTAAAAAGTAAGGTTTTCTGTCAGTCTGCTGAGTCCTCTGCAGACTAAAAAGCAGCTCATTTTCTACTCTGAGTGTGACATGGTGATGTTCATTTTCTTATTTATCTCTGTGTATCTCACAAGGGAGTCAAATCAAGCAGGACATAACGGAGCCCCTAACCTGCTGCAGGAAATATTTGTATTAGGTTTGCTTGTAGGACTGTAGGAATTCTGTAAGCAATTTATATTTGCTAGGCAACATTCTTATTTCTATGTTTCTAATTTGAAAATCTTGGGAACATTATACGTAATGGCCACTTTCACATATTTTATTAACATTTGTTCTTTAACAGCTGAGCAATACTTAGTGGCAGGATATTATTGCAAGTATCGTAATAACCTTTTTTAATTTTACGTGCAGATCACTCTTTAAATAGTTCTACCTCTTTTTTTAAAGAATATGCACAGTAAATTGGGTCAGGGCCTCATAAGGCAAATTATCTCCTATTTTTCTCAGTGTAGACCTCACTAATCTAGAGGAGAAATAGCTTTGTGACCCATCTTTCAGGCACGAATGTGGAATTAGGGCAGTGGGAGCATCTGGGCCTCTGTGTTTGCTGGAAGAGAAGTGTCTGAAGCAAAGTGCTGCTTGATCTGCTGCAGCCACAACTGCAGACTTGCAGCCTTGAGTGAGCACTGCCCAAAGAGAATGCAAGTAATGTGTGTGAAGACAATAACCCAGAGGTGTTTGTGATTGTATTGACACCTGTGCAAAAGGAGACAGAAAGTGACCCAGCTGGGAACTCTGTAATTCACAGCTTCACTTGGCTCCTGGAGGATAAAGTTCCTTTCATTAATGTGCTTTTTTCCACAGGCTTAACTACACGGTTGCAGGATTAATTTTTCAAATAGTTCACTATAATGTGGTATTGTAAAAAAAGCCAAGGCAAATATTTCTTAGCGATGATGCTCCTGTAACTGTCAGAGACGCTGTGCTGTGCCCTGCAGAACTGTAACTAAATGGGACACACTCAGTGTGTGGCTGTGTGGCACTGGGTGCACTCCTGAATCCATGGGATCCTTACAGACATGAAACTTGAGGCTGACAAAGCCTTCCATTGGTGCAGTGGGCATATGGAGCTCCACACATTGATTAGAAAACGATACTTTTTTGCTACTGTTCTTAAAATCACACTTTCTTCCTTTTTTCCTCTCTTGAATTTTGCAGATTTTAGAAAGAATAAAAGATTAAGAAACGTTTCAAATTATTTGCAATAGAGTGTTAATGTGTAAAGGGTTTGATTGATGGGAGGAAGGAATGACAATATTTTATATTTCTGTCCTTTTAGAATAAAGGGTGTTTGCAAAAGGCACAGTCAGTAATTAGGCACATCTTTATGTGCACTTGTTACTTATTTTTCTAACCCACCTCAATGTTTATTGCAGTTTCCAAATAAACATCTATCAGTTCTCCATCATTTGAGTTGGAGTGCAGACATGAGTGACACATGTTGTGCATCTCAGCAGTGGGGGATTCCAACAGAGCAATGTGGTCAGATACCTCACTAGGATCACAGTTTGCCCAGAAAAATCACATTTTTAATGCAAGATTTATGTAAACAAAATTATAGAGCAAGGAAACTTATTGTGGAGCCAGCAGGAAAAACAGATATCACTGCTGCTTTTGTGCTGCCCACAGAACTACCTTTTCTATCTTGAGCAATAATTTTATCCCAAGCAATAATTTTATCCTGGTCCCTGCATCAGCAGAAGGATGAAGTCTGGTACATTTGGTGTGAGCTTATGGCAACAATGAATTAAGTTGAAGTGCAAGTGCAGTTTCCCCCTCTTTGAGTTTCATTCCATGGAACAGGAAGGGTAGCAATGGATTTATGCTCTTGCTTTACGGAGTGTTGCCCATCAAATTAGGTATGAGGAAATAATAATTTTTGGTATTATATTAAGGCATGGATACTGCCCTCTATTCATGATTTCAGTATTGCTTCCTGGATTTTAGTATTTCAGTGTGAATTTAATAGCATTGACCTAAATGAGCTGAAAAAGCATATACAGTAGTTACTGCTATTGGTGTTAGGTCCAATATCCCCAGGAGGCTGTTCCTGAGCTGGCTGGCCCTTGCTGTTTGCCTGTCTGGCAGCTCTGTGGTGTTTTC
>JAWWMU010000013.1:25406008-25420109 GCA_035048155.1 Cinnycerthia olivascens
TGTGTAACACAGGTGATAGGGATTGGAAAGTAATTGTAAATAATGTAAATGTAGTTTTTAGTATAAAAGATAAACACCACCTCTCAGGAGAGAGAAGGCCTTTGACTGTCCTGCTGGAAGGAGCTCAGTGGGTCAGAGAGAGAATGTTTTAGATATGACTAAATAAACAACCTTGAGAATGAGACCTGAAGAGTTTCAGCTTTTTCTTCCATCTCGGGCTTGGAAAAAGAACTTTGTTAGCTCAGGGAATTTCTGCAAAAGCATCCAACCCTACAACTCATCCGTTCTCCTAAGTGTCACAGGTCCTGTTTCCTACCCAAGTGATGGGGCTCCCCAAAGAGCATGTATTGCCCAGTGCAGGGTTTCTTCACTGGATTACGGCTAGTCCCATTCCCCTGAACTTCGTGAAGCAGAACCTGTATATGCAATTTTCTGCATATGTTTATTGATTGTAAAGCTTTTAGGATCACAGGTCCACAGACCTGCCCAGTCATGCTGCTCCCTGAAGTAGATCCATTATTCTGCAGCATGAAGGAAAATGTACTTTGAAGAATTTATTACATTTTTGTTGGTTTATTTCAGTTGTTTTTCTGCAGTATATATTTTATGTTTTAGGGAAAATAGTCAACCATATACGGTTTTCCATATGCAACAGTTTTTTACTTTGTTTGCCTTATATGTCAGCTTCCTGGAACAGCAGACAATATGGAATTGAGTTTGGGAATGGCGACTGAACTTCATGAAAAGTGTGTGGAAAGTCTTTCTTCCCATTCTCTGCTTGCTTCAGACCATATGAAATAGTTTCCCCAGGAAAGACACCCTGTGGACATACCCAGCTGTGCTCTGATTTCTCTCTCGTAGCAGAAGTATTTAATCCATATTGGTTGTAGGAGGAGAGTACAGTTTGGAAGTTAAATCTTTTTTGGCCAAGTGGTAAATTGAAACCATGCATGGAACTACTGTTTTCTCTCAGCAGTCATTTTCATGTTGGGATGTTTTATAAAAACTCTTTACCCTGTTCAAAAATTATTCATCTGTATTTGTGCTGTTCTTGCACAATGCACAGATCAGCATCAGAAGACAATAACCTGTTACATCAATAAATTGTAATGACTTTGGGGGAAAATCTGTCTCGTTATCACACACTGGGAAGCAAGTGTATGGTATAGGAAGTGCAATCATGAGGAATATGTTTGTGTTTGAGTAAATGAGGGCAGCTGGCGCAGTAATCCTGAGCATTCTTGAGAATCCATAGAACTGCACAAAGGATTTTTTACAGCAAGTGGGCATTTAGAAGGAGGTATTTGGAAGCAATTCCCTGGAAGCTTTTCCTCTCCATTGATTTTTTTCTAACTGAGAGATTTCCCACGAAAAAGAAAGTTCTCCATGTCTCTGAATCCGTTTTTTCCCAGGCTCCACAGGATTTGCCTGCGTGGCAGGTGGGTACTTAGAGAAGTCACAGGTTGTCTCATAATTTCCTGTGGGGTTTATGGCAGATATAAGGGGCAGAGAATCTTCTGAAATTGGTGTGATACAGAGCAGTCATTTCTACTGCTCGTGCCTTCTCAGCTCCTATCACACCGAGCAGCTGCCTCAGGAGTGCTCATGTCTTTTTACAGTCAGAAACATGATCAAAAGCATGGGAAATGTCAGGAGTCCTTGGTTACATTTTTGTCCTCATGTGCCTGATTCTTGCTTTTCAGCAAAGGCAATGAGAAAATCATTGATTTAAATGTGACTTTAAAGCTTGCAGTGAATAATTGGTATAAGGTTGTAATACTTGCAGTTTCTTGGTCATGAATTCAATTAATATTTTTGATCTGTTTGTTCACTGAAAGAACAGTGCTGCCACAGCCAACAGTAATTGCAGTCTAATTTGCAATTTTTTAAGATAATGGTAATTGCTTAAACCCACTGGGATTAGAGACAAAGTTAGAATAGATGGCTATACTTTTATTTTGTGACAGAAATATGTTGCTTAGTTCCAACACATTTCACTGCTGAGAATGTCTCTCTGTGGCAGCTGATATAAACTTTCTCTGGTGCAAATTCTTTGGAAACATGCCCATTTTTGTTCCCTGTAGGTGGTTAAAATAGATGCATGAGATGTCTGTGACTGTCTGGTAATCCTGTGCTAATTAGGATTTTGTTAACAGGTTTTTTTTAGTCATTGTGAAATACAAACCTAGGTTCTTATGTCTTCAGTAGGTTATGATTTTTTTATGCTTTTCAGTCACCTATATGTAGAGCTTCATTGCTCAGAAAGAGGATAACCAGATACCTTAACATCAAATCTAAATATTGCAGGGGGTCCCAAAAGATGGAGGTGGGGTGAATTGTGAGGAAAACATGCTATTGTCTGCCCAGATGGTTGATTTTTTTCATGACCAACATATGAAACTAACCCCAAACGCAGGTCTGTAAAAAGATGAAGCTCTTTCATCAGGTCTTTTGGCAGATCACTGTCTTGTTAGGTAAGACTTATTTCTTGTCCCTAGATCCAAGCATGGAACATATTTTGGCCTTGAAAAATTATATTACACATTGAGGAAGGTTTGCAGAGAGAGCCCTGCAGGCTGTGTGGGTGCACACAACACCCCACTCCACGGGAGGCAGGAGTGGGTGGGCACAGGAAGCAGCATCAGCTTGGGAATATTTCCTACAGGTCCTTGTAACCTAGGCACTTTAGGAAAGTAATGTAAAACTTCCCAGTTATGTTTGGGAACTCTGGCCCTCGGTATGTGATTTTTTTGTGGATAAAATTACTTTGTGTTCTGAAACTATAGCACCAATAAAATTCACTCTTGTATATGATGAGCCCAACTTGGAGGGTAATGAACTCTGAGTCATAAAATATACTCATGTAAAGACAGAGGACAAATTTGTGCTTTGCTGTGCAAAGAACTGTGATTAAAGGTATAAGGTGTAACATGTTTTAAAGTAGTATTGCATGCAGATTAGTCTCATTTTCTCCTTAGCAGAGAATACAAGACAGGTCAGTTACTGCAGCAACATTGTGTAGGCTTTTCTCAGGTGACAGAAAAATTAAACTACAGTGCACAAATCTGTTGGAATGCCAGCAAAACCCATTTCTTCTATTCACATATCTTGTGCTTTATTTGTAAGGGATTATGGGCAGATGATCTGGCAACTCAGGTATAGATACAAATTCTGTCACAGCTCTGACCTAGTCTCACCTGAAAATTGAGGATGACTCATATTTGCCACCCAGTTCTGAGGAGCACTTCACAAGTGCCCCTTCAGACTGTTCAATGTGAAGATGAGACAGGGACCTGTCCAGTCTGTACAGGTTTTATCAGGTTACAAATCTTAGACAGGACAGGACCTCACAAAATCCCCCTTTAGAGCACACAGAGCTGCAGTAGGATCTGTGCAAACTTCATATTGCCAGAAAAGTGAAGCCAAACTTTATAGCTGAGCATCCGCATTTGGTATGTATATATTTATTAAATTACAGATTCTCTTCATTATCATTTAAAAATTAACCTTTTTGACAA
The DNA here is from genome assembly GCA_035048155.1 of Cinnycerthia olivascens. NCBI lineage: Eukaryota > Metazoa > Chordata > Aves > Passeriformes > Certhiidae > Cinnycerthia > Cinnycerthia olivascens. Next base: position 25,409,527 of record JAWWMU010000013.1, read on the forward strand.
GAAGATCAATGGATTTAGTAACTGTGGAATTCAGGACGGAATTGCCATACTAAATCAGTCAAGTCTTTCCCCATTCTTGTGACTGCTCCAAAGTAAGGTGGAAGAGATGTAAAAGAGGGATATCTCTATCCACCTATCCCTAAAACTGACATTGAAGAAACAGAGGTGTAAATATCTGTGTCCTCAGGAAGGACTTTTTTTATTCCCGAAGTCACTGATCTGCTTTTCGTTGTTTGAAAATTGTTTATAGCTCTGGGTGTTCCCAGGAGAAAGCAGATATTTTGGAAGAATGAAAAAAAAATGTATGGCCTAATTGTGAATTGGGTAGAAATGTACTTGCTTCTCCCATTAAAATTTTCTCTTTTTAATGTTACTAATTACTTTTTTTGTCTGTGGATGAGTTGTAAACAGAAAGTTTCAGACTATCATCTCTTAAAACTTTAATTAGTCTGTGTTTATGGTGCTTCCCTTCTGTATCTACTTTTTAATGATTAAATTATAAAAAACCAAGGAATCATAAAGCACCAGAGGTAAGAGAAAAAAATTATTAGGAAATCAATAAGCTATTGGGTAACATCTGCAAGTCATCCAAATGATCTTTCAGAATAACACCTAAGAGTCAGAATCTTTGTAGTCAAAATCTAAAATGGCCATAATGAAATACAGATCTTGGAAAATAGAAGTAATAAAATGTAAATATGTTGTAATGATTTATAAATTAACATTTAGAATAATTAATGTGCCACACAAATTCTAGCAATCTGCTAATGAAAATTTGGACAGTTCTGGTTTCATGAGATCTTTATCTTTGCTGATCACAGACTAAAATAATGCCAAGGCGAACCAAATAATGAAATATAAAGATTCATGTAAGAAATAATATAATGCAGAAAGGACAGAAGAACTGAGCAGATATAAAATCAGTAATTAAGTACATACAGTGGCAGTTTTTCATTAAATCCTCTTAGGCAGGTACTAGTCAGAAAACTCAAGACAGTAAAATGGGTGATTAGATTGTTTTGTCAATCACTGACTCAAAACCCAATGAAGTAGTTGACGTAGTTGATGTGGTTGTTGCAGTTCTTGTGGGGAGGAGAGAGCTGTGCCCAAGGCACACCTGAAAATGCCTGGCAAGATGAGGTACCCCAGAGGCTGCAGGACACTACCCTGTTTCCATATTAGCCTTCAGTAGCTCATTCCATTTCTTCTTTCAAGACATAAAAATATGAGAAGAGCTTGTCCTCCTCTGTGCCCTGCAAAGACAGTGAGAGACTCAGGGTCAGCAGTAAATGAAGTTTTGGGACAGACCTCTAACTGCAGATGCAAGGGTCTATTTCAGCTACAGATTTTAACCTGAACATGGTGATAATACACAAACAGCAGCCTCTCTTCAGGCCTGAACTGGAAAGTTTTGCATCCTTTCCAGTTAAACTCTTACACTTGGCTTTAGTGTAGTAATTGTAGTAGAAAGAAGAGTGGTGGACTCTGACAAGGTAAGGAGTGTGCAGCAGAGAGACACCTACTAAAAGTCTTCACTTGTCAAATTAATGGAGCTTTAGTGAAAGACTCTTATTTTAAGAAGCTGAATTTGTCTGCTTTCTCCTGTCTCTCACTCATTTGAGTGAAAAGAAAAAAGAAAATGAAATCCAAATTCCCAAACCAAACCTAACATTTTGTGCCTAACAAAAGATACTTTGGCCAGCACCTGTGGAGATCAGTTCACTGCATCTGACTAAATTCCAGGGTATGGGGGTTGCCTGTTTCAAATTTAGCACAAACAGCTGGGTTTAGGTGACCCTTGTTTGAAAGCAATTGTTACATGTAGCACTGCTGCAGAGTAAGTTTGTTCCTTGAATTCTAGAACAAAAATCCTCATTCAAAGAGATGGTAAAACAAACAGCCCCGAGCAAAAGCACAAAACGAACTAAACAGGATGAAGTCTCAACTTGAGCAAAAGTTTCCATATCAGTGGAAAGGGACAGAATTAAAATGCCGAACTTGTTAATAGAAAACCCATACATTTTGCACGGTGCTCTTCCAGTCCTCCAGGAACTACTCAGAGAAAGATCTTTCCCTTTCCTTCTTGAAGTTCTGACGTCTTTGTTCCCAAAGCAGGTAATTTGTCACCTTTATATGTGTATCAAGTTCAGCAGATAAACCCTGTTATATCTGGATTTTATTTTACATGTGATAACTCTTGCTACCCTATCAAATACTGCCAAGCACTGTAATGCAGGAGGTGATTCTGGGACTTTTCCTGTTTTTAAAATGTCTCTTACCTGCACGGTAGGAGCTTTAGTGAAAACAGGAAGATGCTTGGGTTCAGTAGTGGATCTCATGGATCATGACTGTTAAAGCCATGTATTGTGGCAAGTGTGGAAAAGGAAGGTGCACCTACTCATAGCTCATATGTCAAGATGTAACTGCTAATTCTTACTTTAGAAAGTGTTGTTGACCAGATATTTTCTGATAAAGCCATGCCGACGTCTTATATTTGCCTACAAGCTTCTTATTTCTCTGCTGGATTGAAAGAAAATCCTTCGTATTCCTCAGAACTGTCCTACCTGTGTGTGTCCCATGTGCTTCAAAGAGCTCAAAGTCACAATGCACTCCATGAACCAGGACCCAGATGTTGCAGTCTGTGGATGCTTAGTCAAGAATTAATCTCTGATCATTTCCTTTTGTTGAACCTCTAGGTAACATCAGGAACACTGAGAAACTGAGCTATGATAAACAGCACCAATATGAGATAATGGTGACAGCTTTTGACTGTGGGCAGAAACATGCAACAGAAGATGTCTTGGTACAAGTAAATGTCAAACCCGTGTGCAAACCAGGCTGGCAAGGTAAAGTTGAATAGCTTTTCTGTTTTAATTTTTTTATTTAAATCTCCTTTTTTTGATGTTTTCCCTCTACCTCACAGTAAGGAAAGTAGGGTGCTTATTGCTCTGGTGTGGAAAACTGCTGCTATTTTTTCTGCCTCATTCCAAGCCTGCTGACAAAAGGGATGATAATCCCACATTTGCTTCCATTTACGATGCTTCTTCTCTAGGCAGAGCAAAGAGCTGACCAGACAAAAAGAAATAAGATAAATTTCTACTCTAATTTAAATTTACTTTTTGAGTCAGTTCGAATACTCTGGAAGGTAAAAAAAAAAAAGCCACTGATTTGCTATTGTCCTACTATTCCTTAAAAGAACATTTTAGATGCCACCATGGCAAAGTACTTGTGCCATGTGAGCTGGAGTTGTTCAGATTATCTTGTTCCAGGTTCTGTGGCATGCAGGAAACAAGGCACCCACACTGTGAGTGAAAAGCATCTTTAAAACTGATTCCTGTCTTGATATTGAGACATTTCAGTAGGAATCAATTTGATTTTCTAAAAAGGCTGTAAGGATCTATACACTGTCTGGAATGGAGAAAACCCCAGCTGATAATGTACAGGGAAGATAGATATGCCACTAATTATTAGGAATTAAGATGGAAATGAGGGCTGGATTACAGACAAACCAATTGGATGGGCCCAGGTCATGCAGGTGTCATTCAGGACTAACTTGACCTTCATAACTGTAATTTTTAAACGTAATGATTGAGAAGGAACAAAATCAGTTTGGCTGTTGTACTTAAAGACAAATTTGCAGATTGTAATTTAGAAGAAAAAAAGGTTTTCTTTGTAAAGTGATACACTCTGGTCTAGAGGAGCTAGTAATGAAATGTTTGCAATAGCAGGATTCCATTTCCACAGCCCTCACTTGGAACAGATCTATGTTTCAGTTGTTTGGGATATACTGGTAGCCAGGTATTTTGAAGAATATTTTTGCGGAAAAAAAATACAATACCTATTAACTATTTCCACATTTTCTAACTGATCTTACTGTTCAAATTATTTATTCTATAAAATTGATTGTGGTCTCTTTACACTGGAGAAATGTTCTGTTTCCGTTTTATGGAGTAATCTCAGATAAATTAAGTATCCCCCAATTAACTTGGGATTTGTATTAAAATGGCTTTAATTGATGAATGGTTTTTCACTTGTATATTTTTTTGATTTAGGTATTTTATCGATTGAATAAGTTTTGCAAAGGTGGTGATGGTGTATTTCTATTGCCCAGTATTATTTCGCAGGTCATGTGGTTGTTGTTATAGTTGTTACTGGTTCCATCAGGTGGGTTTAGACACCAGGCAGCCAATAAAAGGAAAAGGAACAACCTCAAACAGTTTTGGTCAAGGTTTGGGTGTTCTCTTGATGCTATGTTCATGTTATTTTTACCTTTCCATCTATCAAAAGTGACTCTTCTCCTTCCTGGCATATCCCCAGGTCAAGGAGCACGAAGTGCAAGGGGATGGCTCCTGCTCAGGGTAGAAGGTCTTTAAGTAAATGATTGGGTAGATAGGGCTTCAGTCCTTAATTACTATTTATTCATTAATTTTAATTTGAAAATGAGCTGAAACATAATACTTCCAGAAATTTATACATTTCTCTTAATGAGGTTTTTTTATGCCTATTTATTTTTAAAGGTGGATAAATTCATGTAGGTGATGTCGTTTGCTAGTTTAAGCCAGTATCTGTAAAAATCACCTGTTTCTAGGGAAAAAAGATCAAATAAGCAAAACTTTCCAAGAGTATTTCTAGCAGTTAAAGAGGAAATCTGGAGATTAGAAATGGAAGATATTTATAGTGTTCTTTCTTCCCTGCGTCTGTTGCTCTGTGACCTCCCCACAAAGGGGCAGCCAGCAGGTTTGCTCCATCTTCTTTGAAATAATGGTATATTTGTAAAGATTGGATGACTACAGGAAGTAAAATAATGGGAAGTTTTTGACAGAAAAGAGGAATATTCTGAGTCTTTGGTTATAATATAGATGTTGCTAAAATACGTGATTTTTTTTTCTTGTTCTTCAGTGTTATCTTGAACAAATAAATACATGGATTTTCAATTCATGGCATTGGAACTTAGTTCCTAAAAGTTAATGTCATTGTAATTTGAAGTATTATGCACTTGTTTATGTAACTATCATGAGCAGAGATTGGAGTAATCTAATGCAAATTCAGTATTAAAAATTTTAGTGCAGCAAATTTCAGTGTAGATGCCCTTCAGATAACCTTCACAATGCAGTGCTGGGACAGGGAAGAACAAGCTTATGTAAAACAGCTCAAAATTATTCTTATTTCTCAGTACTGACAGCACGTGACTGATGTGTGGCAGAGCAAATAAGGCTCCACAAGCCAAGGTGCTTTCGTTTAATCAATATCCCCTTGGGCTAACAGCATTGAAATCTTCATTAAATCCAGGAGCTGCTTCCCTGCTCTCTGGTGATGGGCATTAATACACCAGCAGCCAGGTCCCCACACAGACATTTTCAGCAAAAAAGCCTCCTCTCTATTCAGAGGTGTTTTAGAAACAAACTTGATCCAAGCTGCTTTCTGAGCAGACCACTCTGGAGTGTTATTTGTACCCTGAGCAAGTTAAAAATTGTAATCAATGCGCTAAATTAATTCCTAATCAGTTACTTTAACTGGAAATTCTCATTAGTGAATTTTTCCAAGTGACTTTTAGAGCTATGCTACAAAATCTCTTCATGCCACCTGTGTTTTCATGTCCATGAATTCCAAACAGTGGAGTGACCATGTCCTACCAGGTGAGTAAAGCACTGCATTACCAAGGAAAGCTGGGTGCTGACAGTACTCCTGACATCATAATGGCTCGATCTACAGTTGAAGATACTTTGATTTTTGGTTTAAAACATTTTTAAACACAATTATAGGGTTTCTGTTCCGAGCAAAAATCTATTATCTTCAACACCTTCCCCAGGGACTGTCCCTCCCTCCAGGGCTCTGTCTCGTTTCAGTTCTGTGCATAAAAAGCTCACACTACATTTCTTCCTGGGCATTCACTTTCAGTGGGCTCCTTTCACTGCAGCTCTTTTAATGTCACAAATACTGATTTCTGTGAAGTTACATCTGCCTTATTCAAAGCAGAGTGGACAGACTTGTGGCACGCCAATACTAAATATCCATAAAATATTTTCATTAAATAACATGAAGTGTGGTAAGACAAACTCCTGCAATCTAGACCAGATTTCCTTTAGCTCATTTATGGTATTGTAACCTTTTGTCACATTTCTGTTACTTTCAGGAACAGTTTTCATGAAACTCTTACTGTCTCCCATAGTGGGATAACAAATGGAAAATAAATATAGCAGAATGTGCTGAAAGATGCAAGATAGCAGAAAATTGAAAACAATTATTCCTGTACCAAGCTCTCTGGTGAGCAATGTACTATGTGGGGAGAACAGGAGTTTAGTCTCAAAAAAAAAGGTCAGAATCATGGACCCAAAAACTTGAAAGATGTTTTTTGAGACTGTCAGCACAATTATTGAAAATCAAACTACAAATGAAGTTTCTCCCTAAAATGCAATTGATTTCAGACAGAAAATAGTTATTAGAAGAAAAAAAACTTCTCTGAAGCAACCAACTGAACACCCTGGGGAAGTATCAGAGAGCTCAGAGCAGAGAAGGCTGGCTGTGCTTCCTGGGGAGGTGAATATGGAGCAAAGACAGCAGTCCAAAAATCAAGTCACATTGTTTCCCCTCATGAAAGGAGACTTTTTCTGCACCAAATTTCACATGGCCTTGCATAGGCAGTGGTGACTAACCAGCAGCTGAGCAGACTGTCAGGACTGTGAATAGAAAATGGGATTTCACAGCATCCAGCCTCAAGCGTTTTACCAGTGTGAAAAGATTCCTTGCATTTACCTTCCAAGGTCTGTGAACCCACACGCATCCACACCCAACTACCCAAGAAAGTGAGTAACGTTGAAGTTCTTTAAAAATTCGTCGTAAAAGAGATAGTCTTGAAAAATTCAATTAATTTACATGGTGTTAGCTTAAAAATAGTTTTGAAATAAAAGCTTCTCTTTGTTTATTCACCTGGTAGATTATAAAACTATTTAATGAACTTGGTTACTGTATCAAAGATAGTCCATATAATCTCTTTTCTAAGGCAAGCAGTGCTCACTAAGGTGACCTGGGCCCTTGCCACCACCTAAAGGCACATTCCTACCACTTCTTTAAGGTTGAATAGTCATTCAGAGCCTGTGCAGTCACATCAGCTTGTGCTTCCTGCTCAAATAAAATCCTCCTGTACAGAGAAGGGCAGGACCTTCCATTTCAGTAGCAGAGTGATCTCACATCACTTCTGAGTCAATGTTCCTCAGAGATGCTGTTTGCTGCAGCTGCTGAGTGACTTCAGCATGGTTTTCATGGGGGTTTCTAGTAAGATCCAGTTAGTGGGGGAAACCAAAACCATATTGATTTTTGTTCTGCCAGTGCTTTTAACAAGGAGAAATATGATTACCAAGGCAATTGATTATTTGGACGAGGCTGGTCAAGTGCACACACCTTGCTGATGAGGATAATATTCTCAGTCTTCCGGAACAATTTTAAAGGGCCAAGTATTTTCCACACTAAACATAAATCAATTTGTATTACTCTTGTGCACACACCTAGCAGCTTAAAATACCATCCTTGTGTTGTCTTAGCTGTAAGCTATTCACCCATATTTTTATAAATGAAATTTATTGTGAAGCAGGGAGTCTTTATGCCAGTCTAGTCTTGGCATTGCTGTGCATGCATTAGCCACATATCCTTCAACCAGGGAAATCAGGATGAATTACTTACTTTCAGCTGTTGACTTGAATGGCACCATTTTAGTAAAATACCCACTCTAAATAACCACTCCAGACATTTGAAAATTAACTGAACACCTGAGTACTACTGAGTTTTGAGCTTAAAATTTACATAAGCTCATAACTAGAATTTTTTTTTTTACTTCTACCTTGTTTTTATTTTTCTTTGACCACCAGACATATTCAGAGAAAGCAGTCATACCTGTTCCAATCTAATTTTTCAGATATGCTCTCTTTAATAAGTTTTGTGTTTGCGTTATAGCTAAACATATCTTCCCTGAGCAGTCCAGATCCCTTCACGTTTCTTTTTACCATGGCCTCTTACTGAAAACAGTGCTTTATATATTCCAAGACTGCCTCACTTTTGCCTGGCTGTATCAGGCTGGTAGCCCGTGGAAATGCTGTTCTTGTCTTAATGAAATCAGCTCTTTTTCCATTTGTCGTTTTCCAATGATTTCTCAGCAGTTTGCTGAAGTTTCTGAGCACTTTATATCACTACTAAGCACTATTTCTGTAACACCAGTTCTCAAGGTCATCTTACTCTGTGCTTAGGTTATCCTCTCTCTGTATTGACTTCTGGTGTGGCACTGCCTTCCTTCCCCATCACTGGCAGCAGTAACACGGTCCTGGTCTTGTGCCAGGACTGCAAATGGAAATATCAAAGAGCACTCCCAAGGATCACCAGTCAGTTCCCTGTGTACCATGAGCTTCACATTTGCCCTCTCTGCAGGCTGTTCTGCTTAACTGTGAGGACTGAAATACCGAAGCCAGTCTTTTCCATCGTAAGTGATACAAAAATTCCATTCATTTTAGACCTATTTAAGTAGATTTTTATTTCCAGATAACTCTGTGGAAGATAACTCCTTTGTTCACATTTCTGCATTTGCAACTACAAAAATAGTATTTTGGTTTTTAAATTTTAACTGTAAGATCCTCCTGAGCTTTACTGAGGCAATTACCATTTCATTGAGAAGTTTTTTATCTGTGAGATGCAGCTGACAGCAGTGTTCCATTAACATTTCCTGTGCCCAAAAGTTAAAGTACTACAGGATATCCAGTTAGATTTGAAGCTTTTCCTTATGATTTTTTTTTTTTTCTCTGCATGTGAGAAGTTCCACATATTCTTAGACCCTGAGCTGGAAAATTGAAGACTTTCCAGATGAGTTATGACACTCAATTCATTGATTTGGATAACCACTCCATGCAGTGTTTCAGAGTCTGTCATTGAGAATCTGAGAATCACTTTGCAGACTCTCTAGCAGGGACATTAGAAGCCTGTGACCAACCCAAACTTGGCAAGAAGGAGATTATTTCCTAAAGGAAAACAAGCAGAGAGCCAATTATAATCCAGAGGTGGCAGGGTGGGGTGATGTATTCATCGCCCAGGGCCAAGCCCTGACCCTGCTGAGGGGAGCAGGGCAGAGCCAGAGAAGGGGGCCTGGCTCAGCCAAAATGCCAAATCCCCCTCCTGGGTTGGAGGCAGGTCCCAGGATAGGGATCCATGCAAGAGAGCTGGGATCAGGTCACTGGGCAGGCACACAGTGCTGAGGCTCTGCCAAGCCAGAGCACCAAGCCCTGGCCTGGCTCCTGGATCCAGGGGTGCTGTGGCTGAGCCAGACCAGCACCTGCAGCCCAGCCTGATGGGGCTGAGTTTAAACAGAGCTCCAGGCCCGTGGGGGCAAAAGGAGGCCCCAGGTGAAGTTTGTGGAGGGCCATTAGGGCTTATTAGTGCTCTTGTGGCTCTGACACTGTGGGAAATTACATTATTCAACTGCAATCTCACAACAAATAATAGCTCAACCTGTGCTGTTTCATGGTTAAATTCTTATATGTTTATTTCACATAATTAAGCACCATTAGATCTGGGAACTTTATCATTTTATGAAGAACTCAGTGTCAGTGGGTCAGGTACAGCAGTTACTCCGTTGGGTTCACCAGCCCCTGCAGCAGCAGCCATTCCACTGTCCTGTACTAACCACAAATTTGTGTCTCTTTTTTGTTTGTCTCTTTAAAACTAACAACATGCTACACAAGGAAAAGGTGTATATGAATGTTTATTTATGCTTTGAAGTGTGCACTTAAATCTCTTAGCAAACCAGCAGAGCTTTAGACATTAGTTCGAGTTTTAGTGGAAACTCTTTAACTGAGTCAGACCTGATTATCATTTCCTTAACAAGTCACTCATCTTATTTCACAAAAAAGGCACCAGTGTAACCTTTAGCCAAGTCTCTAGCCTACATAAACAGCACAGATGTGAGGATGCTGCAGAGGAAACAGAAGAGATACCAATTATACTGTTCTGGGAACCTTCTGTTCCAGCAATTACTTAGGGATGCTGCAGAGAGTCACTAATGGCACACATAAATTTTATCTTACATTTAACTGCCAAGATGCACATCTTCCATGCAACAGGAGAGAAGTTTCACATTTCATTGTATTCCGATTATCTTTAATTACATCGCCGTCATTTTTAACACTGTGAAATGGAATCAAAGTTTATGGCCACACGCATGTAGGAGACATGAATCACATCACACCTCCTCTGCATGATCTCCTTCAAGGAAAAAATCAGATTGAATCCTTCTTAGTGTCATCTAGCATTAGAAATTAATTAAAATATAGAACGTGGATCACAAAGACAGTACAGAAAGCCTTAAGTTTAGAGATCAAGGAAAGTCATTACATTATCCATCTGTTAATAGAAAAATTTGTTTAGTTGTCCTGGTTTGAAAAGCAAAACCAGTAAGACACTCCAAGTCAGAAATACAATTTATTAGGAAAAGGGAAAATAAAACAAAAAGGAAAACAAAATACATGCAAGAAGGAAAAAGAAAATCACTGACAGAGTCAGAATCCAACCTGACACCCTGTGGGTCAGGGTGTTGGCAGCAGTGCAGT
>JAWWMU010000013.1:25436436-25453703 GCA_035048155.1 Cinnycerthia olivascens
GATAAGGAAAAATAAACAACCTTGGAAGCAAGATCTGAAGAGTTTCAGCTTCTTCTTTCATCTCAAAAGTGTGAAAAAGGACTTTATTAGCTCAGGAAAATTTCAGCAAAAGCAGCCAACCTGACAGCGAGTGGTTTAATAAAACTTGTTTCATGCATTTGTCATGTTAAAGTAGCCATGTATACAACTCCCCACCTAAGACTGTAGGAGTCATTTAGCTGTACTGTGGATTTGTCACTTCTCACTGCACCACCTCCCTAGGTCATCAAAATCAATGTCCTTATTTACAGAGCTCTTGGGATGTATTAGGAATGACTGTGGTGGGTAAACCAGATGCGTGATTTACATGAATTTGAAGAAAGATCCATTTTACTTTTCATAAAGAGCTCTACTTTTCTAAAGATATTGACCATCTTAAGACATAGATTTAAAAAAAAACACTTTTTTGTATTCACCAGGCTTTCAGAAGAACTGATATCTATTGGCCATATTGAACTTTGATGCTATTACTGTGTTTATGTGCTGCAGAAAGTAGAAACTTCCCAAGGGCTGCACCAGGCATCTGCAGAGCTGATGAGCCAGTTTGAATTCACTGGTGTGAATCTGCACTGGTTGAGATTCCAAACCTCCCCTTCCTTAGCAGTGGATATTCACTGTGTACGGATAAAGGGGAATCAGCAGCTGTTAAATAAGGTCAGGGTAACTGTGCAAGTTTTCAGTTCAATGCCACCAGCTCAAAATGTACTCTTCGAGCTGTGCTGGGATTTGTGAGTTTTGTCAGAGCATGGCAGAGCCAGGATAACTTCAAAATTTAACATTAACCATTCTCTCATTAGCAATTACGACCTGATTAGGTTACAAGTAATTGTGGATCCACTTACAGTTTTGTAGCAGTACTAATGCTGGCTAGGAAATGGAAATCCTCATGAATAATTTTAGGTCTTGAAAGCTTTCTCAACTTCAGAGTTGCATATTCTTTATAAGCAGGCAATGAACCCTACAGAAACCTTCTAGGCAGGCAAAAAAGCAGGATCTTAAATTGAATTTCCATTAGCAGAAGTTGTTTTCAAATGAAATTCTAAGTGTAATATTTAATTATTTTATATTATTATATATTATATATTATTATATATATTATTAATTACAATTTCTAATATTTTTTAATATTAGAAATTGCAAGTTTATTGAATCATAATTTCAGGAAAGTTCCTGACATTCTTTGTTATCATTGATAGCTATGATGCTTTTGAGTATTAGGTTTTTTTTTAAGTAAATGCATATTATAGTCATAACAAACCTCTATCAGCAAGAAAATTTCCTGAAAGAAGCATCTCTATGCCACAGAAATTGCACAAAGTTCTGGTAGAATATTATAATAAACCTTCCAGTTTTAAAATATCCTCACAGCAGCCTGTGAAGTTCCTATTTGTAATTTACTCACAACTGCTTAAAAACAGACAAAAAGCTGCAGACTGATATTGCACAGATCTTCCTACCCCTGCTTTAGTGTTCTTCAAAATGGACAGCTAACAGTATTCCAGACACTCAAGAATGTTACTGCATTTTTTCAAGCAGTTACTCAGAGTCCAGGGTCTCACTAAGTTCTTTTCCAATCTTACAGTGATTCTTTCATTACTGATTCAGTCTTTTCCCTTCCAGTTTGTTCACTCCAATTAACCTGTGGACTCAAACCTGTTTAGAGGAATTTACTATTGCTGTAATTGCACACATGGCCTGTGTGGCATTTTTTATTCTTTCCTAAGTAGCCTCACGCCCTCTCTCCCTGAGGCACCTCTGCCACCATCCCTGGATTTGGTTGCACTCCCAAGTGAGAGTTTGCTGTAATTCCATGGCCAGCACTGATTTCAAATTCATTTCATTTTCCGTATGATGAATATTTAACCAAATGTGGCTGATTTAATGAAAAATCTTGCAGCAACTTGTCACCCTGTGCTCAGCTAAAGTAAATAGAAGGACAACGGGGATAACAGCTAAGTGTATTACAATTCAAACACAAAATGATGGTATTAATCTGACTCTAGAGTGTGTGCAGTAGGAGACCATCAACAGTCCTGTGTGAGCAGAAGTGACAGGAAATGTCCAGGTGTCTTCAGGTAATAAGAGACATTGCTGAATGTCACACTTGGATTCCTTCCTGCAAGAGCAGAACTGCTCTTGCTCTCCTTGCCCATCACTTCCTAGCCAAATGGACTAATTGTGTTTGGATTTCAGAAATACCCATCTCTCAGCTGGCAGACAATTGACCTATTGCCTTTATTTCTGCAGTCACAGTTGTTTCATGTCATGTAAGACTTGCATATGACTTGGTCTGCATCTGTTATTGCATACTTTAGGGGGGAACATGTTGGAATTTTTGCCCTTAATATTCAGATTTTTTTTAAGTTATTTACATTTTTGAAAGCAAACACCTGCCCTATTTGGCAAAACTAAAAGGGCATATTTTCCAGTGTTTTGGTTTTCTACCTGAAGAGCCTGTTGTTCCATTTCTAACAATAGTAATTTCAGCACCCACCTACGAATCAGCAAAACAGTGTTTCACTGGGAAAATTTCAGACAGCTCAGTTGTGAATAAACGCTTGAGCCGTTAAACAATTACTTTAATGAGAGCAATAAAACTTTAAGGACTTGTGCAACACTGATATTGAAAATGTCTTGCCAGAGTCTATTTGTTTCATGTCCCTAACGTCAACCCAGAACTACTCTGGGATGCAGACCCTCAATGCTCCCATAAAAGCAGTAAGAACATGATCATGATTAGTACTAGAAGCAAAATAAATAAAAATATAATAAATTTATACCCAACCAGGACACTGCATATTGATGAAATAAGAGCATTCTCTGGCAAAGTCACAAATACAGCTAATAATTAATTACCTTCCTATGGTATATAATATATAATCAGTCTGTCTGCAAAATGCCAGCTCTGTAATTATAAAGTCTGAGCAGTCCCCATTTCACTAAAGAGACTATGCATAATATTGGGTTGTATCATTTCCTGACTTACTTCTATGCATAGATACAGCAGCATGGACACACAGCCATTCCTCACTTTACAGAAATTATTAAACTAGCCAAGTATGACTCATTGCTACCTTTTAGCTGCATTAAAAACAAAACAGCATTTGCTTTTCCCTGCATTATGTCCTAATTGCCTGCTGGAACAGAAGTAAAGCCCAGACTAATGTGTGGTCTGGGAAGGAGCACCTATTTCTGCTGTGCCTTTGTGCTGCTGTAGCTGCCTCCAGCTCAGACTGCTGCAGTATCCAGACCTGCCAGAGCAGTGGGCTCTGGGCTGCACAAGATTCCCCCCATAGTTCCCTGGAAAGATCCTCTCAATTCAGTGTGAGACTCGAGTAAGAGCCGGGATTCTTTCATCCTCAGTTTGCAGTGTGCACTTTCAACAGAGCAAATACCCTTTGAAGCAAATCACTCCTCCCCAAATGTGGAAGTTGTGAGAGATGTTTAACACCCGTGTCAGCTCCATCTGCCTTTGCTGAGCACGTTTAAAGCAACCCTTACAAGCAGTCTCAGCACCTCCTTCAGAGATCAGAGCCTTTGAAAAGGTATTTGCAAAGTGATGGGAGCCTTCAAAGAATCAGCAAAGGACAGGTCTGCAGCCCTGGGCAGGATCCAGGTGGCCTTTCTTCTGTGTGCAGACCAGCTTGGGAAACCCAGTGTGTCCCAGATGGGAGCTCAGAGATGAGGCATCGAGTCTGGATGTTTATTTAATTAATTAATGGCAGCACGTGGGATGTGTGTTGATAAGGGAGTGCAGTCCTTTGGTCTGACACGGAGTGGTGTGTGTAGGTGGGAATGTGTAAGAGGGAGGAGACAGGAGCTCTCTTGAGGAGGTATTTTCAGAGCTGAGCACAAGTGTTTGCCCTCCAAAGCAAACAAGCCCCAGCTACCCTGTTTTCTTTGTCTCTGGGGTCTAGTTTACATGAATCCCACTCTTTATACCTTTATAATATCCTAAAAGCTGCCTGAACCAAGTGTTTTATCTGTTCAGACACCAGCAGCAAGGGAAGGATGTATCATCCTGCTTTGAAGAGTGACTGCATCCTTTTTCTTCATGCAACCTCCTGATGCTCAGAGACAAAAATCCTCAGTTCCTCAGCACCCTTCAGGAGTGTGGCCACACCTCTCAGTTGTGTCAGTCCTTGGAGCAGCAGGCAGACATGAGGCTTGACTCGAATGTAACCTTTAAACATTTAAGTATTAGCATTTCAGCCAGATTTCTAGAAAGCAAACTGAATAAACCCCCTGTATATTAATATTTGAAAGATAATGACAAAGAATATCAGGGCTTGTTTTGTATTAATACTCATAGATTTCTGGGGTTTTTAATTAAGTCTATGTTTTGATTAAGTATTATTAATAACTGAAAATTATTTGCTTGATTTTCTAGCAATGTGTGTTTCAGGAGGTGTTTCGTTTAGTTTATGACCACAATTCCACTTGCAGACAGAACCCTCCAAAGAGTGAAAAATAAGTTCGTTGCAAACCTCTTAATAGAAATATCTAACAGGCAGAATTCCTGCATGTGTCGCCTAAGAAGGCAGATCCTGGGGATGAGAGAAAGTGATTTAAATTCCAGATAGGTTTCAAAGATGAACAATGAGGCCTCATGAGTGAAATGAAGTCGAATTCTATGTGTGCTGTCTTGAGAAGGGAACAAACTCTCAGACCAAAAAGCTCCTTCCAGTTCCCTTTGAAATCAGATTGTTCAAAAGCCCACACCTTTTCAGTTTTGGAAAGGACATTAATAATGCAAGAAAATAAGACTGACACAGTTTGTGCCTCAATGTAGGTGAAAACATCCCTAATGTCTGTGCTGCTTCCCAGCAATGCCTTCTGGAACATGATGAGTACCATTTGGAAATAAAACAAACAAAAGCAGTTTCCTGCTTTATAAATGCATTAATAGGCGTAATTCAAAAAATTAATTGAACACTTCAATAAATAATGTCAATCAGATATCAGGTCTCAGATTAGGAAACAAAGGAGGTATTTGGGCCATTTCAGTTAGGTAGGAGCTCAAAGGATCTAGTGGGTGTCATAGTTCTCCTTAATATTCTTATTTGCCAAGTGGTAAATGTGTTCTGTTTGTTAATAATTCCCAAAGACATGATCTCTCCAATCTTTGCATTTTTTCTTCTCTGATCATATATATACACATTTGGGTATATAACATTTATAGTAGCTTCTTTAGTTTAAGGAGATATTTAACAGAAAATTTATCACAGTGTAGATCAATATCTGGCATATAAATGAAACAAACATAGAAGCTCTTTAAATTGGGAGGCAGGAAATTAAACTTGTAATGTTTATTCTGGCTAAGATGATCTTTTTATTCCTCAGATGCAGTTGATCCAAGCTGATCTAAAAAAATGTCCCCATGTTTCATTACACGGTGGAAAGTGCATTCATCTCGGAATATTGATCATTCTTTCCATTTGGATAGGAGCAGCTTTCCACCCTGACAGGAGCAAGGCAATATTTTATTGAGTCTGACAAGCTGCAGCATCCGTGCTGGGAGGTGCAGTGCCTCTTTTCCCTTGCTTTTCCTGCTCACCTCAGCTGTAGATTTCCAAGGGCAAATCCAAGCTTACAGTGGCTATGCTGCATCTCTGAAGCAAAGTTCTTTGCATTATCTTTAATTTTGTTTTATTTGTTCTTTTTATGGCTTGAAATTGGGGGACTTTGTTAATTCATGGTCAGTTGGTGTTAATTAGTAGAAAAATAAAATGGATTTAAAAAAAAGGAAAAATGGGAAATAATATACCAGGATGAGTTACTGTTCAGTAAAGCCTCCTGTTACAAGTAGTGAAATATTATAAGAACGAAGAGAAAATAGAATTTATTTGGGTTTTTATTTACTTTTCTAAACAACAGTATAGGAACCTGGAAAACATTTTATGTGGTCTGCTCTCCTCCTGGCTGTCTCACTTCTGCTGGCAGCAGTGCTGCTCCTTTCATTGGTTATCAGTTTCTGACAGCTTCAGAAGACAATATTGCTTCTGAAACAGGAGGCCACTGCCCTGCTCCCATTGTGACTGTCCTATGGAGACCAGCCCTCAGCCCAGGAAGCCTGGAAAGGGATGGCCCAATGCAGAGAACCACAGTCAAATAATGTTAACTGGTTTATTTACATGAGGCAGCGAGAGGGAGAGAGATTAATGGCCAGGAAAAATTTCCTTAGTGGTGAAGAAGAACCAACATTCATCCTAATCCCGTGGAAATTTCTTTATGGGACCATTATAAGAGTTTATATAAATTATTTCCCTTCTATTACCTACCAAGACTTTATTGCTTGGTAACTTAAGGAATACCAATAATAACTTTAATAGCAGAGTTAACAGGTATCAATTTTCATTAGCTGTGTGCCACTTCAGTAGTTTAGTTTCAATTTCTGTCCAACTCTGCTGTTAAATACTTAGTTTCTGAAAATATTTTCCATTTTTGTATGCTCTGATAATTTCTCTCTTTAATATTTTTAAACCAATTTATTCTGATAGGAGCTGTTGAAAATACCCTGCAATCTTTACAACTAGAACATATCCAACTAGAATAGTACAAACTGGCCTAAGAAAATATTTGCATTGATATGAGCTCTTTATTCATTTCAGTGATTGTACCGTATGGACTTTCTAAAAACACTGTTCCCTTTTTATTTTAAATCTTTAGAAATACATAACTATTCTACAATGCTGTTTTCAAATGTTTCACTCTAGTTTGTAATTAAAAACCCTGAAGTTTGTTTGTATGTATGTATATTCATATTTATATATCTCATATAATCAGATGTATATATATACCACTAAGAGCTGTAAAGGACTGTACCAGTGAATTGTTTTTATCATCTCTCCATCTTACAGTAATGTAAAAGTCTTTAGGTATGGGACAGAGTTGTCAAGTCTCTTCTAAGAGTAAGATGAATCTGTGCAGGTGAACAGCCAGACAAATTTCAAATGAGAATGGTTTCTGATGGAAAAGGGCCAGCACTGTGATCATGCAAGATCTCATCAAGGGACTACAGAATAAGAAACTAAGAGATGTCTTTGATTATTATTTCTTTCCCTGTCCTTTATTTTTCTACAGTTTGTGAACAGACGTTTACCCTGAGATTTCTTAAATCCTGTCTGTTTTTACACACTGAAGGTTCATTTGCAGACGACTCAAATGTCATATGTGGCTGGAATGAAACTGGCTTCATTAAGTAGCTGTTCTGGCTCCAAAAGGGACCATAGATGCTGTCCTCTTTTGTTGATGAAATTGGGCATTTTATGGAAATAAAAATATAAAACTGAATCTGAAAAACACTTTGAGTAGACAGCTGTGCAGGATTTCTGACTGAATTTTTGCACAAATTAATGCTGTTCTAATAAAAGGTGTTAGAGCTGTGATTCTAGAATATCAAAAGTTCATCTCTCTCTGAAATACCATTTAAAAATTAAATACACACACTGACTGACAAAATGCAGGTTATATTTGAAAGAGAGTGTGCTTTGTGGAGAGCAATGTACACAACAACAAGCAAATTCAAGGCAACTTCAAGTAATTGATTAGAATTGTTTGGTTGTTTGACAACATCTGAAACACTTACACATGATTGTATGAAAAATGTACAGAATTCCACATTACCTTTGTAGTGGAAAGTTTTTCTGCCCTGGCAGAACCCTGGCAGTGCCAGGAGGGAGGACACTGGCTAATAGGGAGGTGAGTGCCACCACTAACATTCTCTCTCTGGCATATGGAGCAGGGAGCTCAGACAAAACCAAATAAGTTTTGGAAAACTCACAGTTGGATTTGTATACTCAGCTCTTTTACACCAAGGATGACACACAAACCAGAATAAATCTAACTCACAGTAATAAGAGATTTGCCCCAGCTGCTACAGGGTGGCTTGCAGTGTGGCTTCTGTTTTGAGATGAAACACATTGACTGTGCCCACCAACCTCCAGATAAAACACACCACAGAGTTCTGCAAAATTCAGGTTTTTAATCACAGGAAAATCAAAGACCAAAACATGTTTTACATCCGGAAGTCTGTGGCTAAACACAGACTCACCTGTTTTAGCTTCTTGCTCTTCCTTCTGCATTCATTTGAAAAGATGTGGAAGGGAAATGGCTGAGGAGAAAAAAATTATTACTTTTAATTGTCACTACAAAATAAAGAAGAATTTCTGATAAAATACAACAAGGCATTTCCTGTGGGAACATCCGTAACTATAAAGAAAGGTACTTGGCAAACTTGCTATATAAATGTATTTCAGGAATTAGTTTGGATGAATTGGGGGTATTTCTCAAGAGAAAAAAATGGTTAAATTTTCTGAGTGATTTAATGGACATCCACACTTCTGTTTGACATGTTAAATAAACTATATTGTATAATAAATTGCAGGGATCCAGGTATTCGAACAAAATATTCTGTCCATATTTTCTTAAAAATATCAAATCTTAGGGATATTTCCTGAACAGTCTGTAAAAGTCTGTTTTTTAACTGAAAGAAAATGTCTAAGTCATATAAACATGAAGCAGAAGAAAATAATTTTACTAGACAGTGAGTAAATAGTTGAAAATATCAGTTTTGAAAGACTGTGATTAGATACATGCTTATTTGCATAAAGCATTTACTTGAGCAGGTACACAAGAAATTCCAGCAGGCTTTTCTAATGGACAGTTTTCTAAACTATCCAACTGAATAGTTCATATTGAAGAAACAATTGTTTTATAAGGTACACAAACTCTCATTTTATGTCAATCAGGATGAGGCTGCATTATCCTTTCAGTTAGTGAGATTATAAGGGCAAGGAAGTGCTTCCCAGTCCTTCAGCTCCAGTTTGTTTCAAAGTGCCCAATTGTGGGAAATGCCTTCTGCTTTGCTCAGCTTTCTGAAGAAGGTGTCACTGCAGGGGCACCTGCAGGGAGCTGCTTGGATCTCACAGTGTCACCTGTGCCTCATTCAGGAGCTCGGGCATGAGCCACAGCCAGCAGAGCCCTGAGAACATCCCTGTGGCTCTGCCCACCTCAGTATCATCACAGGAGGATTCTCTTCCTTTTATCCATGCAGCCAGGGTAGGAAATACAAACTGTTTGCAGATTCCTCACCAAAACTCCTGTGAGGAAGCAATAACTTGCTTGAGACTTCCATAGGAGCAGGAAAGTCTCTTCTGATCCCTTTTCTGGGTAATGTTTTTCGGATACTGAGCTGAGGTTTCAGAAAGAAGGGATTAATTTTAATTAATAACAGTGCTCATCTCCTTTATTCTATGACTGATCAAACACAGTGCTTTACATACGCAAATATAGAAGAATGGTTATTTAATTTTCCAAATTAACTCCCTGCATACAGCGCTGTAACATCACATCAGCATCTTTACTAGAAACATCCAAGTTCAGGTGGGTAGCTGTGGAACAGCTTCCTCACCAAGGAGTACAAATTTCTCCATCCTACAGCCACTCCTGCTGACACATGGAAGAATGGTGATGCTCCAGTCTCAAAACCAGAAAAGCTGGTCCAGAGCAAAGCAGACTGGCTGGTTGGGTTTCTTCCATCAATGTCAGCCATCACTGTCAGAATTCTGCAGCTTGCTCAGGGAGACTCTGATCACTTTTGAGCTGGGCTGTGCAGGCTGAGGTTCAAGCTATGAGATTTAGGTGGAGGTTACATGTGTAGCAGTATCCTTATGGACAAAACACTGCTTTGGTAAATTATGTTGATGTGTATCACCTGTAAATTTAACTGTGGGAGCGTGTATCAATGTCTCCTTTTCCCATATGCAGTTTATTTTCCTTCCATACTGTATCTATTGGCACTGCAGAGATAGGGTGGATTGTTTTTACAGATGGGGAAAAGATTTTGTATGAAGGAGCTGCTGAAGGATAAATGTGGAATGTGAAACAAGGAGAGTATCAAAAAAAAAAAAAAAAAAAAAGCCCTGGTACATAATATGAATACTTTAGAGCTTAATTTAAAGTTTTCTGAAAAGGTTGTGGAGATGTTGGAGACCTATCTGCAACCTGCACACCTTCACTTAATGGTCAGAAATATCAAACCCTTTCCCAGAGATGTTTTAATCATTTCCAGAGAAGCAATGCTTAGGTTGAGAAAAGCCAACACAGGTGGCAAATACGTCCTAATGAGAAGCCTGTTACTGAGACAGAATAAATAATGCTGCAAGATACAGCAATTCACATGACTGAATGAATTTGATTAGTCAGTGTTTGCACTTTGCTTTTATTTCCAAAAGTTCTTCCCCAAAATGAAGATGCTGACAGACTGTACTGTAGCACAAAGTCAATTTCAAGTGCATATCTGTTGACTCCCACAAAAGCAGACTTTTACCATAAAACCACATATTCACAGCAGAAAGAGATTTTTGTTCATTATATTAGAAAACAGAAAGGCACCAGCTAACCCAGTGAAGCAATGCCATCCTTCACACTGAATGTCTGCATACTGAATTACACATTGAGGTCTACACCAGAACATTTTATCAGTGTTTTCTTCTGTTCTTGGTGGTGTAGGGATAATTAAAAAAAAAAAAGAAAAATAGAAATCAGAAGTGTTTATAGACAATGAGATAAAGAGCTCAAAAAGTCAATTGTGTAACTTTTTTTCCTATACCGTTTAATCAGATGTGCAGGTAGCTCAGCTACTGAAATTTGAGGCAAAGATTTATTTGAAGAAATCAAAAGGAAGCAGTAGTTATAGCAACAGCAACACCCCAAGGTATCTCCTTTTCTTCTTTAAAACTAACATGCCTTAATTGAACACATCTGTGGATGAGAACTGACATTAGGAAAACAATTAGGTGAATAAATGAGTTTCTAAAGTAACAGGTAAAAGCTCATTAACTATCTTTAAAGATCCCATTTCAGAGACAACCATGTTATACCCCAGAGTGGGAGAGGAGAAAGGCTCTGTGGTCACCTGTGAATTATCTTCTTGTAAAACTCACCAATCTCAGGCAGAATGACTCAACTGCCTAAAATGCTCTAATTTTTTTTAAAATTTATATAATGCATAACATCTTTATTTGAAAAATTTCTAGTATATTTGATATGAAATCCACTGCCAACCAATTCTAAATTATCCTTTTTAGGCTTCCTTGTTGCAGTGACACTATTCCTTAAGTCCTGGTTCAAAGTCTAATGAAACAGTCTTTCAGAAGCTTCCTTTTAGCTCTCTTTTTGTAAGCAGTGCAGTGCTTTCTCTCAATAATATAAAAATACGTTCAAAATACATGATTTTCTTGTCTCAAACTATATAAAAAACCTATCAAAATTGTTGGAATCAACAGAAAAAGAGCAATGCCAAAACTTGTAAATTTTAAAGAGCTCTTTCAGAAGAATTTTTTAGAGGTGGAGAGAAAAATGTGATATTTTTTAAACTCAAAGCAATACCCCTCTCCCCATCCAATTATCATCTATTTTCAGTGCTTGGAGCCAGGGTAGTGGGGGCCAGGCTTTGAAGGAGAGCCACAAAGCATTTGGCTGCTTTCAGAACAAGGCAGGAGGGTTGACCAGGGTGTGGTGGCTGAGGGGATAATGCTAATGCCATTAAGATTCCCTGCAGCTTTTGCGTTCTTTAGTGAGGGGGTATAAAAATGCAGAGTTGTCCACAGAGAAAAGCCTGTCTGTGGTCACTTCTTCCTTGGCACTGCAGGGCTGTTTTTCCCTAAGGCTGTCTCCCCCAGGCCAAACAAGTCCAGCACCTTCAACCTCTCCTCAGGTGTCCCGAGCTGGCCCTTCTGCTGGTTCTCTACTGAATTCACTCCGGTTTATCAAAATACTCCTTGTATTAGGGGCCCAAAGCAGACCTAGTGTTTCAGATGTGCATTAATAAATGATGGCTAAGGATGGGGTGATGGATTCAGAGCATGTTAAGTTCCGACAAAAGGCATTGAGAACTGACTACAGTGACATGCTCTGTGTTTTAAATTTGAATTAAGATGCTTTCTTCAAACAAGTGGTTCAGTCAGACCATTTCTGTCAACCGAACAAGTGGTTCAGACCACTCAAGCAGAAGGATTTGTGTCTCATAGCTGCAGTAAGTGGTGCTGTTTGCAGTGATCAGAGCACTTTCTTTGCTTTCCTTTCTTTCTTCCTGATTTTATTGAGGATGCTTGAGTGCGTTCTGAGAGCGCTTCCTCAGCAAAGTCCCAGGAAGTAGAAGATGGAAGCCACACATTCCTTTCCAAGCCCTGAGGGGACACTCTCAGGTGTGCTCTGCGCAGCTTCGAGGGGATGTGCAGAGCTGTTTTCCTGTTCAGGCTCCCTGGGATGTGCAGAGCTGTTTTCCTGCTCAGGCTCCTGCAGAGCTGTTTTCCTGTTCAGACTCCCTGGGATGTGCAGAGCTGTTTTCCTGCTCAGGCTCCCTGGCATGTGCAGAGCTGTTTTCCTGTTCAGACTCCCTGGGATGTGCAGAGCTGTTCTCCTGTTCAGACTCCCTGGGATGTGCAGAGCTGTTTTCCTCCTCAGGCTCCCTGGGCTGCTGAGAGGCACCAGAGGGACATGCAGGGGGCTCTTTAGAAGCTCCTGGTGAACATGGACAGCTCCTCACTAAGCACTTGGGGAGCACAGGCTGCCTTGGTGTTTGCAGCCAAGCAGGTAGATGACCCCCATCCCAGGAGTAGCCCCAGCTGCCCTGAGGGGTGCTCCAAGAGCTGGAAATTGCAGATTCTCTCCGGTGCATGCCAGCCCTGTATGCACAGAGCTGAAAAAAGGGTCATTTTGCAGATCACCAGTCTAAGTACTGCATGCTGCTGAGACCAAGAAATTTGGTTACAGTCTTTTTCTGAACATTCCAAAATAACCACAAAAATCTGACATTTTTCATTAGAAGATGCCAAGAGCCTAGGACACATACTTCATAACATTTATATGGAGGCTGTTTTCAGCTTTTTCATAGAAGCATATTCCAATGCAATGGCTTGTAATCAGCACTAGGACTTCAGGCTGTTTAATTCACTGTGATTTGATTAACACCTCCTAGAAGCAGACTGGCATGATAGAGTGATTAGACCAAGCCATCCAGCAGTTTTGGAAAGTCCAGCTTACTCATCTGTAATTTTATCTCATTACAATAGCTTTATAAATTAGATTTTTAAAATAAATTTCCGACTTGACAGTATTAAAATTTCTTTATTTGCTAGTGTAGTATATTTTATAATTTTATTTTCTCAGCTTCACTACTTCATATTGCATTCCACTGTCACAGTGGAATACACACAGGGAAGAAATTCGCTTCCTGTGTTAAGAAGGGGAAGGAGGTGTCTTAAGCAACAGCAAAACAAATTACACAAAACAATTATTTATTACGTTACTTTGTTGCTTGTGAAATGGCCAGCCATGAAGTACTACCTGCTGCTGAATGGGATGTATTCAAGAGTTTGGAACTAATTTTTTACTTCCTGGTAGAATATTTGTTTTTACACCAGGGCCCAGTGCAGATACTGAAAGATGATTTGGAGGAATAGACACATCTGTGGCCCTAAGATGAATTGAAATCAAGTGACAATTTAGATGACCAACAAGTGCTGTTGAAATCTCAGAAACAACCAGGCTGAGAAGTTAAGTGTGTAAAGTCCCTTCAGAACAACACTGCATGTGTTTATCTGTTGAAATGTAAGGAAATGCAGGTAAGTGACGGTTTGAGGATGTCTCCAAGCTGTCTGCACTTGCATTATCTTATGTTCCAGAATATATAAGAAAAAATAAAAGTTACTGAGTACTTTGTGGGGACATCCACAGTTGCATTTTTCTTGGAAGCACTTCAGCCCAGTTGCAGAAGCCTTGAATTGTGGAATTTATGAAATGTTGTGTTTACAGGAAGCATTTTCTTTGAACAATGTAACTGCCTAATGAAGTAATTACACTGGCTACACATTATGGTGCTCTTTGTGTAATGCCCCAAAATATTTGGGTTTGCTCTGTCAAAGTGGCCTTGCTTTGGTTAAACATGAGGCTTTCTCACTCATTAGGGTACACCTGGGGCATCCCGTGTGATGCAGTTCAGGGTTGCAAAACAGAAATAGCATGGAACAGTTCTGCACAAAGTGCCAGGTATTCATCCTGTAGATTTGGCCATGCAGGGTGTCTCAAACCCAAGTTTTGTTTTCCATGAAATGTCAGCTGCATGTGGCTGTGATGAATCACATGCAGGTCAGGGGCTTGGCAAGCTGCTTTTTCTTCAAAGGCAGGGCTGCATAATACTGTTGGTGGTTGGTGTTTGTTCAATAAAGTTTTGAGTCTTCCAATTTATTTAATTTCAATTTTGGTTTCAGTTCATTTAACCTTCAGAAAACATTTGTACTGTCTACTGCTTACAAAAGGAAGGCTCCCTCCAGCAGCTCCTTGCTGCATTTATCTCTTGCTGTGGGACTATGATGTCTGCAGTAATAAATGTATCTGTTTGAAATAGAAGTGATTAAGTGGTTGTTGAAACGTCTTCTGGAACAAAACATTAACTTTTGCTTTCAAAGGGCAGATATTGCACCAGATAGCATTTAACCTGACCAAGGACAAAGTGTTATGTTTAAACATCACTTTCTGCTTGCTTCTGTGAAACAGCAAGCGGATCTGCATTCAAGTACTTCCATTTCTTAATGCATCAAAACAAGGATCCCTCTAGAAGTGAAAATACCATTGTTTTTAAAACTGTTTTAAAATACTATTGTTTTCAAAACAGCCCGCTCATCCTATCAGTTTGCTGTGATTTATTCCTTTGAACTTTTAAATCTGAAAGATACAACAACAGAAAAAAAAAATAATTGGTCAGACATTGATATTTGCACACCAGACTTCTGTCTCTAGAGGCACAGGTTCATCCAGCTGTGCATTTCTGAACTAAAGCTGAATTTGACCATCCTGGAGTAATCCCTGGTTGTCCAGCTCAGAAACTCGTATGTGATTTGACACTAATGTTATCATTCTGAACATATGTTGTAACCGTGGCCATCATTGGTTTTCAAAGCTGGTGGGTATCAGGGAAACCATAAAGATCCTCATTTTCATACCATGTGGGTAAAAGCTCAAGGCCAAAAGATGAAGGGTGGAGAAGAGGTGAGTTCCCTGCCCAAACCTGTGGACTGTTGGACCCTCTGTGGGAAGTCCTTTTAGCACTGTCAAGGTCCTGGCAGGTTGCACGGGACTTTCTAAGTGTTGATGAGATAAGATAATAATGGCAATTATTGGTAATAACTCATAAGTCCAGTGACTAAGGGCTGTATATTTTCTTAGTCTGAACCTAATAGGGATCTCCAGTAACTATGCCAGTTCATCCTATGTGTATCTTACATGAAATGTTGTGTTTTCAACAGTAGGTACAAACATTAGGAAACTAATATTGTGTATTAGCAAAAGTGAAAATACAGATCAAATACCAAGTTGTCTGATTTTTCTATTTTCTATCCATGTCGTGTTTTCAGTGTGTTTTAAGAAGCCTCTATTTATCACATATATTTTGCAACTATACCAAGAGTATTTATCAACATTGTTTTGACTTTCATTAATGTTAGAGACATAGAAATTGCAGCAACATTATTTCCTATAAGTGAAATTTGAAAACAACACAATATAAAATCTATATGGGATATAAGAATCCATCACTGTGAGACCTAACTAATACTTTGCTGTGTCTGCCAGATCTGTGACAAGGAGTGGCACTACTATGTGGTCAACGTGGAGTTCCCCGTGGTGACGCTGTACATGGATGGGACCACATACGAGCCGTACCTGGTGACCAACGACTGGCCCATCCACCCCTCCCACATTGCCATGCAGCTCACAGTGGGGGCCTGCTGGCAAGGTAAAACCACACCAACTAACACACAACACAACCAGGAGTTGAGGCCAAGAAAGAATCTTACTTGTCTCGCTGATTGCATAGGACATAAACTGGGGAAAGAACAATGGTATAAAATCAGGCGTAAATCCAGAGTTGTTAATGAATCAAATCCAAGGATAAAATGGACAGGACATTAACAGCCTTTGCATTTTTAGCACCTCAAGAAGTATTGGATACAGTTTGTCTATTTAGTTTGAAGGATTGTCTTGTTTATCCTTTGTCTTCACTTCTTTTAATTGTTTCCCTTGTTCTCCAGCCTTAAGCAAACTATCTAGATATTTAAGAACTCCAGTTCTCTCTTTTCAGTCCCTATCTCAGATTTCTTTTACAACTCATGGCCCGGTCCTATGCTCTTCACATTGGATGTATCTCACCAGTAATTCCAGTAATTTACTTTGTTCACCCTGTTATATATTAAAAGTGAGAGCAAAATAAATACAAAAAATAATCCAAACACATCCAAAATCCTGAGCCATACCTGTATGGGCATTTGCTTAAATACTACCTTTCTCTGTTTTTTACCCTTTATAATCCCATTCTTCTTCTTACCTGGCCCTAACACCACTTTCTTTCTCTGTTCTCTGCCTTACACCTGAAGTGCTCCTCTTTCTCTGATTGATTTTGTAAAGTTGCCTCCATTACACCTCCATGTTGATTTTCTATTTACACTGTGGTTTTTCAACTTAAAGTATGAAGTGAAGGAAACTATAATTAGGAAAAATGCTTTAACATAGATTGTTTCTTCCCCACTCTTTCATGCAGTCTCACTTTCTCCATTATCACCTTGTTTGCCAATTTGATCTCTGCTTATTTGCAAAATTTGGACATCTTACGTGTGTCAGGGCCGTTCAGTGTAAATAGTACTTGAAGCAAATCCAGTTGTTAGATTATGAGTGAGGTAAAGATACAATCTTTACTTTGATGACAACATGCAGAAAGAAGCAGCACTAACCCTATAAACAAAATTTCAAGTTTACAATACTGATAATTATTGGAGGCGTGATAAGCTGTCAGCAATGTACTAATCCTATATACTTGGAAAAGTATAGACTGTTTCTTGTCTAGCTGCTGTTTGCATGGGTTGATTGTTTTTGTTATGTAATATTGGTGCAGTACTTTTAGATCAAAGTTCCAGAGTTAGCAAATGTAAATGTCATTTGTAAATTTAGTTCTTTCCAAATATGAGCAAATGCCATAGAGGTTGTGAATAATCATGGAATACTGCCTTCTGAAAAATCACCATTTCTCTGTAGCTGTGCTAAAAGAAATATATTTTATATGAAGTTCTTCTGCATAGGTCAACATAAATGTTTTCGTGCATTATTTGTATTACTTCTGTCCTTTATCTTCCTTCACATTCAGTATTTTTCTACTCTCTAAAAGCAGTCTTTGG
>JAWWMU010000013.1:25471388-25493306 GCA_035048155.1 Cinnycerthia olivascens
AAAGTAATTGTAAATAATGTAAATGTAGTTTTTAGATAAAAGATAAACACCACCTCTCAGGCAGAGTTTGCCTTCTGCTCTCCTGCCAGAAAGACCTCAGCAGGTCAGAGACAGAATGTTATAGATAAGGAAAAATAAACAACCTTGGAAGCAAGATTTGAAGAGTTTCAGCTTCTTCTTTCATTGTGGCTGGGGAAAAAAGACTGTTAGCTCAGGAAAATTTCTGCAAAAGCAGCCAACCCGACATGTGTCCTCATATGTGGCAGTACCGGAGGATGAATTGGGCTGATCTGAGAGCCATGAGCTGGGTTTGGGGCAGTGCCAGTGCCAAGCACACTCCGCTGATATGCAATGTGTTACATGCAGTTAATGACTAATGTATTTTTTCAGATGTTTTGGTGAAGATGTCTGCATTAGTATCCCAGATATAGATGCCTATGTAATGGTGTTTCAGGCCGATGAGCCCAAGATTACCATAACTGGGATGGACCACTTTGCTAGACCAGCTGCACAGTTTGAAAGTGAAAGAGGTGTTATTTTGTTACCTGACATCAGGATTGTCAGCACAGTCACTAAAATGGAGCATTCAGTGGACTTAAGAGAACATGACGGAGGTTTGTGTCTTTCTTTTAAATACTATTACTAATTTCATTATGTCTCTTCATATTTTTTTAAGGATGGTGCAAACAAGTAATGCAGAGGAAGTCACTTCACCCAGATTAATTAGGCCACAGTACTGAAGAAATTCAATTCAACACATTGAAAAATGTGTTATATGGTGGCAGATCAGAAGGTGCTTCAAAAAAAGCAGATTTTCTATGTAGTGTCCATTTAGTATACTTCAGAATACTTCCTTTCTACTCTTCCTTTCATATTCTGTTACATAGGGTATTTTCATTAGAATGTCTCTGCTTGTAACAGAATTTTGTTAATTGTGCTGATAAAGAGCAGTAATTGAACAAATGTTGAAGTTTTAATCTGCTCTTATGTTTCCAGCTCAGATGCTAGCTTGTGAGTGATACTTGAGAAAGTAATTTCATGCCTTGGTTTCCCACCTATAAAATCTATATAAAATCCTTTTCAAATATTTATTTTCAATTATGACAGTTTATTCTAATTCTAAGCAATGTGTGTAGTATTATTATTCTACACTGTGTGAATATTCAAAAGTATAAATCAAGTTTAAAATCACTGTCTGTAAAGGAATCTTCCTTTTGGATGTTTGTGTGCAAGGCAGATGAAATGTCTATTAATCTGAGGAATCATTCTAAACAACTGTTTGTTGGACTGCAATAAGCAGCAGCGAGATGTATGTCTCTGGAGAAGAGAAATGGGTAATGATATGCAAGTTTAGGGACGTGGACTACCTGAAGCCTACAAATTTGACTTGGGCTGCATTTTTGGATATGAGCTGGAGCTTAGGTACCCAAGGAGCACCAGAAGCTGACAATCTAGGGTGTAAGGCTTTCCTAGCTGTGCCCTCCTTCCCAATACACCCTCTAACATCAAATTTGCAAAATGTGCAGCAAGTTCCAGGCTTGCAGTGTCTGTGCCCTCAGGGAGCTGCTTAAGCAGTTTTGCCACACACTCTATGCTAGGTTGATCAGAGAATTTAAATATTAATTTGATATACTGCTCTTTTTCCAGTGGCAGGATTATTTTTTTACTTGTACATGTTGAAGGACAGTCAGTTTATAACTTAATTTCTTTAAGTCACACAGCACAGGATCTTGCTATTTATGATAATGCCCTGTCCTTGGATAGATGATCTGGTCTTTGTAATGCAAATTTTTTATGGAGCATAGAGTAACTGAGTGAATCATCCAAGCATAGATATGTTGGATGTGTATTTTTTCAGTTTGATTTTCCTTGAGAAAGCTGGTGTCAATACAGGATTGAAACCTGGAATCTTTCACATGAATTTATTTCCAAGATCAAATTTCAATTTTCTACTTCCAGTAATGTTCTTGGGTGCCTATTATTACAGTGCAATATATTTTCTATTTATCTCACTGGGTGTTTGTAGGCCTTCCATCATCATGGCACCTGTACAGACAGGATGCTTCTCTTGATTTGCTTCAAGTATGCTGGATTTAATATCAGCAAAAACAGTTTAGCCGTCTTGGCAAAAATTGAAAGCCCTGATGCAAAGCACATAAAGTGACTGAGCTGTTCTGTGATCATTTATCTTCATTTCCTTCTTTTTTTTCATCCTCTATGCCATGGGTTCACAGCCAACAAGCAAGTGGTAGTAGAGGAAATGCTCCACAACTTGGATTTCTGTGATGTTTTGGTCATTGGTGCAGAACTAGACCCTGAACAAGAGTGTTTAGAACTAGATCATGGGGAGCTTCAAGGAAGACATCTAGATGCCACAAATTCCACTGCAGGATATTCAATCTATGGTAAGTTCATGCAATTTGTTTTCCCTTATTTTGTCACATTGATTATGTATTGGAATGAAAGCTCAAATACATAAGAAATTGGACAGAAATCTGTAATTTTCTAGCCTTGAAAATATCCCAAGAGTGACTGTATCTTAAAAAACACAGTTGTTTCTTGATTTCTGGATGTGCTGTGTTTGCCCTTTGGATTGTCAACATCCCTCCTGCTACTCCCCACGTAAGGAAAATGGTATCCCTGCCTTCTTTAAATGTGGGGTTCTTGTGGACCATCACAGTGGAACAGGGGAATGAGGGGGTTCCTCAGTGTTCCTGTACAATGCTGGGACATTGGCCATCTTTTTCTGATCACTAAGTAATTTATTCTGTACCGTTGTTGTTGTATTTATCCCTCTCCATTAGGGACTCACATTCAGTTCTGAAAACTATCCTCACATAATTGAGTATCAGGGAACATTCGATACCCTGTCATTTCCAGAGCATTCTGCCGAGTTCTGTGTGTTCTGTGAGCAGCTGATTTGTTGTGTATTGCCAGAGCAGTGTTCCCTTGCCTGTCCCTGAGCTGTCCCTGCCCTCCCCCTTCACAGGTGTGGACAGCATGTTCAGCTACAAGCAGGTGCTGCGGCAGCTCCGCTACCGCAACTGGGGCACCTCAGCCACCTCTGAAAGGAAATTCAGGGTGAAGTGCTCTGAGCTCAATGGGCGTTACACCAGCAACGAGTTCAACCTGGAGGTGAGCAAAGGGTTCAGCCTGGAGGGAGCAATGGGTTTAGCTTGGAGGGCAGCAATGAGCCCAGCTTAGAGGTGAGCAATGGGTTCAGGCTGAAGGGGAGCAATGACTGAATCATATTTTCCAACCTAGCACCAAGTCCTAGAGCCCAGGTAACACCTCCAGGAAATTGCAGGACCTACTTAGCAGTGTAGTCAAAATTAACAATTGTTTATAAAGACAATTAACAGCTTAATAATTGTTATAAAATTAACAGTAATTTCATAATGTTTAGGTAACACCTAAAAGCTGATTAATATAGAGAGAAGAAAAAGTCACTACTTATCCAAACATAAATAAAAGAGTACTGTTCTGTGCCACTTTAGAGTCAACAACCAGAAAGGTTAGAATGCATTTTTCATGCTCTAAATTAGAAATATATTAAACTGTGCATTTTCCACTGGCATGAAAGAAGGAGTTAATTTGGCCTTTAGGATCTATGAAGTAGTGTTCATATCTGCTGTTGAACTTCATAGTCCAATGTAATACATGGAGCCAGCAGGCTTGGAGTATAAAACACTTTTTAGTATCTAGTCTCTTTTTTTTCCCTCTTCTCCCAGGTTAATATTCTACACAGTTCCAACTCCAACTTCATGGAACATGTAAATCACATGATAGTCCAGCCCAAATTTCTCCAATCTGTTCAGCACCCTGAGGGGAGTATAAGTGCAGTTCCCAGGTCAGGTATGTGACACCTTCCCAGAGACTGCTCATAGTGATTCCAGTCTATCAATGTTTCCCTTGTGGGTCAGCCTGCTCCACAGACTAAAGCCCTGAGGTCCATTGTTTCAGCTTCTAAAACCTCTCAAAGATCATTGCACAGGTGTGAAAGAAGGTAACACTGAATTCTGTTCTGTCCAAGAATGTATTTTGTAATTAAAATTTGGTGTCCTTTTTTGAAGTCTTCATTAATGGTTTTGCACTCTGATCCACACAGTTAAATATCTTGTTTCTAGTATTGAATGGTTGAAGGGTAATATTTATGCTCATATTGTCCTTGTGCCTTTGTAGTTCTGTAGAATATTACTTTCTACCCACTTCTTTCTAAACAAAAGGAAGAAATTGTATTATTTTTAAAATGCATAACTGCTACTGTGCCTCTGTAAGCTGCTGTCAAGACTTCAGTCTGGGCCCTCTGGAGATAAGTTCATCTAGTCATGTGCATCAGGCATTAGGATATATTTTAATCTGATTTTTAGGCTATATGAGTCAAAAAATATACCCAAATCTGAAAACTTTTCAGTGAAATTAAATCCAGGGCAAAGATAACTGTTTAAAAATTGGATTCTGAAATCCTTTTCAAATCCTTCTTTACATATGTAAATAATTAAAGCTGATGTAAAGTGTAGGCAGTTATAAGTAGCTGCATACAGACATGCTTAGAAAATTACTGTACTTGTCTTTATGTTTTATAGATGATTCACTAAAATGAAACTGAATGTTTAATGGATAAACTCTTGAAAACTAGGGGTTTTTGTTCCTAAATACTGTTTTGATTTCATACTTCCATTCTTATAGGCAAGGCAATAAAATGGGTTATGACTGTGTTATACTGTTGCTCCTGGAACTGCAGGTACAGGAGATACCTAGAAAGTGGCAGCATTTCTGCGCTAACCTAATTATGGAGCTGACTACATGTGGTAGTTCAAAGAGATATTTTCCTGTGACTAGGTGAGACAGAGGCTTCTCAGAGTGCAACCAAACAGTGAGGAAAAAGGTCTTGAATCCTCAAGTGTCTCCCAGGAAGGCTGTAACACAGGCAGATAGGGTGGCAATGCATTTATTTCTGGGAGCTTGAGATGCAAATCACAAGCATTTGAAAATATAAGCTTTCATTTTGTCTCAAGTAAGGTTGAGGCCTCAGCTCTGATCAGAAGGGTGAGATAACAGAATTTTACTGCAAAAACTAATTGGTTCTGCACTTATTAACTACTTGTCTTCTGTAGTTAAGTGGCTCAGAGAGCAAAGGTGGGCATGCTCACTTTTTAGTTAGGATTTATCATACTTTGGATAAGATACCTGTGAACACCATTTGTGCTCCACCTTAGTGGATGGGCACAGGTCAACACCTTCTGTCAACCCAAGCACACGGCAGGAGTCTGTCCTGAATCTTAGTTCAAAGGAGGGGGTGCTGTGGATTGGAATCTAACAAGATTAGTGGAGTTCAGGTGACTTGTTTCACAAGTGTAACTGCATTCCCTTTGCGACCCTTTGTCCCAGTGGTTCCCAGTGCGGCCACAGTCGTTATCATCATCTGTGTGAGTGTCCTGGTGTTGGTGACAACGCTGGGC
Source organism: Cinnycerthia olivascens (assembly GCA_035048155.1). NCBI lineage: Eukaryota > Metazoa > Chordata > Aves > Passeriformes > Certhiidae > Cinnycerthia > Cinnycerthia olivascens. Next base: position 25,476,851 of record JAWWMU010000013.1, read on the forward strand.
GTGCTCCGGCTCCGCACCGCCCACCAGCGCGGCTCCACGAGCCACGAGGGAGCCAGGGAGAACGAGATGGACTGGGATGACTCTGCTCTCACCATCACCGTCAACCCCATGGAGGTACTTAACCAGGGCACAGCACTGCACCCTGGCACTGCCAGGAGCCACTGGCTGGGCTGGCAGCGCGTTTGAGCCTCTTTCAGGGCACAGTTGTGAGTGTGTACACTCAGGACACCAGCCCAGTTCTCAGCTCTGCACACCTTGATCAGATGTAATTGAGACCTTCAGATTTGTTGTCATATATAATTACTATAGAAGATGGTGAAGAACTCTCAGGTATGGCATCACTTCCACTCCATCCGTGTCTGTAGGTACCCAGGATGACATAGTTGCTTTGGTTTTAACTTTTTCATGTAAGCATTTATACACTAAAAGGAGAGGAAATCATCAGCATTTAAAGAAGCTGATGTTGAAGGTTTAAATTTTGTCAGTGAGGCTAACAGAAAGATTGCTTATTGACACTCCATTCTTCTTACAGTAGTTTCTGAATGTTTGCTACCAACTTGTATGAATTTGATGCCTAATAATCACATAATAATGGAAAACAGATTTGCCCAGCATGTTAGCATTTCTGAATGGTCATTTGAGGCAGCCCTGGTTGGCAAGAAGGCACCTTTCTGCTACTGTCTCATTTCTTTAAATGTATTGTAGAAATATGAAAAGCCACACCAGACAGAAGAGGAGAGTGAGGAAGAAGACATAGATGATGAAGAGGAAGACACAACCAGTGCTGAATCAGATGACAGTGAAGAGGTGGAAGAGGAGGAAGAGGAGGAGGAAGTGATTGTCCAAAAGGGAGACAAACAAAATGCCACTAGGCGAGAGCAGTTGGAGTGGGATAATTCAACACTCCCCTACTAACAAACAGCCCTCCAGCCACAGCTCTTTTGTAACAACCAATACAATGTTTTTTCAGAGTCTATGAATTCACTGACAGGATTTGAGCTTCTGCTTGCCTATAACTGTTTTGCCTAAAATGATCTTGTTGTAGTAATTGATAATGATAGAACTGACCCTTTTCTTACAAAGCCTGGGAAAACCATGGTACAAAGCTCCTGGCACATGCAGTAATAAAGTAATCCAGAACTAGATCTGTTAGCAAGCATAGTTCTCGATTTCCTGTTTCTACCCTGCAGATGTGTGACAAAAGTCCTGTCACTTGATCCATAGAAGTTTCTGCCTTTGCTACTTTTTTCACACAGGAGAGGTTTCAGCTTGTTATGAAGAATTAATTCTGTGGGTCCAAATACCAGTTGCCATCTAACCTCACATTCTTACAGATGTAAAAAACATAATCCACCTCCAAACTGGGGCAGGGCTTTAGTGCTACAGAGGCTGAATTCCATCTGTCGTCTTGTCCTGCTTTTTGATTTACTGTCTTCTGCAAGGAAATATCTAGGACTTGACAGGGAATGCATGTAGATGTGGAGACTGTATTTTTTCAGGCATGCTGTCAGACCCTTAAGAGAGCAATTTTTATCCAACCTACTGATAGAAATTACAAATGAGTTTAAAAAAAACAGCAACAAGAAGGGGCTGCTGAAGGTTACCAAAAAAACCCCAACTCATTCTGTGTCCCCAGATTGAGTAATACGGCCTTATGCAAACTGTAAACTCTAATGAGATTGATTCACTGAAAATCTGTGGAGCTGCTCATTAGTTATGGATTGAGCAATTTGCAGCAAATCAATGCTTTAAACCGTCTGTCTCATGGAATCATTAGCTTGCTGCAGCATTGTACTGAACTAGTGGAAAATAAGTGACCCCATTATTCCATAACTATGTATGGCTGGGATTTAAACAATTATTTTAAATGAGGGAAATGTTCTCTTTTGCTTAGTGAATGCCAGCTGGAATTCCTGTCTGACTGTATTCTATAAAAACATGATGCCCTGTTTCTTCTGTACCCCTGCCTGCCTGTAGTGCACAAGAGAAAGGAATAACACTGTGAGCCCTCTTCTATGCTCATAATTCTCCCTAATTTCTTCTGCTTGAAGCCATTAATGTTGAGAGGAGGTTTTATAAAGCAGACAAAGAAAAATAAAACCTATGTGGAACCAAAATAGTTGAAAACAAAAACTAAAATCGTAAGAGGTTCAGAGAGTATTTTAGTTTGTTATGGTAACACAGCATATTTTTCTTAAACACTGTTTAAAAAAAAAAAAAAAAGCAGAGCTATGTATACAATGTGTTGATAAGTCTGTGTGGTGTGTTTTTTGTCCCCTTTCCTTAAGTACCTTTGCATCTTCAACTGCTCTGCTTATCAAATGCTGCAGCACTTGCTGGGGTAGCTGCTCCAATGCATAGAAACAAAATGGCATGGAAGTGAATGCTGCTTAGTGGCTTGTCTGGGTGATTTTCCTGAGTACTTCGTTTTCTTTGCACTTTCATCTTTAACTTTTGCTTTTGTAATCTGCTGTTTAAAATGAGCTGCTTCCTCATCTCCACTTTCCTGGTCAGTCCTGCCGCAACAGGACCTTCCTGAGCACCCTGAATGGTGGCTGATGTTGCAAAGGGTACTTGGAGCAATCTTAATTCAACCTTGAAGGTATCCACTTCCCTCAATACTGGGTTATTAATAGCTCCTGAATGTCGTGGAATATAGAGAATAGATGGTGTGTGTGGGTGGTTCTTGTAATTCCAGTTTCTGCATTTCATGGCTGAAGGGAAATACTGACAGTAACTAAGCCTTGTAGTTGAATAACTAGAAAGTAAATGAAAGAAAAACCTATAATAATTTTAAAATTAGTAGTATTCATGTTTTTATTTGTTGTGCCAGCAATCATATTGTCATTGATTGGCAATACAGCCGTTTTCTTTTGTTATCAATCCTGTTTCATTTTATTCTCTCACACATATTAAACTTAGAAGAATATTTGCAAGGCCACATAAGTACATTTTATCTGCAGGAATAACAACTGTAAAAATGTCCACAATTTCTGTCTAATAGAAAATTAATATTTCTGAATATCTTGAACAAAAATGTTGTCTTAGATTAGTTCCTACCATCTTAGTGTCCTAGATAATTTCCTAGGTTTATTTTTTTTAGTGACATGAAGCAGGCTCTTCATGATGTTTCTTATCAGCATAAATTAGCAAATCTTTCTGCTCAGAAAAAAAAGATTGAAAATTAAATGTAGACATTTAAAAGTCAATTTGAGATTTAAAACAGGACTTAAATTATTTTAAAGATTCTGTTATTCCTGATTATTATTATTGTTGTTGTTGTTATCACAGCAAACATTAGGGCAACTTGAAAACAGCAATTTACAACCTTATTGTCAACCTTTAATTCTTTTATATGTTTGTGAATTCATCAGTGTGTTTCTCCATCTAATAGACTTTTATCTTTTTGTTACTGGAAGCAGATCTTCTCAGTTTGTACTCATGCATTACACAAGAAGCAAACAAAGTATTTTCTCTACTGTAAATAAACCTACATTTTTAAACCTAAGCAAAGTAATACAGGCATGTGTGTTATCACTAAAACTTGGTTTTCAGCGAGATATTCAGCAAACTAAAATGTGTCACTGTACTTATTTTAGATTACTCATTGGAGTGCATTATGCAGCATTTTTCATTCAAATAAATGGAAACATCCTTTTCACAAAACGGCAGTGAGAATGAGAAACTTCTTCACAGAACGGGCCCTAGAATATTTATATAGCACTGACAGCAGTGGCTTCCTGAGCAAAACTACTACTAGAAAACCAGAGGAATATCACTTTTTCTAAAACAATTCTAACAATATTTCCTTCCCTTCAGGAATTATTTTTTTGTGTACTCTACTTGCTTTAAAACCAGCCAGAACATATACACACAAACACATACATCAACACACACATGGGGCTTTTTTGCCCCTAATCAAAAGCCAAAATTCTCTCCTTTCCTACCTGAAAAAAGTGTTTAGAACAGTAAAACCATTCAGGTTGGAAAAGACCTCTAAGATCATCGAACCAGTGCTACCCCAAGTCCACTGCTAACACGTCCCCAGGTCCCCCATTCACGTGTCTTGGAATTCCTCCAGGGATGGTGACTCCACACTGCCCTGGACAGCCTCTTCCAATGCCTGGGCATCCTTTCAATGAGGAAGTTTTCCCCAATATTCAATCTAAACCTCCCCAGCACAGCTCAAGGCTGTTTCCCCTTGTCCTATAACTTGTTACTTGAGAAGAGACACCAACCCCACCTGGCTGCAGCCTTCTCTGAGAGAGTTGGAGAGAGTGAAAAGGCTCCTCCTGAGCCTCTTTTTCTGCAGATTGAGCCCCCCCAGCTCCCTCAACTGCTCCTCACCATCCTGGTGCTCCAGCCCTTGCCCAGCTCCATTCCCCTCTCTGGACTCACCTTAGGGTCTGTTTTGTGGTGAAGTGGCTTTTTTACACTAGCAATAAATAAGTGTATCCAAAAAAAGCAGTTCTGAAGAAGTACCCACAATCCATGGCATCAGGAATCCAGAAGTGGTAGCAGAGGTCTAAAATGACATCACATCAATGATGCCTTTAAGATTTAAGTTCTACTCTAAGGCTAGGCCTGGAAAAGCTGCAAAACCTACAAATGCAAATTGAAGATGTTATCTGAATTAATATAACTGCCTAAGTGATTAATAAGTTATTTGTGATTAATAGCTCCCATTTCTCTTTCATTTCTAACCCCTCCACAAGTGTTTTATCTTTGCAAGTAAACCTTAAAATGCACAGTTGAGATTAATCTCAATATTTACTGTATTGGCTGACACCAGTTCAAATTAGAAATAGACATGTAGGGTTTGTGACATCTTTAATTCAAATTAAAATAAACTGTTGCTATTTGTTCATTCCCAGAGGTAATACCTTGCAGTGGTGATGGGACTGCTTTTTACCTCACCAGGGGCTAATAGGAGGATGCAGTTTATTTTCCTGTCTGGCATGTGATGGTGCTGAGCTTACTGAGCACTGTTCTTAATGTCAGTCTGGAACAAAGTAAGGTTTAGAAAGGATCAGAGGGTTCTAAAGTTCCTCCTATGGGGATGAAATCCACTGTCTCCATTGCAGGAGCTGTCCCTGCCTGACCCTAAACTGAAAATAATGCCATGGGAGGGCAGCAGCCCTAGGTGAAGGTTGGACAGAGGGTAATGCAATAGCAGCTCTTACGTCACTGTGGCAAAGCTTTTTGAGCTTTAATAAATTATAAATTATAAAATAATAAAATGTTCGTGTCTCAACTGTCCCTTTCCCCAGCTGTAACCTCAGAGGCAGCTTTAGTCTTCTCTCTGGTAGAGGTCCCAGTGCCCTGGGACACAACACTGCTTCTTCTCAAAGTTTTGGTGCCAGCACACACAGCTCTGTCTCCACAGAACAGCACCAGCAAAGACTTTACTGAGGTGATGACAGGAAAAGGTCTGGTGGGATGGAGCTGGTGATGGTATCGTAGAATACAGATTATAATACCAAAATTAAGGATGTTTGCAAAAACATATGGTTACTGAGAAAGGGAGAGGAAGTAAAACTGAGTACATCTCCTCTAAGGCGCTTCTCCTTCCCTTAATTCACACATGGTGACCCACAGTAAGTATCTCAGAACTAGGATAACCACAGTCTCAGGGGGGATGTCGGTTTTATCAGGTTCTGCCCTGATAAAATTACTGAATAAAAATAGTGGAAATATTGGGAGGAACCTGGATGATGCCACAGCCCCATCTAGGCTTTCAACAGCAAGGTTTTGGGATTAATGCCTCTCTGGGTGATCCCTGTAGCTGCTGACTTTTATGGAGCAACTGCTTAAAGTAGTTCTACATCAAGTGAGCAAATCTAAGGAGATAAGAAAAAAACCCCAAATGACAAAACATAAATATCAGAAAGGTTGCCAAAGAAATCAAACCACCTTCTAAGTCACGAAATTCATTCCTGTTGATGGTACATAATCCTGTGCTGTATAATCTCCCTCATGCTCCAACCAGTATCACCAAGCACAGAATGAAATGAGGTTTTCCCTCTCAGCACAGCTGAGGAAGCTGCCAGGCCTTGTTTCCTGCACAGCCTTTCTGCCCCTAGAGCCTGCAGAGCTCACAGCATTCCAGCATTCCAGTGCAAACAGCCACAGGAATAGCAACCAGCCCATCCCTCAAAGGCCTTGGTATTCCCAAAAAAACCATCACTCCCATGCACCAAACCATGCAACACTTAGTAATATAAAATAAATACTTTTACAGCACCCACAAGCTGCAATCCTGTACAATCTTTGTACACTTGGATCAATTTTCTTCTTTTTTTTAAATAAAGGAAGGCATAACAAGCGATGTGTGGGAAGTGATGTAAAGTGAAATGGATCAGGTTCCCTAAAACTGCATGTCTTGGATTGTGTATCCACTGATCAGACTTCTGGTTGCCGGATTCTCCTGGAATCCAACTTTTTTTTGTTAGCATGGAGAATAAAGACACAAAGAATAGAGGTAACCACTAAAGCTACAGCAGACCAAAATTCGTACTCCTTTAACACACCCAATCTCAAGAAATATTTCTGCTAAATATATTGGGAAAATTGCTCCAGTGATATCTCAGAAAGTAATTATAATTCATCACATTTGTAGGATTAGCAAGGTTCAAGCCTGATATGTTGTTTTTAGTTCTGTTTTCCTCTGAAAAAGACATGGCCATAAATTAAAAATACACAACACTTGAACAGTGCAAAAAAAAAGGGGGGAGCAAAGGCTTTAATTTCATAAACCTCTGTCTAACACAGGGGTTTAAAATAACTGTAGCCCTCATTATTGAAACTCAGCAGAATAAAATGGACCCAGGAAGTTTTGTATGTTCATAACTTCATTCCTGGAGATGAAAAGGCAGGCACCAGAGCAGGTTTTTCCCTAGAGGCATTTTGCTGCCTTTGGAGTAGGTATTGCCAGCGGTTTGCTCGTGTGGTTTCCATGTCTCTGCTGGCAACAGGAACAGTGCTGCCGGCATCCTTTGGAATAGCCCTGTGGAAGAGCCTGGTGCTGAACCATAGTTCAGTAATTCTCCTGCAGCTCTGCTCCCAGCCCTCCATGGTGGGTCATGTATAGAGGGAATGGCACAGTTGGTACAGTGGAGAGCTCTGGGCTGGTGCTTCACCATTTACTGCCTGTAAAGAAATGCTCTCAGCAGCATGAAGCACTGCAGAAGTGTGAAACAGAGTTCAGGAAAAGCCCTCATTCTTATTTTCAGTACTAGCTCGTGGGGAAATTGTGCATTCATCAGCTGTTGGAAGCTCCGTGGTCACTATTTATGTCTATGTTGAGAACAAAGAAGCAGCAGATTTTTTTTCCCAGTTAAGTACATTGTACAATAAGAGTTAAGCTTTCCCTGGGCAAGGTGCACAAAGCTTGCCAAATGCAAAGAGATGCTGTCTTCAAACAAGGAACAAAGATTTTACAATGGTATTCCATCCTCACACTTCAGAAACTCAGAAAATTTCATGGGAGTAAAATTCTTTTCTGCAGCCCTACCTATTCCTTTTGTAAAAATATGGATACAGTCTTGGGTTTTCAGAGGCATTTAACTTCCCAGATGACTATAAAGTTCTTTCAGGTGTCTTTTGGTGTACTAACCCATAAAACTATTTTTGGCTGAAGGTTTCAGAATATACTAAGGGGACAAAAAAGCATAAAGTTATTAAAATTGCAATGTCTTTTTTTTTCTACTCCTGCCTCCTCTAAATATATGAACAGGTACAAAAGACTTGATGAGACAACCTTGACCAAGTCTGTGACTACAATGACACTTCAAACCAGTACTGAAATTGGCAATAAATTCTTGTCTACAAACTGCTTAATGTGCATAGATGAGAAGGTGGATGTTTATTTTAACTAGGCATGCTCTTTGGAATGGGGATTGAATCAATTACTGTTAGTTCCATTAGAAAATCAAATTATTATTTAAGGAACAGTGAACGGGAAGGTAGAAGAGCAAACTGCATGAATAACAGAAAGAGTTAAGGTTTACAGTGAAGTGGAAAATGTTGAAATTTAATCTTGTGGAAGAGACATAAAAGCTTGAGTGTCAAATAGTAAGAAAATGGAAACAGATTCTGTTTTATGCCAGAACTAACACTGTCACAATGAACAAGAAAGAGAATGACCATAGGATGTTGAAAGATTGTGAGTTGACCAGACAGATGCAATACACACATGTGTGTGTTGCACACATACACATGCGTGTACAAGAAAATCACAGAATAGTGCCCATGGGGAGGTGGTGATGAATGAGAACTTGCAGGTTTTTAGCCTGGTTGATGCTGAAGTTGCCTCCTTGAGTTCCAGTTACAGCACATCCAACAGAGCTGGGAAGGGAACAGGGCCATGAGAGGTGTTGCTACACTGTGTGTTCATTAAGTAGAGAAATTTAGAGCCAAGGCCAGGGGGCTTGGAGCAAACATTCTGTCTGCTGTGGCTCAAGTTTGAGGGTACAGTTACCATACAGTTTAACTTGAGGTAAGAAATGGAACTTTTGGCCACAGACGGTTGTTGATTAGTTTTAGAGATTTTCTACAACAAACATGCTCCATGGGTTGATGAGGAGCTGGAGACAGCCAAGGCAGATTATACTCCATATTGAAACAGCCCTCAAGTAAAATTTTTGTAGTGATACCATCTCCTAAGTGACCACAAGTTAGGACACCTGGTTTTTGAAAATATACATAATAGAAAACTTTACAAGGATAACAACCATTCCTGTGCCAATCTGAAAGCTGAAGTTATTGTCTCCATTCTCAGAATCAACTGGCCCATTTATTTTTGGCCTCTCTACAAGCTGATGTAAAAGTGTGAGGTACATCTGAAAAGAGATGGAGTTTTTTTAATTCTGTTACAAATACTGCACCACCAGTTGAGTAAATTTTTGATTGTGGTTAAGAGGCGATTCTGTTCAAAGGGTCATCATGACAGGGGTGGGAAGATATACCAGAGTGGATTATTGCTTTGGAAGGTAATACACACTATGGGTGGGCTTCCTAACTGTTTCATCTCAACTTCAGTGTGTTTAGAAGTTCATACTAGACTTATCAAATCCTAGAAATAAATATTAGTAGACAAAAGGAAAAAGTAGTGCAAGTAGAGTATTATGCTAACAGTGCAGAATTCTTTCCTGGAATGTATTTTTAGTGTTAGAGGTGGGAATGCTTCAACCTACTTAAATGTTTCTAAGCCTGGGGCTTCTACTGCTTCCCCTGGGAGTTTGTTCTGGAGTCTATTAGAATTCACCATTAGAAAGCTTTTCCTGAAAATGAATTTAAATAATCCTTTTCATATTTTTTTATCTCATTAGTCCCAGTTATACCCTTTTGCACCACTCTAAATAGTTCCTCTAACCATGATTTATATCCTTTGAATATTTTTAGATAGTTATCAAGTTCATTGCTTTTGATCATTTACTAGAGAAACTGTGAGTGCCTCCTCATCCCAATTCATTCCTTCAATCTTGTATTTCTTACCTTTTCATGAAATCTCTTTAATACACAAAATAAATCCCCTGGTGTTTCCTTAAATGAGTCACGGTCAGTTCACTCTGTTAAGGTGCACTCTGTTGGTGTGTGTCACTGCATAATTTGTCAAAGGTTAAACAATAAATTTAAATTGAAACTTGATTTTTAAATCTTTTCTGTAATCTATGGATAAGTTCTCACATGCTATGAATTTAGCAGCGTCTTTTACATGGGTATGATTTAACAAGCCAACCAATAAATGCTGGAAACAACCAAACAATAGTATAATTTGTTAAAAATTAGATTGCTGTCATTAACATGAAAATAGAAATTGTCATTCACATGTCCATGTTTTTAAGTCTCTCTACACTAAACAACAGCCCTTAAGCAGTACTTTCATTTAAGAAAGATAATATTGCTTGTCCTCAAATGTCAGTAGAATGCTCAAGATTTCTAGCCAGGCACTAACCACTGCAAAGAAATAGAAATGGAATTGTACCAACTCTTCTGAATACTGCCATGCCTACCCTTATACTGCAAATCCCTGATCCATTTCTGGTCTCTGGCTGGCATGATGACCATGTGATTTGATTTCATGCATGCCCCAAGCAAACCTGTGTTCTCTGGCTCAAAAGCCACACAGGCAAACAGGGAGGATGTACAAAGTGAGTTTGGGTCTTTTTATTGATATATTTCCATCATCTGCTCCTACCTCCTGTACCTGAACTCCAAACCAGAACTGATGTCCTTGTGCTGGAAGAGTCATGATCCAAGAGAGATAGAATTTGATTCCTTCTTCATTTGCTCTGTCTTCAAGGATTGGTGTAAAGGGGAGAGCAGGAACACTGAGGGTTCCAAGGGTGACTTTAGGGAGCTCTCTGCTTCCCTCAGCATGTCTCTGTCCCTAGTGGGTGTAAATTGTGCATGCCAAATTGTAGGAAATGATGAATTGCCAGGAGTGGGTTTAGGTCACGAGCAAACAATGACTACCTTGGCACTGGCTGCTTGCTGCCACTGCTCTGCCCACCCTCCCAAAACGAGCCATGGCATGAGGAGTACCCAAAATCTGGTGGATGAGGGGAAGATGAATAGGCCTTGCAAGGTCAGATCCACACAAAGGAGAGGAAAAAGAAGAGTAATTCCTGAGCAAGGAGCTGTAAAACATGACTTGTGATGAGCAGCAGGGCAGGAATCAGACATGCACCCTGAATATTGTTGCAGTTTGGTGAAAGGGGTTATTCTTGTTAGAATTAATGACATAGTTATTAAATATTTTATATGTTACTGAGGGTTTAGGATTTTGAAGATGATAAGGGTTCTTCAAAATAAGGATTTTGAAGAAAAATCTCATGATCTTGAATGTAACAGCTGTGGTCTAATTGGCTGGGACAATTCTATTTTATGTTTCATCCTCTCTAGACAGTAAAAATGGTATTTTATCCGCCTGCAAAAACGTACATTTTTTCCCACAGTTCATCATTTCCCAGATTGCTTCCATGTTAGTGCATTGGTTCTTGTTGAGGAGCAGTAACTGCAGTTGGTAGCATGTATTTTGTAGCTTGGGATTGCTTCCTAGCTGTCCAAATTCTGTGTATTTGTGGCCACTTCTATGGGTAATAAAAAATATAGCAGAGAAGGGATTAAATAAACATATGCTGTATGGTTGTACGTACAATGGTTGTACTCCATAAATGTGTCTCAAACCAACAGACTGTTCAGCCCAGGAAAAATGTTCTTACATGAAATATCTTATTGTTAATGTGAAATAACCATAAACCATACCTTGAAATGTCTTGTTGCAGATCCTAAATGCATTTCTGAAAGCATGATTCTACACAATTTATGCAGTACGATGAATTAAATTACTATATGCATTTAAAAATATGAATATGAAATTATTTTTGAATAGATATTAATCAACTGTTAAAAAAAAAAAAGAAAACCCAACCCTTTCTTCATGAAAATGTGCAGTAAATTTTGAGAGACAGTACAGTACACAAACCCGAACTTTACATGGAGTAAGAAGAAGTTGTACAAAACCTCCTCCATGGCACAGTGGTGTGTTTCATAAAAGCCATGTCAATTTGCACAGTCATTTATGAATTTGACATTGTTAGTACCCATATATTTTCCACAGGACTGATTAAATGGATATTCCAAATAAATCTGTTATTTTCAAATTTGTTCTGTACATCCGTACATGTATAAAGCCAGAGTCATTTTTGTGGTCACTAAGGCACTTTCTGTGAATTGGCCAATAAATATAATTTTAGAATTTCACATAAAAGGTAGTGTTCTGTAATCTTTATTTCACTGATTATTGGGATGTTCTCATTTCCTGAACGATAACCCTGAAACACTGACACACCTCTGATGGCCCATGTCTGCCATCTCTCTCGCCAGTTCCCAGGGAGAAAAATGCCATCTGTCAATAGACTCAGTCCAGTTTTAGGGCATCTACACAACTTTTCATCCTGCTGCTGAGAAAGGGAAGCAAGGGAAAGGGAACATTTTGAAGAGCTGCTGGTATTTACATTTAATCGCCATGTATTTTCCCCCTTCATTTTGGTGTGATAAAAGATGATAAAATATTAAAGAGAAAGATGAATATATCTCATATTACACATATAAAGTGTGAACGTGTACAAGGGGAAAAAGCCTAATTCTGTGTCACCAGCCTATGAATTCCATTAGCACATGTGAGTGATGCATGAGATCTCATCACACACAGGAATGTGCCTGACTTTGTCTTCTGCTCTGTCTGGAGCTCCTCTCTTTTCCAGCTCCTCAGGCTCAATCTCATTCTTTTCCACTTTGTTCCACTGGTTACCTCAGGTCTGATCTGCACATCACAAACTGCACAGTTCTTTACCACACACAGTTACTAAGTATGGTCTAAGACGTGATTCAGTCCCTTCCAATTTTCAGGAGGGTTCATCTCTCACTTCACAAGCCTCAGTGACAAGCAAAAGCCAAACCTGAGCATCCAAATCTCTGCCTCCAACCCCTGCCGTGCCAGGCTGAACACAGCAAGTGCAGGAGGCAACATCAGCCTTCACACTCCTGCTTCAGTGGCACAGCCTGCCATGGCTGGCTGGAGTTTGGGAAAGTCAGGGAAAAGGTGTATCCTATACAGGGACAGCACAGACTGTGGTAGAGTTCACAGATTCCTAACAGATGTCCCTGTTTCCTGCATCTCACATCCAGAGTGGGGTAGCCTTAGCAATTCCCATTTGTATAAGGGCATTAAATAGGGCAAATTACACTTTTTAATAATAAAACTTCCTGAGGGTCTTTAGTTAAGAGTAGGTGTGCTGAGTGTGTCCCCGGCAAGGCTGATCCTATCATCAGTCTGCAAGGCCTGTTTTCTTAATAGAAAAAACGTTCCTAAATCTAATTATTCTTCCCTCCTTAGAGAGCAAATCCTGACTGCCTTTCCTCTCCTCTCATCCTTCAATGCAATCTAGGTTTTTACTTTTTGTGTGTCATTAGTTAACAAAATAAAATAGGAAGGATATTGTATCCCACATTAGTCCCCACAGAGTAACCATTACATCCTGGCATGCTCTCTTAATAGAAAATATATATCTCGTATGCAATGGCATTTTCTTTCTAGCAATTTAAATAGCCTTTAGAACCTATTCAGAATTTAGGATGGGCTTTTCACAACTCCTGGGTCTAAACCTAATGACTTACAGCAAAGTTTCAGTGATATAAAGAAACAAAACAAGTTGCAGATTCTTTAGAGAAATAGAGTCTGTTTTTCACCCTTTAATTTTCCTCCTTTTGTGATGATTCATAAATATACAGAAGAAAACTATTTTGGCTAATAATTAAGTCATAATGTGATCATCATATATTTAATTTAGAGATTTCTTGAAGAGCTTCTGAAAAATCAGAAATATGAGCTGGGGCATCTTTAGGATTTCCACAACTCTCTGCAAAGAATTATTTCTTGTTACAGAAAAGACAACAATTTTTACTTATTATTTTATAAATAAAAATAATTTCTCTTTATAATTTCACTCTGTTCATAATTCCAAACTGTTGATACCTTTGCAGGTTTTCTAATAACCTCCATGGTCTCTGTTCCTGAATTTAGAGAACCTACAACAAATCATGGTGGCTTAGTGCATTTAAAAGTATGTCTCAAGCTGTCAGATACTCTGCTACACCTTCCCCAGTTTAGGACACTGAAAGCCTCCTAACACAAATGCACAAAATACAGGTTTTTTTCCTTAGTTATACACAATATACACTAGGAATAAAAACCTGAAGATTAAAGCTTAACTGATACAAATGGCTTTTTCACTTATTTGTGAGTTATTGCTTGTACCATAACAATCTTTAAACATCAGTCCTCTACCACACTGAAAAAAGGAAATGAGCAGCTGGTGCTAGTGCCAAAATCAAGTGCAAGGAAAGGTATTACAGCCAGGAAGAGAAGGTAGGATTTAGTTCTTCCCTGCTACATGGCTTCAAACTGAAAGAGAGTAGGTTTAGATTAGATATAGGGAAAAAAATCTCAGCTGTGAGGGTGGGGAGGCCCAGGCCCATGCTGCCCAGAGCAGCTGTGGCTGCCCCTGGATCCCTGGCAGTGTCCAAGGCCAGGTTGGATGGAGTTTGGAGCAGCCTGGGAGAGTGAAAGGTGTCCCTGCCCATGGCAGGGGGTGGAACAAGGTCCCTTCCAACCCAAGCCATTCCATGATATATTGATAGATCACATATAGACACACAGACAAATGCTCATAGATATCTGTGTTTTAAAAAGTTGTAGTTGATCTAATGATTACATATATGAGATGCAAAGACATAAGCAGGAACAGATCCAGCAACAACAGATTCATATTTACCTTCCTTATGTGATGAAGATTTTTCTACAGAATACAGAAGCCAGCAAACAGCTTAGTGGTCTAGAAATTCAGATTACCAGTTATTCTAGTTTGACTCCAACAAATGCACTGGCTGTAGCCTGGCAGCAGAGATTGGAGCCTGTGAGAGTCGCTGCCTTCACCACACACAGTGGCTGTGACCAAATACTTCCTCCTGGCTTCAGCACTGCACCCTGACCAAATCAGCTGCTCTCCCTCATGTCCTCCTGCCTCTTCTCTCACTCTCCCTGAGCTGGAAGTTACAGTCTGATGTTACTCAACAAAAATGGGACAGACTAGTAAACAAGACCACTGGCAGTTTTTAAATTTCCCTGGCTGTTTCTGCATGAAAGGGCTTAGAGGAAAGCTCACCAAGGGAGTCAAAGTGTGCCTTCCAGCAGGGAAACTCCTAAGATAGTGAATTTTTCAGTGTGACTTCTGCAAATCCTACTAACTTCTCCATCAGAAATGCCTGCTCAAATAAAAACACCACAAAAAAAAAAAGGATTTAAAAACATATATGAATGAGAAAAAATGCTGCAGGGGCTCAGGGAGAAAAATAAACCTGTGTAAAAGATTTTGGTAAAATAAAATGAACACACAGCTGTCTCCAAATTTCCCGAGACCTTGTAAGATGCCATGTGCTGTAGAGTTAATGATTAAAAAGAGACATTGGCAGTTGTGTATTAGACGCAAAAAGCATTAGAGGCCATGGAGTGAGGAAAAATGGGGAGTTGTTTTAAATTAGAGAGTTTGAAATGTCTTTCTAGTCTGAACTTAAAAAAAGAAAAATTATAAGTTCCTTGAACATAATCATAGATAACGGGGGGAAGAAGTTATTTAGTCATATTATTGCAATCATCCTCAAACCAGAGTTCACACAGAAATATAAGCAAAACCTTTAGAAATTTAGCATTTAGAGAAAAAGTTCAGCTGTGTCTCTGAGATCAGTAAAACTTTGTAAGTAGGGCTTTATTTTTAACCCTTTCTAGCTCTTCCAGCAGCTTTTTCAAAGGAAAGGGAAGGATGCTGTCTGCTCTTGCTGTCTTTCAGGTGAAGTAAGAGAGCAAAAAATGTGGATTTGTTTGTGAAGCTTATGTCTTCACAGAAGGCAGGCAGGAATGAGATGTTTTGAGTTTCAGAGTGATGACTCAAGCTCAGTTATATCTTTAGAACAAGCAAAGCATTTTTGTGTTGAAGAGATGGCCGACTTAGTTTATGGAGAGGATTGGTTGTGCTTCTTCATTTTATATCCATTCTTGTATCTGAGAGCTTTCTACATTTAACTGCAGTACATTTCTGTTTCAACCCTTCAAGTAGATATTTCTGACAGAAGGAATCACCATCTAAATTAGTTATACTATTAGCAACTCCAGCAAGAACCAAATAATTCATCTCTCTGTACATTAAATACTTGGAAGAACTCTCAGTAGTGACATCCACAGTCTGACTTTCTAAGGGAAAAAGAACTCCTCCAGTTTCTGAATTTTTCTCCTGTGTCACTCATGAATAAAAATATTATTTAAGATAGAAACCGCCATTCTTTAGGGAATAACAGTTCCAAAAAGGCTGCTCAGCTTTGTCTCCTGTCTGAGATTTAGCTGTTTGTTGTGGCCAGTTAAAATTTACCTTGTAAGACTTTGGGAATAGTTTTTTCTACTGCATGTTTTATAGAGTGTAGCACTGAGGACACTTGGATTTATCCATATGAATGATACCACACAGAAGGGATCACAGTAATAAAAATATTCTTGTTATACCTGGAATGTGAGAGGGCAGAACAGGTAGAGATGAGCCTCAACTACGTCAACCTAGACTCTATTTCCTGTCCTTTTTGCTTGTCATCTTCATAGGATTCTGCATCCTCTTTTGTATTGCAGTTTTTCCACCTATGAAGTGGATCTAAAAAATCTTTTCTGGTTATCTTTTCTCATGTATGGTGCTGTCCTGGTTTAGGGCAAATTTGGGAGAGACTCTCCAAAGGGGGCCCCTCTAGAAAACAAACCCACACAGCCCCTCCCTCCCACTGGTCTGGGAAGAATTCCTCGGAGAGAAGTGGAAAGAACCTGTTTATTTAACAGACACAGCACCCCCCAATA
>JAWWMU010000022.1:11878-22064 GCA_035048155.1 Cinnycerthia olivascens
GTTGGAAAAGCCCTGTGAGACCATTGAGCCCAACCATCCCCCAGCACTGCCCAGGCCACCACTGACCCATGGCCCCAAGTGCCCACACCCACAGGGCTGCTAAATTTCTTCAGGAATGGGGAATCCACCCCTGTCATGGGCAGCCAGTGCTAGGACTGGACAGCCCTTTCCATGAAGAAAGTGTTCCCAGTATCCAACCTGAGCCTGCCCCGGTTCAGGCTGTTCCCTCTGGTCCTGTCCCTTGTTCTGTGGGAGCAGAACCTGACCCCCCCACATGGCTCCATCCTCCTGTCAGGGAGTTGCAGGGAGTGACAAGGTCCCCCCAGAGCCTCCTTTTCTCCAGGCTGAGCCCTTCCAGCCATTCCTGGTGCTCCAAACCCTTCCCCAGCTCCGTTCCTGTCTCTGGGGAGGATCGTGCAGGGCTCTGCCACACTCTGGCAGCTTCTGGCTGTTGGTTTGGCCATTGTGCTCTGGGACAGAGCCCAAAGCCCTGGGCATCCCCAGGTGAGCCCAGCTCTGCTGGGGCACCCTGGAAGGTGCTCACGTGTCTCTGCTCTCTCTGCAGAACGGACTCGCGCGGGGTGAACCTGAACCGGCAGTACCTGCACCCCGACGCCGAGCTGCACCCCGCGGTGTATGGGGCCAAAGCCGTGCTGCTCTACCACCACATCCACAGCCGCGTCCTGCCCGGCTCTCCGGACTGGAGGACGTTTGTCTCCCCACTCAGCTCGCTGAGCATTAAATCTCCCAACTGTCCAGTGCCGGCCGTGGAGGCTGCGTTGTCAGAGCTGGACAAAACCAACAACCTCCGCAACTGCCCCGGCGTGCGGCGTGCCAGCACCCGCTCCTGCCCGGCCCAGGGTGCCCAGCTGTCAGACAGCACAGAGCGAGCCAGCTGGATCCTCCCATCGAGCCACAGCACCGAGCACTGTGAGGAGGGGCCATGGACGCCTCCCCCAGCCCCCGTCCCCGAAGCTGCTGAGCCCCCAGAGCCCATTGCACCCCGGGACAGTGGCCTGGCTTACTACGTGGACCTGCACGGCCACGCATCCAAGCGTGGCTGCTTCATGTATGGCAACAGCTTCAGCGATGAGAACGACCAGGTGAGGGCACAGCCCAAATCCGGGGCTGCTGCGGCTGCTGGGACCCTCCTGCTGCTCTGCCAGGGGCCCCAGTGCTCCTGCTGGGAGAGGGGCCTGAAATTCCTGTCACAATTCCTTCCTTTTCTTTCTTCTTCCTTCTCTTTTCCTTCCTTCCTCCTCCTTTCTTCTTCTTCCTCTGTCTCCTCCTCCAGCCTGGTGACCAGGGCAGCAGGAGGTGTGAGATTCCCCCTGGGAGCTGGCATGGGTCAGCAGGCCCACCCTGCTGGCTGTCAAGAGAGCCCAGGGAGTTGGGCAGGGGGTGGGCAGTATGCCCTGGGCACAGCTGGAGCCCATGAGACCGTGGAACTGTGGGCAGAGTGGGCCCTGGTGCAACCCTGTGCTCAGCACTGGCCCCACTGGAGCAGGATGAGCCACCAAGGGCCCTTGGTCACTCCTGTTGCTCCCTGCACTCTGCAGGTGGAGAACATGCTCTTCCCCAAACTCATCTCCCTGAACTCCCCTCACTTTGACTTCACGGGCTGCAACTTCTCAGAGAAGAACATGTACGCCCGGGACAAGCGGGACGGGCAGTCTAAGGAGGGCAGCGGCCGTGTGGCCATCTACAAGGCCCTGGGCATCATCCACAGGTAGGGCTTGTGCTGGGTGGGGGATGTTGGACAAAGAGGGAACCAGTTCTGTGGGACAGACAGTTCCCACTGGCCCCTGGGCAGGTCAGCAGAGGCTGGGCCTGGTTGTGCCAGGTGCTGCCATGTTCCCAAGACACAGACTCAGCCCAGCTCCTTCCCTTCCTGTTCCTCCCCATCCCTCCTGCAGCTGCCCTGGCTTCCCCCTGCTCTTGCACAGCTTTCTGAAAGGAATTCTCCTCTTTCCTGGGTGTTCCTGTCTATATTGAGCTGTAATTAAGTAAAGTTGTGGTGGGCACAGCATCCCCAAGGCTGTGTGTGAGATTCCAGCCTCAGCCCATCAGTGACCCTGTGAGTTGGGGATACCTGTGATCCACCCCTCTCCCACGCGAGATGGGATATTCCTGGCCTGTTCCTGTGCTAGGAACATACCAGGGGATGAGGCAGCCAGACCCACAGACTGGAGGTTCTCTGTGTCCTCAGCGCTTGCTGTGTACTCAGCTGCTGCTTTGTGCTCAGCACCAGTCCAGCCCCACAGGAACACACACACACAAGCTTTGGGCTTGGGTCACTGGGTACTTTGCTCTGTGACTCACCTGGAGCAGTCCAGGTTGTTGATCCAACATCCCAAAAAGTGTTCAGTGCACGTGTGATCCCTCAGGCAGACTGGGACAGAGCTGCTCAGGTTTTCTGCTGTGCTGGCCTTGCAGCTGTCTCTGGGCAGTGGGACAGATGGGAACCATCCCAACAGGCAGCTCCTAGCCCACACTTCTCCATCCCTCCTCCTCCAGGAGGATGTGCTCCAAGGCACCTTGAGGGTCAGGGGAGGGCTGTAGCCACCCGCTTCGTGGATTGTTGGTGTTGATACCAGATAATTCCCTTTCTCTGCCCATCAGGGCCCCTCCCATTCCCCATCACCTTCCAGAGGTGACCAAGAGGTCTCCTCACAGGGACCTTGGCACTTTGGGTGCCAAGACCCTCAGGGCCCCAGACATCCATCCCAGATTCCCATCATCCTGATCTCTGGTACATCCATGCATCCCCACACAGGGCATGGGCCGTTCCTGCTGTCAGAGGGTGCTGTCCTTAAAACCCTGCCACGTCCCCTGCACTCTGTGTCCTTTGGAGCAGGACTCCCTTCTTGGTGCAATGGGATCCCTTTCCAGGGCCCTGAATCTGCTGAAGTGTCTCTCCCAGGGGAATAAAGTGGGATAACCCCAGCCCTGCTGCAGGTTTGTGGGGTAACAGGGCCTCCCTCATGCCCCACAGCTACACCCTGGAGTGCAACTACAACACGGGGCGCTCGGTGAACAGCATCCCGGGGGCTTGCCATGACAACGGCCGTGCCAGCCCCCCGCCACCGCCCGCCTTCCCCTCCCGGTACACCGTGGAACTCTTCGAGCAGGTACAGGGGGCCTGGGGCAGCCTGCATGGGGAGTGAGATCCAGAGGCTGGGCAGGGGTTTGGGGCTGGGGTTCCTTTCCTCTGCTTGCTTTGCTGTCCGAGGCTCTAGGGAGCTGCCCCTCTCCCCAGTGCCCTCACTCCTTCCTGGAATCCCCCCTCCCTGGTGCCCTCACCTCCCTTCTCCTGGTGGCTTCCGCTCTGTGACCCCCTCACTACCGCTCTTCTTCCCAGTGCCCCCCACTGTATCCTTCCTTCCCTGTGTCCCCCTTTCATCCTCCCTGCTTCCCCTCTTCCTTTGCTCCCCTTCTCACTGTGCCCTCACTGTGCCCTCTCATGCTCACCAATGCACCTTTCTCTTGTGCCCCCCTCACGTGTGCCCTCTCCTGGGTAGGTGGGCCGGGCGGTGGCGGTGGCAGCCCTGGACATGGCCGACTGCAACCCCTGGCCGCGGATCGTGCTCTCGGAGCACACCTGCCTGGGCAACCTGCGCGCCTGGATGCTGCGGCACGTGCGGGGGCTGCGCGGCGCCGGCGGGGCCCCGCGGAGGAGAGGAGGAGCCAGAACCCCCCCCAGGAGCTCCACGTAAGGGCCGGCTGGGGCGAGCGTGGGAGCTGCAGGATAACGGCACTTAGAGATGATAAATGTCCCCAAGTGAGTCACCTGCCAGGGTCACCTGCCCTGGCCCTAGCTCTTCCAAGCTCTGGGAACTGCAGTTGTCAGTCCCTCTGCTCCGAGCCGTCAGCAGAGAAGGGCAGAGAGTGAACTGGTTGGGATTTGCCTGCCTCAGTAATCTGGGAGGTCTTTTCTGCATTACCTCCAGCACTGCACTGGGATGGGAGAGGCTGAGGGAGCTGGGAGGCTCATCCTGAAGAGGAAGCTCAGGGGGACTTTCTTCCTCTCCACACGTCCCTGAGAGTAGGATGGAGCCACCTGAGGGTTGGGCTCTGCTCCCAGGGAACAAGGGACAGGACAGGGGCAAATGGCTTTGAGTTGTGCCAGGGAAGTTCAGGCTGGATATTTGGAACAATTTCTCCATGGAAAGGGCTGTCCAGCACAGGCTGCCCGGGGAAGGGGAGGGGTCTCCATTTCTGGAGGGATTTAACAGCCCTGTGGATGTGGCACTTGGGGACATGGGTTAGTAGTGGCCTTGGCAGTTTTGTGGAAGGGTTGGGCACTAAGATGGCATCTAAAGCCTTTTCCAAACTCAGCAATTCCATGATTTGGGACTGGGGATGAGGAAATGGGAACCCTGACACAACGCTGCTGGGACAGTGATGTACAGCACAGGGCACTGGGGCTGCAGCTCTCAGGGACAGTCCTGGTGACATCCTTGTCCCCAGCTGTTCACCAGCTCCTGGGGAAGCTCCAGGGCTCTGCCAGCGGTGGTGCCGCAGCCACTCAGCACTCAGTGCTGGGCTGTGCTGGTGGGTGGAGGGTGCAGAGGGGAGCCCCCTCACCACCCTGGGCTGACCCCCCTCTCTCACCCCTCCAGTGGGATGCCCAGTTCGGCCTCTGACCACGCACTGGCCCGTGCCAGGAGCTTCAGCAACGGCACCAGTGGGAGCGGGGGTAGCCAGCAGGACTCCCCCCGGATCCGAGCCTCCCCCAGCTTCACCTTCGGCAGCCCCAGGCCCCCGGCTGCGGCCGTGGCCTCCCAGAGCCCCTCGAGTGGCAGCAATACCCCGGCCCTGGGCAGAGGTAAGCCAGGCTGGGATCCCCTCGCACGCCTGCTGCGGCGCCTGTCGAGCTGCTGTGCAGGAGCACAGCCCTGAGGGAGATTGGCACTGGCGTGTGCTGGGCCCGGACACAGTGACAGTGGGGTTGTGTGGGACAGCGAGAGTGAGGGCCCCCATCCCCACAGGAGGGTCCTGAGCGCGGTCAGGGCTGACACTGCTCAGCAAGACCTGCAGTTTTACAGCCCAGCTGAGTTCCTGCTCCACGGCCCTTCAGCCCTGGCTGGGCAGCAGCTGCTGCTGTTCCACTGGGATGTGGGGGACCCTGGGCACTGAGGCTGCAGGGAAATGCCCCCCTCCAGTGCCAGGGCCAAGGGCCTTCTGGAGAAGCCAGCACAGAAAACCTCTCCTCAACTTCCCACTGTTCCCAAGCATTCCTGAGGCCAGCAGGGACACACCAAAGTGCCTTTCCCCTCTTAGGCACTGGCTGGGCAACAGTGGGTTGTGACCTGTGGCTGTGATGAGGTGAGCTGGCAGAGGGCCCCAGGGGGTTTTCAACATGCAGAGACCCCTCTGGAGGGGTTGATGTACTGCAGTGGGGTGCTAAAGTCAGGCAAGACACTGGTTATGCTATGCTAGCATCACCAACATGGAGCAGGGGCTCAGGGCTGTGGGGGACAGGCAGTGGCAGGGGAAACCTTGCAGCCCTGTGCTCCCATCCACTGTGGGGCTCAGCCCTGGGGGCACCGTGCCCCAAAGCCTCCCAGTGCCCAGGGCTGCTTGCCTGTGTGCCTGAAGCTGTGCTTGTTTTGACCTCTGCATTCCTCTGGTGTCTGTCCATTGTCCTCGGGGTTTGCTGCCCAGCCCTCTGTCATGACCTTGTCTTGTCTGCCATGAGAACATGGTGGGGAGGAAATAAAAGGCTGATGTTCTCATGGGCACGTTGTTCCGTCTGTTCCTTTGGCCAGGCCAACCTGCAGCACCCCTTGGCCCCATCCCTGGCTGAAGGGACTGGGGACAGTTGGGGGCGTGAGCAGGAACAGACCATGTGAGCCAGAGGGGCAGAGCCTGGTCCATGGTGTCCCCAGGATCGATTGGATGGGGTCTCCTGCCTCCCTGGCCCGTGGTCCCCACTGGCATGGCCTCCTCCAGCACAGTGAGTGCCCCATGGGACACTGCACTCTCATGCTGCCTGGCACCGGGACCAGGACCTGGTTCTTCCTCCCCTGCCCTGGCATCAGCTTGACCTGCTTCCTGCCTGCCCACTCCAGACCCCCTGCTCCAGCTCCTGGCAGCTCTCCCAGAACCTTCTCCTAGTGCTCCCACTCTCCACCTGCGAGGGCCCAGCACTGTCAGCATCACGGGGATCAGGTCCCAGGGATGCTCTAACCCCTGGCTTTGCCTTCCAAGCCCCTGCTGGTGCCCTCATGCTGGCTGTGCCACCCCAGCCTCTGCCCTCCCCAAGCAGTGGGGAAGGAGCTGAGTATGCTTGGAGGTGTGACAGGGTGGGGGCTGGATGGCACAGGGTGAAGAGCCTGTTGCCCTGGTCTTGTCCCACCCTCCCCCTTCTTCCCCATGTCCCACTCCAGCCTGGCCACACTCTGGGGAGCTCAGACCTGTGTGCATGCTGGGGTGAGGGGGTCTCTGCCAGACCCCCAGTGCCACCCTCAGCAGCTGTTGGCCTTTGCTGGCTGAAGGTGGTCACCAGGTTGTGCTGTTTAGTCCAGGTGACAGCTGCCACTTGCCAGTACCTACACTGGCAGCAGGGGCTGTGCCCATCCTGTCCAGCAGAGGCTCCTGCTTGCAGGGTCCGATTTGCTGCAGGGTCTGGCCCTGGCTTCACCCTCGACCTCACTTCTTCAGTGGGATGGGGAGAAAACTGGGTTGGGATGAAGACTTTAACCAGGTGAGCAGAAAGTGAGGCAACTGAGGTGTGTTCCTTTACCTGTCCACTGCAGCCAGCCCCCCAAACACCTTCCTTTTCCCCCCCTGCTCCCCTGGCTGAGCAGATATCCCATGCTCCAGGATATACCCTGGTTCAGAGTGCACAGCTGTGCCCTCAGCTCCTCACTAAGCCTGGTAAGCATGGTCACACCAGTGCCATGGGAAACCAAGCCAGGAACTTGGCTGGAGCTGGGGCCAGTGCTGTGCAGAAGCACGCAGCACACCAGGGCAGAGCCCTGGCACTGAGCCCTGTGCCCATCACATCCCCCGCCAGCCTCAGCCCCTCCCAGGGCACCGGGCTGTGCGGAGGGGCCTGGCTGGCCCTGGCAAAACCAGTAGGGACGGGCACTTGGTGTGTGGCCACTGCAGGTGTGCCCCACGATGGCCCCAGGATGGGCTGCCAGTGACTCCACCATGGCACTGAGCCCCTCGCCAACACGGGCTGAGCTCTGTCTCCTCTGTCACACAGGGACTCTGCCCAAGGGCACCCGGGCAGTGCTGAGCCACGGACCACGGGCGGCCCAGCGAGGCGTGGGAGGGCTCCGGGACACGGCACCTCTGCAGGTATCAGCAGGGAGGGGACCTGGGGCTGCAGCAGGGCCTGCGCCCACGGAAGGGGCTGCCCCATGGTTCTGCTGAGTGGGCACTTTGGGGGGCACACGTCTGGGGGCTGCCCCAAAGACTGGGAGCCCCTCAGGGGCTGGGAGCCTCCCCACCTGTGGGGCTCTGCCAGATACTTCTGTCCCGTGTACCTGTCCCCGAGGCATCGGGAAACTCCAGGGACAAAGCCCTGGCACTGATCCTCTTCCCCCCTCTCCCACAGGTGCTCCCAATGAGACTGCACGCCCGGAGAGCCCCAGAAAGGCCTGGGTAGGTGCTGCTGCCAGCTGCAGTGTGGGGTAATCTTAGAGCCCTTGCCACAGCGGGGTGGTGGGAGCCCAGAGCAAAGCCCCTGCCAGGCAGGCAGGGGGAGCTGGGTGGGCAGACACCCCCAGGCAGGGGCTGTGGGGTACGACAGTAGCTGGGGCTACCAGGAGCATTGACTGACACCAGTCTCTCCCACAGGGCTCTGCCCGGAGGTCCTCAAGCCCCCCGCGAGGGTGCTGAGCACCGAGGGACCCTTCCTGCGCTGGGGCAGAGGCCCGTACCCCCAGCCACAGCCCCGCCGTACCGGGCAGCCACGGCAGGGCTCCTCCGGCCCTGCTCCGCCCCGTGCCGGCAGCACCTGGGCAAGGGCACCGTCCTTGTGCCGCCCCTGTCCCTGCCCCCGCCGCTGTCCCCCACCAGTGCTCCCGAACACCGATCCCCCCTGGCCCAGCTCCTGCCGACGGCTCCTCTGCTCCTGCGCTGAGCCCCGCCCGGCCCCGCCGAGCACCCCCGGTGCTCCCGCCCAGCCCCGCTCCTGCCCGCGGGCCCGGAGGAGGCGGCCGGGCCGACGGGGAGCTGATAACGTCACATGGTTCTGTCGTGTATCATCGTGTTTCCGTTAAAGCTGGCTGGAAGGAAGCTCGGCCTGGCGCCTCCCGGGGCCCCGCGGGGCGGCACGGAGGGAGGGCCGGCGGCGGCATGGCGGAGCGGGGCCTCACCGGGGCTCCCTCACTCCTGCTTCTTGGGGTTGTTGACGGCCACGTAGTGGTAGAGGACGACGAGGAGGAAGAGCGAGACGCCCAGCATGTTGGCGAAGATGGCGAGCTGCACGTCCGTGATCATCCTGCGGGGCAGCGGTAACGCACGCTGGCACCCGCGGGGACCGGGTCAAGGCCCCTCACCGCCCACAGCGGGTCCGCCCACCCCAGCGGCACGGCACGGCTCCCCGTGGAACCCCCGGTGTCACCCGCTCCCGTTCTTGCCCGGCATCACCGGTATCCCTTCTCCCGCCCGGCATCCCCGGTGCTCCCGCTCCCGTTCCTGCGTGGCACCCCCGGTACCCCGCGCCCCTGCCTGGGACTCCCGGGCCCCGGCTCCTCCTCCCGCTCGAGACCCCCAGTGCCCTGGCTCCCGTTCACCGCCCAGCCCCCCCGGTACCCCGCGCTCCTGCCTGGGACTCCCGGTGCTCCTGTTCCCGCCCGGTACCTCCGGTACCCACGCTCCGCTCGGGGCCCGCCGCTCCGACACGTCTTCCTGCGCTCGCCACTTCCGGCCGCGGGGCACGGCGGGAGGGGCGTGGCCCCGGTGGTGACGTCACGACAACCGGGCGGGGCCGGGCCGCCCTCGGAACGCCCCCGCCCCGCCCCCTGGCGGCCGCCGCCGGCTCCTTCTCCATACAAGGCGCGGCGCGAGGGCGGGGCGGGGCCGAGCGGCCGCGGCTAATTAGCGCTAATGACACTAATGACAGCTCATTACAGCTGATGACAGCGGGCGACGCCGCGGGGCTTTAGCGGGGCGGGCTACGCAGGGCTTTGCTGGGGCGTACTGGGGTGTATTGGGGTGTCTGGAGGCGCGCTGGGCTGCACCGAGCTGGAGTCTGCTGGAATGTGCTGGGACGCACTGGGGTGGGCTGGGATGTATTGGTGGTCCGCAGTCGAGGGGTTCCAGCAGCGAGTCCCCCCGGGTCCTGCCCCCACCCCGAGCCCCATCCCTGTGCCCCGCGCTGTTGCCCAGGCTCGACCGCAGAACCCCAGCACGGTCTGGAGTCCCCTGGCACACGGCAAAGCCCCGCAGCCCCCCATGGCCCACCCGCAGCCTTCCGTGACCCCCACAGCCTCTGAGAGCACAGAGGAGGTGACACCATCCCGCCCTGGGAACAGCCACGGCTGGGACCTGGCCAAGCCCAGCCCCGGGCCCCTCAGCTGCGCGTCCCCTTCCCCGGTGTCTCCCTCCCCCGCATCCCCCTTCCCCCACGCTCCAGCTGCCGGCAGCTGTTTGTGCTTAACCCACGCTCGCGGCTCCCCGAGGGCGGGGGGTTCCCGCGCCCTGACGTCACCGTGGGGCCGTGGCCAAGGCGTGATGTCACCGTGAGGCCGTGACGTCACCGCGTGGTCGGGGGAAGCCATGGCATCACCGTGGGCTCAGGGCCACGGCGGCCCGGGCTGGCCGCGGCGTGACCGCTGCCATTCCGGTGTCCCCAGTGTCCCCGGTACGGTGCCCGGATGGGGCCGGGGGCGCGGTACGGCGCCCGGCTTGGTACTGGCACCGCGACGTGTCACCTGGCACAGGGTCACGGGCACGCGGGGACGTGGCACTGCTGGATGCGGTGCCGTTGTGGGACCTGCCTCTGCTGTGCCCAGTGCGGGGGTGAGGAGCGAGGGCACCGGCGGTCGGGGAGACGCGGAGCACCGTGCCAAGCCGGTGCCAGAGCTGGTGGCGGAGCGGTGGCCGTGGGGGACCGATGGCTGTGGCGTGCCGGTGCCGCAGCGGTAGCCCCGGCCGCCTCGCTGGCCGCCCGCGCCCTGGCCCCCTGCCCGGCCTCTCTGGCTGCCCCAGCCCCGGCCCGGCCTAG
>JAWWMU010000022.1:29973-44312 GCA_035048155.1 Cinnycerthia olivascens
CCACAAGGGCCCCCCAGAGCCTCCTTTTCTCCAGGCTCAGCCCCTTTCCAGCTCCCTCAGCTGCTCCTGGGGCTCCAGGCTCTGTGCCCTTCTGGTCCCATGGGACTGTCCTGACCTGCCCGTTCTAAGCTGGATCTTTTCATGGTTACTGAAGGGTTAATCCCCTCCAGGCTCTGGGGATGGACAAAGCAGAGCTGGGGGGTGCTGCAGGCTCCTTTTGGCAGAGCAGGTTGGGGCTGAGGCAGCTGAGGAAGATTATCCATTATCCCCTATTATCCTTTATCCATTATCCATTAACCATTAACCTTCATTATCCATGAATGCTTTCCAGAAAGTGAGATGGACAATGAACCCTCTGAGGAGGGCGAGATCGGCTGCCCTGGATCTGCTGCATCTGCAGAATATCTGGGAAGTGAGAGGGGTCAGGGATAACGTGTGCCTGAGGACGGGAGGGAGCCCAGGTGTGCAGGGATGTCCCCTCGGCATCATTAACCCCTGACATTGTCATTCCTGGGGGAGAATTGGAACGGAGTGACCAAGTGAAACTAAAACCACAGGTTGGAATGTCAGACATGTCACTCACTCCCCGGCATCCCTCGGAGCCAGCCAGCCCCAGCACGGCGATCTGCACCCCCCGACCTCCAGAACCAAGCCCCCCTTTCCCTTAGCTCAGGGCTGGGGAATGCAGGGAGCCGTGGGATCAGTGTTGGCGTTGGGCATTTCCAGAGCTGTAATTCCAGGACATCCAGAGTCTCACTCCTGTGGTGCAGAGAAATGTGACAGCAGCTGCAGAGAAAATACCCAAACACTGACACCACCACAGTTCCAAGAGAGGGAACAGCCCTTTTTCTCCTCTAAATTGAGATTAACACACGACTTGTGCCTGGGCAGCCGCACAGGGAGTCCTATCCTGGGGGAGTGTAAGAGGAAGCTTTGGTGCTCAGCTGCCCCATGCATCGGATTTATTGGCACAGATCAATCACAGCATCTCGTGCCTCAAAAGAGGGACCCAGACAAAGAAACCCCAGGGAATTTCATGGAATCACAGAATGATTCGGGTTGGAAGGGACCTTGAAGCTCATCTCGTTCTGCCCCCTGCCTTGGGCAGGAACACCTTCCACTAGAACTCCTCCAGGCACCTGAGGTGACCCATCCTGTGTGTGCATGTCCGTGTGTCTGTCCGTCTGTGTGTCCGTGCCAGAGAAACTTCCCTGCCCGAGCTTCCTGGAGCCACTCTGGCAGTCACATTTGCCCCCCCTGAGCTGCAGCTGCATCCTCCACCTCTCCCAGTCTGACCAGTTCCCCCCACGAGCTCAGTCCTGGGTTTCCCATCACAGAGTCTCACTCTTCAAAATAAAATCTCGGTGCAATAACGAGTAACAAATGAACAGCCCGAGCTGGTGCCTCTGTTTTTCAGAGCAAAGGAGCCCCTGGGTTCTTCCCCCTCCCAGCCTGAGCACAGGGAAGTCTGGGGAACGCTGGCTCCTGCTGGGTCTCCACAGCATTACTGCAAGTGCCAAACAGAACAGAGTTAAGGCCACAGGACTGTGATAGAAATGATTCGATTTTAAATTACAAAGGATTCTCAAAAGTCATTTAATATCAGCTATTAGATTGTTCACTGCTGGTTAATGTGCTGGGCCAGGCAGATCCCTCCAGCAGGGATCCCAGTGCCCGGCATAGCCCAGGGGCTTCCAAAGAGCCTCCCTGTCCCCAAAGACTTACACATCAGTTCAGTCCCTGTAAAATGACACCTCTGTCTGATTCCACTGACCCTGGAACCCCATCTCTAGGTGTAGCTGCCTTTAGCCAGGCTTTTCCAGCCCCTCTAGTGGGAAAGGCTCTGCCCCGTCGGGCCACTGCCCTCCTGTGACCAGGAAATGCCTGTTCCCAGCACAGGAGGCATTTCGCAGTCTCTGCACAGCCTGTCACGGGTGGGAGCTTCAGACAAAGTTCATTAGAAGAGCCCTGGTTTTGTCACAGGGTGCAGAGAGGACCCCCAGCTTTCTAAACTCCTTCTCAGAGAGGAGCCGTGGCGAGGCTGGATCCAGTCTTAGCCTCGGCTTCTCAACGGTTTAAGCAACTTTGTCCCCCAGGATTAAAGATTGCAAATATTTCTGTAAAATTAATTATTTATTATGACAAATTATTAGATGAAAGATTTTAATCAGAATTATCTACTGCGAAAAACACAGTTCACTTTCCTGGTAAAAGTTAAAGAGTTTAATAAAAGACAATACCCAGGACAGAAGCAAACGGTAAAGCAAAGTTTTCTTACGGCCAGATGCTTGGCATTCAACCAAGAGCACACCTGCTGCTCTGCTGCATATTCACAAAACCACATGCATATTCAAACTTTTCTAAGAATTTATTTCCATGGAGCTGTTTTACATGGTCTCTCCTTGGTCCTGCCTTTTTAGAGCATGTGTGTTTCTTGGCTGTGGTTTTAATTAATTCTCCTTCTCAGTCTGAATTTGGGCCTTGGTCTATAATTTCTACAGGTGTTGGTGCTGGGAGCTGGGATATCAGCAGCAGATTCTTCATATCAGCAGCAGGATCTGCACTGGGTGTTATCCTGAGCAGGCACTGTTCACTCACTACAAACACATTTGATCAACTTTACTCCTAAAGAAAACTCTGTCTTTAAACCCATTTCCACACCACACATAGAGTATCCACCCTAATATTTGTGTTAAACCAACAGTATAATATGTATTTATAACAACCTTATACATATAACATTCATCTTAATATTTGTGAAAAGTCAATATTATAATATGTATTTATAGCACTACTACACAGTATAAAAGCCAAAACTGATCAGTAGTGTATAGTATGGTCCAGTGCACTATATCAAAGCAATTATGTTAAAGCAATTACACTAAAGCAAGCAAAAAGAAAGTTATTAAGCAGAGATGGATGTAATTGGGCAGGTGAGCAAGTCTCTTTCTCCTAAATACCCAAGCAGTTTCCTTGGAGGGCATCTGCCTCTCAAGAGAGAAAACTTCACAGTCCAAGAAGGAATATGTTAGGAGAACCTACCCTCTGAAGGTGGACTGGACTTTTAGAGTGTAAAGTGATCTGACTGCCAGTCTCTTGTGTCCAAGTCTCTGCTCATGGACTAGAGCAGAGCCTCCTGCTGCATTGCTGGAAAGGGAGCAGCCCCAAGGCTTCCCTCTGACTCCAAGCTCAGTCTCAAAACTGAGAACCCCTGGCAAGTTGGGCAGCCCTTTGTGGGTTTGGGGCTTTTTTTGGGCAGTATAAATGACTAAATATTCCTTGGCAGAATTGGCTTTCCCCCAGGTTTCCATAGCCCATCACCACTTTGAATTGTCTCCACCTTTTCCCCTCATCTCCCTTCTTCTGCTGAGCTATCCCTCTCAGGCTCAGGGTCTGTCAGATCTGGCCTTTACTCTGGCCCACGATCAGGGTCCCCACAGGACACTGTCCCCCTGGATGTGACAATCCTGCTCTTCCCAGAACATCTCTGCCAAAAGCAGCCTGGCTGGGGTTGAGTCATTTTCCTCTTCCCAGCTGGGCTGCAAGTGTCAGAGCCCCCAGCTCTGCCCCTTGCTGGGAGGGGCTCGGGGTTCTGCCCCTGCTCCGGGGCCCCCCCAGCACGCCCGGAATGCCCGGCAGGATGAGGACCAAGGCACTGGGCTGTGTGAGGGAGCAGCAGCTGCACCAGCCTGGGGGCCACTGCCCTGTGCATCCCTTGCTCACACTGGGGATGCTCTTCTCCGCCATCAGAGGCATCAGGCTGGCTGGATTCCAGGTGTTCCTTCCTCTCCAGTCCCTTCCCGGGGCCCCTTGTGTGGCACTGGAGCTTGGGCTGCTGCTGCTGCTGCACCTGGAGCCACCTGTGACCACCACTCCTGGTCCCTCATTGCTGTGGTACCTCCCCACAAGTGACTCTGTCTCTCAGCCCTCAGTTCTTCCCAGAACCTTCCAAACCCAGGAATCCGTGGCCAACAGAATCCCACACCCCGTGTGTGCTGTTTGCGACCGCACACTGGAGCTTCATTATCATCTCTCTGGATCTGCCCTTCATTGCCCCTTCCCCAAAATGAAGCCTAAATATTTCCCTTTGCTTTTGGCCCAGCTGAGGGCTGGATGGAGATGCAGCTGCTCCCTCTCCACAGGGCAGAACCTCCAGGCACCTCAGCCCCCCTTGCTAAGGACAAATGGGAGCCAATTCCTCAGAGCTGACTGGCACAGGAATTTTGTACCTTGGTACCTTTTGTACCAGTCTATTAAGAGCCAAAAGTCACTGCAGAGTCAAGGGGTTGTGTCTTCAACCACCAAAAAACTTCAGCAGAACTTTAAAAGCATTTTCTCATTTACTTTTTTAAAGTATCACAGGGCCCCCTTCCCTCCCCCATGAAGGGGGCCACACAAATCATCAGGCACCAGAACCCCTTTCCTGCTTGGGGAGGACTCTGTGGATCTTCCTCCTGGGGGAAATGAGTTTCACACGAATTAATATAAATAGCATTAATTTTAAAATTCAGTTTCCTGTTGCTGTGCCAGTGCAGCAAACCAGGGCCAGGTGGTGCCTTCAGTTACGGACAGAAGGCAGCAATTCCTCAAGAACAACCACAAGGTCTCCTCATTCTGAAAAAAAGTCTTCAAATATTATGTGCACATTTGCTATCCTCTCACCTAATAGAAATCCACACCTAGGAAAATCTACTTTTAGAAACAGTTTTTGAAAACATGCACAGAATAACTATTACAAGCACCACTGCACAGGAATCTTATACAG
Organism: Cinnycerthia olivascens; assembly: GCA_035048155.1. Taxonomy (NCBI): domain Eukaryota; kingdom Metazoa; phylum Chordata; class Aves; order Passeriformes; family Certhiidae; genus Cinnycerthia; species Cinnycerthia olivascens. The sequence goes on from JAWWMU010000022.1 coordinate 34,739, forward strand.
ACACAAAAATACAGCAGCATTTTGGTTGACATTTGCCCTCTGGAGAACCTGCTCCTGGATTTTAAATTTCCACCCCAACAAGTCATTCAGACAGCACAGGTTGGAGATGAGGTCCCTCTGGATGCAGACCCCCCTGAATTCCTCTTTTTGAGGAGATTCCATGTGCTCATACCAGCAACCCAGAGCAATCACCTCCTCCTGTGTGTGCTTGTGCTCCAGGCACTGTCTGGGCACCGACTGCCTCTGGTAGCTAAAAAGTAACTCTTAAAGTGCCTTAAGGGAATTACCAGACATTAAACACTGTCTGTGGGACATGATAGAGCCCAGGATTTTACACAATTTCTCTCTTAATCTTCTAAAATGCTTCAACAACTCTGCCTCCAACCTTTTCCCTCTCTCTCAGGTCAGTGAAGCCTCAAACCATCCCCAGTGTTCCTAACTGCACAATTTCGGCCAAGGGTGTCCCCTTGCTGTGTTGGATGTACTAAAAATAGCCGAAAGAGTCCCTTTAACCTCATCCCCCGGTCCTTAAGAGGGAGTCCCGATGCCTCCACGCCTGGCGAGACCCCGGACCCTCCCGTGCCCCCGACGGGCGCTCTCCGTGCCCCACACAGCGGGACCGACCCCGGGAGCCCCAATTCTCCCTCAGGGATCTCGGCCGTGCATTCGCACCCAAACCAAGCCAAGGATTTCCCGGAGGGTACAGAAAGCCGCATCCGGGGGCAGACGGAGAGATTTGGAGCAATTTAGTGACAGATCCCGATCGTCGGCACTGAATCTGCTCCCGGGATTTTAACACTCGCTCTCGGCTCCTTGCTCCAAAGACGCGGGCGAGCTCCCGCGGCGCCGGCAGGTGGATGTTGGGAGCGGGGAGAGTCACACCTGGGTCACCGAACTGTGAAGGAAACTTTCCTCTCCGAGCATCCCGCAGCTGCTCCGGCAGCCGCACCTGCCCCACCTGAGCTGGGACCAAAGTCCCTCGCAGCTGCAGCGCCCACCCCTCCCCAGCCAGGACAGCCGCCCTCACCGGCTCGGCCCCGGTGTTCCTGTAGCGGACCCAGGCGTCTCAGTCCTTTAAGTAATTTAATCATGGCTCATTAATTGAATAAGAAATTAACAGCCCGAGCTGGTGCCTCCAAGGAGGGACCCCAAAGAAATTCCCTCTGGGCCTTCAGCCCCTCCCAGGGCACAGGAAAGCCTGGAGCCCTCGGCTCCGGCTGTGGCCGAGTGTCCCTTACCCAGCCGAGTGTCCCTCACTCGGCCGAGTGTCCCTTACCCGGCCGAGTGTCCCTTACCTGGGCACAGCCCCCGGGCTGTTGTGCGGAGGTTCGGCGGCTCCGGCCCCTCCCTCCGACGGTTCGGCCCGGAGCTGCCGGCACTGGACCATGTCCGTGTGTCCTTGTCCGTGTGTCATAGGGGGTAGCGTGTCTGTGCCTGTGTCCACGTCTGCCTGTCCATCTGTACCTGAGTGCCCATGTGCATCTGTGTGTCCGTGTCCGTGTGTCCATCTGTACCCATGTGTCCATCTGTACCTGTGTCCGTGTCTCCATATGTACTCGTGCACCCATGTGAGTGTGTCCATGTGTACCTGTGTGTCCGTGTCCGTGTGTCCGTTTCCATGTGTCCATCTGTACCTCGGTGTCCACGCCCATGTGTCTGTGTCCGCGTGTCCATCTTTACCTGTATGTCCATGTCCGTGTGTCCGTGTGTCCATCTGCGTCCGTGTGTCCATCCGTGTCCGTGTGTCCCCGTCCCGCCGTGCGCGAGCCCGGCCATGGGGGGGCGTGGCCAGGGCGGGTCCGCATGACCACGCCCCCAGAGGGCCCTGCCCGACGGCTGCCGCTGATTGGCGGCGGAGCGAGGGGGCGGGGCCAAGGCTTTGCCCGTGCCCGGTGTGGTTCTGTCCCGGTCCCGGTCCCTGTTCCAGGTTCCCGGTCCCGGTCCCTGTTCCCGGTCCCGGTCCCTATTCCCGGTTCCGGTCGCTGTCCCGGTTCCGGTCCCGCACCGCAGCGGCCCGGGATGGCGGCAGAGGCGGGCGGCGCCGCGGGGAAGCGGCGGATCATGTGCGTGGGGCTGGTGTGCCTGGACATCATCAGTGTCGTGGAGGCTTTCCCAGCCGAGGATTCCGACACCAGGTACCGGCGGCGGGGGGGTTCCTCCGGTGTCCCCCACACCTACCCGGCGCCCAGCGCAGCCTCTCGCCCCCCGCAGGTGCCTGTCACAGCGGTGGCAGCGGGGCGGGAACGCCTCCAACTCCTGCACGGTGCTGTCACTGCTGGGAGCCCCCTGTGCCTTCATGGGCTCGCTGGCCCCCGGCCCCGCCGCCGAGTAAGTGGGTGCGGGGACTCCCCCACTGCCGGGGAACCGGCCCGACCCGCCCTGACTCTTCCGGCCTCGACCCTCGGCCGTGGCTCCCCGGTTGCCCGCCCACCTCCGCCGTCACCACCCGCACCCGCCGCTCCCGGGGCTCCCCTCATCCCGCTCTCTGTCCCCCGAAGCTTCATCGCGGCGGATTTCCAGCGCCGGGGTGTGGACACGGCGCACGTGGCCTGGCAGCCCCGGGGACAGGTGCCCTGCGCCGTCTGCCTCGTCAACGCCGCCAGCGGCTCCCGCACCATCGTCCTGCACGACACGTAAGGGCCGCAGCCCCGACCCCGCTGCCCCGGGCTCGCTCCCAAGGCCCCCTCCCGCTGCCTGCCGGGGGCTACCGAGTGCCAGATGGGGCGACTCGCCGTAATCCCGCACACACCGTCACAGCCACTGGTCCCTCCCTGCAGCCCTTTCGCCTCCGGTGCCGCTGCCGGGACCGGGGGCGGTATCGTCACACAGCCACGCACTCTGGAGAGCAGGACAGCCAGCACGGCCCCATGGGGACAGCCTGGCTCCCTCAGCCGTGCCAAAGGGTCAGGGGCTGTTGGGCTGGCTGACCCCCAGGCCCCAACCTGGCCACGCTGCGCTGCCCTTCGAATCCAGCCCAGGGCAGGTGCCATCATTAATGATTCACTCGGGCTGTGCCTTCTCCGGGACCTCTGTCCCGGTGGCGTGGGGCCCCCACGGCCCCTGGAACTGCCCTTCGCCCAGGCCGAGCGCCAGGCCGAGGGTCCCCCATCTCCCACCTGGCTTCTGTCCCACAGGAACCTGCCTGACGTGACTGCCCGCGACTTCGAGCGGGTCGACCTTTCCCGATACAAGTGGATCCACTTCGAGGTGAGCTCGAGGCTCGGGGGGTTCTTGGATCGAAGGATCCCTGGCTCTGGGGAAAATCCCTCGGGCTGTCGGTGAGCCCGGGACCGGAGGGAGTCCCTCGGTCTGGGGGACATCCCCGATGGGGGAGCATCCCCGGGGCCGAGGGGTCTCCCGGGACTGGCGATCCCCCGGTAATGCCGGAGCTGTTCCCGTGTCCGCAGGCCCGGAACGCGGCGGAGCAGGGCGCGATGCTGGAGCGGGTGGAGCGGCACAACCGGGAGGTGGCGCCGGGGCGGCGGGTCCGGATCTCGGTGGAGCTGGAGAAGCCGCGGGAGGAGCTGCTGCCGCTGATGGGGCGGGGACACGTGGTGCGGAGCCGGGCCGATGGGGCGGGATCGCCTGTTCTGATCACCTGTCCCGATCACCTGTCCTCATCACCTGTGCCGGCCGCGGCCAAAGGCGTGGCGGGGTCAGATCTGCGGGATCCCGGCGGTCCGGGGGAGTCAGGCCTCGAGGGGAGCAGGGGTGGGGGTTTGGATCCAGGGGCGCAGGCGGGCTCTGGGGACCACAGGTGGGGTCTGAGGGTGTGATCAAGGGGTGCAGGCAGGGTCTGGGAGTTCAGGCGGGGTCTCCGGTCTAGGCACAGGTCTAATCCCACCTGGCTGGGGGTACCGGGGCCTGTCCCCCGCCCCAGCTCCTCTCCCGCAGGTGTTCATCAGCAAGGACCTGGCCCGGCACTTCGGGTACCAATCGGCCCGTGAGGCTTTGCAGGGACTGCGGGGGCGCATCCAGCCAGGGTAGGGGGGTACCTGAGAGGGGCTGGGGGGCACGTGGTGTGCCCCAGACCCACCTCATGCTCCCCCAGGGCCACGCTGATCTGCGCCTGGGCTGAGGAGGGGGCTGATGCCATGGGGCCCAACGGGGAGCTGGTGCACTCGGACGCCTTCCCCCCAGAGACCCTCGTGGACACGCTGGGGGCTGGGGACACCTTCAACGCCGCCGTCATCTTTGCACTCACAGAAGGTGGGCACAAACATGGCATGGCCACTGCAGGGCCGTGGTTCAGTTTGGCATGGCCACGAAGCAGCCACAGCACAGCCACATCTCATCCTTGGCCCCATCCCCAGGGAGGACCCTGCAGGACGCCCTCACCTTTGGCTGCCGGATCGCAGGCAGGAAATGTGGGATCCAGGGCTTCGATGGCATTGTCTGAGCTTGTGCCTGGAAACCTCTGCACCCCCAGGCACACCACACCTCCACTGCACCCAGCAACACACCCAATAAAACCCCCCGTGCACCACTACTGCCTCCTGTGTCCCCTGGTAGTGCCCCCATTGCCCTGGCTGGGGTCCCACTGCCCCTGGGGTGCACTGACCACAGCCAAGGTCACCAGCAGTGCCTCTATTTCTCCATCCCGTGCATTACAGAGGAGACCACATGACCCCAGCCCACACTGGCCATGGGGTATCCCCCTGCCACTCTGTACCCTGAGCAGGGCAGGGAGCAGCCAGGGCATTGCATCCCACAGCCCTCACTGCCTACCCCTCCCCATGGTCCCTCCAGGATGGGGCTGCCTGCTCCTCAGAGGCTTCAGCTTCAGGGGCTTCCTCATCCTCTGTGGCATCAGTACTGGAGGCTTTGGCCTCAGGGATGACTTCTGCTTCCAAGGCCTCAGGGACGACTTCTGTCTCCAAGGCCTCAGCATTAGGAGATTCCACCTTGGGGGGTCCATCTTCAGGGGATCCACTCTGGGGGTCTCCATCCTCAGTGGTTGCCTGTTCTGGGTTTCTCAACCCCAGGGCCTGCCCGGGCATCTCTGTGTCCCCTCCTGGCACAGCCCCAACCCCTGCCTGCTGCTCTGGGAGGGGCTGTCCTGGGGGTCCCTGGTCCAAGAGCACCTTGGGGGGGTCCAGCAGCTCAGAGGGGTCCAGCAGCCCATCCCCATTCAGGTCCTGCCTTGCCAGTGCTTGGTCCACCAGCGCAGCCACCTATGGGGATTGGGAACAGGATAAGGGCCCAGCTAGGGGCTCAGTGGGGTATGAGGAGCTGTCCCTGTGGGACCCACCATGTCAGGGTCTGGCTGCCCCCCAGCCTGTGCCAGCACCGTGCCAAGTAACTGCAGCAGCTCCAGCCCATCCAGGCGTCTGCTCTGGTCGTGATCATGGAGTACGAAGAGGTAGAGCAGGGCTGTGGGGCACGGGGTGCCGTGGGGCTGGGGTCCCCACTAGCCCCTCAGCCCCCCATCACCGCCCCAGTGGCCTTACCCTGCTCCCGTGTCATGGCCTCCACGTCCCGCTCCGGTGGCCCCAGGCTCCTCACTGCGCTCCACAGCAGCCTGGGGGGAGCACTGCAGCTGCCTCATGGCCCTCCCTGCCCCATGGCCAGCTGGGCACTGTCCATGCCCTGCAGCCATCACTGCGCCCCCCCAGCCCCAATGCACAGCCCCGGGCCGTGGTGGGGGCCCCGGTGCCGCGGGGCTCCCCAGGGCAGGGACTCACAGCAGCGCAGGCGACTCCGGGCTCAGCGGGTCGGGATACGGATCCACGACTGTGGCCGTGGGGAGCTCAGGCCTGGCCGAGAGACTGAGGGTTACCTGCGCCCCTGGGGGGGCCTAACGCCCCCCACCCACGGCCCCTGCGGATCCATGAGTCCCACCCCTCACCGGGCAGCCTCGGAGCCCGGTGCTTGCCTGCAGCCGCATGTCCCTCCCACGGCCATCTCGTACTGCACCTGTGCCCCCGTACCCCTGAAAACACCATCCCTCTGCCTTCCCCCAGCCGTGCCCCCGCCCCACTGCCTCCAGAACCTGCCCCCATACCTGTCCGTGCCAGCCCTGGGGGCGGCCCAGGACGCTGGCCCCAGCAGCAGCAGCAGGATCAGCATCACCGGCTGCTTCCTCGTCCCGCGACCTCGGGCTGCGGCGGGACGGGAACACCGGGCTCGGGAGCGGCCCTGCCGGGGGGTCGGTGGGAGGCGGGAGCTGCCCCGGTTGCAGCACGGCGGGGACGCGCTGGCACGGGTGGGAGGGAGCGAGGGGCTGCGCGGGGAGTGCAGAGCGCGTGGGACCGGCTGGCGCTGCCCACCCAGCGCAGCCCCCGGTACCCACTCACCCCAACGCGGTGCCGCCGGTGCCCCCCGGTACACACTCAACACACCCCAATCCGGTGCCGCCGGTGTCCCCCGGTACCCACTCACTCAGCCCGGCTCGCGTGTCGGTGCTGCCCGCCCCGCCCCGAGGCCACGTAGCCGACACGTCCCGGCCGTGCCACTGGGGCCAGGAGCGGCCCCGCCCGCCCCGGTCCGGCCCTGCCCGCGGGGAGCAGGGATCCAGCCCCAGCAGGGCGTCCCGGGGCAGCGCCGGGGGCGACCGGGACCCGGCCCCTCTACACTGGGCCAGGGATGGACACGTGGTGACAGCAGGGACAGGGCCACGCCGGTGGGTGGGACCCCCCCAAACCCCCCCGGTCCCGGGCACAGCCAGGCCAGCCCAGTGTCACCGACTCCCCGCAGCAGAGCCTGTGCCGGTACCCAGGGGCCCCGCTGGCCCTGGGGGCTCTGGGCAGCCCCGGTGCCACAGCCAGGCCCCCGAGGGCACACAGCGTCCTTGACTGAGATGCCCTCAGTCCCAGGCCCGCTCCCCCAGCACACGTGGACAACACTGCCTTCATGCTCCAGTTTAATGGCAGCAGCAGGGCGGGGGGCCAGCAGGACCCTCTTCTCCTGGGGTAGGAGACCCCCCTGTCCCGGGGCCAGCCCTGCACTGCTGCCAGCACAGTCCCACGGGGACTGCGCCCTGCGTGGCTCCCTGGACCCGCATCTGCTCCCCGAGCACCAGCGGGGACAGCAGGGCCAGGGGTGGTCCCTCATGTCCTTCACAGTCTGTGTGGGGTAGGTGGAGGCTGGGGGGTCGCTCCTGCTGCCAGGGGGCTACAGGAAGCCTGGGAAGGCGAGCTGCAGCAGCAAGATGGTGGCCACGATGAGCCCGGCACAGAGCAGCAGCAGCAGCCAGACTGGGAGGGAGCCTGTGGGACAGAGACGGGTGAGAGGAGGCTGCAGCCCTCCCACACGAGGGAGCAGCAGAGGCTCCCCAGCCCCGCAGGCAGTGCCCCGGACGTACGGCGGGTGGGCAGCAGGTGCAGTTTGCAGCGGCTGTCCACGGCCACGCTGAGCAGGGCAGCCTCGTGGCCCCCCAGCAGCTCCCGCCCGGGCTGGCTCTCGGGGACGAAGGCCACGTCAGTCACCACAATGCCATGGGCCTCCTTCACGTAGTACAACCTCTGGGGGGACACAGGAGGTGAGGGGCTGCTCGGGGGCCAGCGGGGTGCCCCTCACAGCCCTGCCCCAGCTCACCTGCAGGGAGAAGGCAATGTGGATGGCCACCGAGCCCGTCACTGTGCCCAGCCCCAGGAAGGTGCCCGAATCACTATGGGGGAGGGTAGTGAGCGGGGGCTGCCATGGCCCCCAGCCCGTACCCATTGGCCCTGGGGTACCTGATGGAGAGGCAGGAGACCACCTCGGAGCCACAAGGCCGTGTCAGCAGCGGCAGGAAGCTCTTCCCATCCCACTTGGTCAGGTAGCAGGGCGGGGGGCGGCGCTCCCGCTTGTGGGGCACCTGCACCGTGTAGAGCCGCAGGGCCCCGGCACTGCCCTCCACAGCCCCAAACCTGCCACAGGGGAGAGGGCCACGGGGGAATGGGGGGCACGTGGGATGCAGCCCCTCACCACCACCTCCATCCCAATCTAAACCTGGCCCCAGCCCCCTCCCCATGCAGCTGTCAACCCAGGAGACCCCTGCCCACAGACAGGAGCAGTGACAGGGCAGGACAGCAGGCAGGAGAGGCCCATTTCCAGTCCTAGCAGCCCCTCCCCACCCCCTGCCCCATGATCCAGCCCTGATGACCATGGCCCCTGCCCTGTCCCCAGCCCCAGGCCCCTGCCCTGTCCCCCCACCCAGTCCCAGTGTCCCCACCCCAGCCGTTTGCTCTGTCCCCCGGCTCTATCCCTGGCTCCTGGCCCCATCCCCAGCCCTCACCGGCAGGCCTGGTAGCGGTAGGCCTTGTCAGGGATGCCAGGCAGGTTCTCGTGCCAGTGCAGCCCTGTCACCAGCTGGTCCTGCTGCCACACGCAGCACTGGAAGTCCCTCCCTGCGGTCACCACCTGCTGCACACAGCACAGGGGGTCTGAGGCCACCCTCCTGCAGGGTCAGGGAACTGAGGAGCCACCTGACACCCACCTTGTTGTCAGGGCCCAGTGCAATGTCCTCAATCTCCCCATCGTGGGCTCTGAACTCCAACGTCTTCTTCATGCTAGGGAACTGTAGGGGCAGAGCTGACATGGGTGCTGGGCGTGGGTGCTGCCATCCCTGCCCAGCATGTGCTGCCACTGGCACGGCAACAGCAGCCGCTGTTCTTCCGTGTGTGCCCCAGCTCCCCCTGCCCACCCTGGCTCCCCCATGCCTAGCCTTTAACCCACCATGCCCACATCCATTCTCCCATGCCCCTTCTTGGCTCCCCCATGCCCACCCAGCTCCCTGTGCCTGTCCTGGCTCCCTCGTGCTCATCTCTGCTCTCACCCGCCCACCTCCACCCTCCTGTGCCCCAGCCCTGCTGCCCACTGGGGCTGCCCGCATGGCCCAGCCCCCGTGCCCACCTCCACCCTCCTGTGCCCCAGCCCCCGTGCCACCGGGGCTCCCCGCGTGCCCCAGCCCCCGTGCCCACCTCCCAGAGGCGCAGGAAGCCGTCGGCGCCGCCGGTGGCGAGCAGGGCTCCGTCGGCGCTGAAGCGCACGGCTTTCTGCAGGGCGTCGGGGCTGGTGTCGGTGCGCACACGCTGCAGGCTCTCCACCCTCACCTGGCGGGCCCGGCCCGGTGCGGCGGCGGCGGCGGCGGGCCCGGGGCTCTGCTCCATCGACCCCCGGCGCTTGAGCGGCCGCGGCATCTCCGCCAGGACCCGCGCCAGCTCCCGCAGCTCCGGTACCCGCCGCGCCTCGGGCGGCAGCAGCGGCTGCAGCCGCGTGGGGCTCAGCGGCCGCGCCGGGGGTCCCTCGGGGGGTCCCTCGGGGGGTCCGTCCGGGGGTCCCTCGGGGATTCCGTCCGGGGGTCCCTCCGGGGGTCCCTCGGGGTCAGAGAAGCGCAGGAGCCGCTCCAGCTCCGCCTCGGGTTCGGCGGGGGGATCGGGGCGGGTGGGTGCTGTGGGGAGGGGGAGAGGGGGGGGGGGTTAGGGGAGACCCCCGGGATGGGTTTGGGGGGACGGGGATCAGGGGAGACCCCCGGGATGGGTTTCGGGGGAAGGGGATCAGGGGAGACCCCCGGGATGGGTTTGGGGGTGGGGGTTAGGGGAGACCCCCGGGAGACCCCCGGGATGGGTTTGGGGATAAGGGGGTTAAGGGG
>JAWWMU010000022.1:44412-55807 GCA_035048155.1 Cinnycerthia olivascens
CCCGGGGCCCCCCCGGCCGGGCCCCGCCGCCGCCGCACGCCCTTGTCCCCGCTGCTGCCTGCGGGCCGGCACGCGGCTGGCACGGGGGGCTGAGGCAGTGCCCCCTCCCCAAAACACCCCACAGCACCCAGGTCTGGCACGGGAGGGCTCAGGGCAGGCACAAGGTGGTCGGGGGCTTCCATTCCCAGATGGCACCCAGGATAGGCACTGAGGGGTCCAGGGTAGTGTCCAATCCCCAAAGCTTCTCGGGCAGGCACAGGGAGACGGGTCCAGGGCACACGAGGGGCAGGTCCATGACAGGCGTGGAGGGGTTCAGGGTAATGCCCATGCCCAAGCTGCCCCACAGATCCCCAACTCCCCACTCCCTGCCCTCCAGCACCCAGGGCAGGCACGGGAAAGATCCAGGGTGGGCATGAGAGCTCCATAGCTGTACCCCGGCCCCAAAGCACCCCAGAGCCCCCCACACTCTGGCCAGAGCATCCAGGGGCAGGGGAGGACACAGGGGAGCCCCACAGCAGCTTCCCATCCCCAAAGCTCGCCATGGTACCCAGGGCGGACACAGAGAAGAAGGTTCAGGACAGGCAAGCAGGGGCTCAAGGCAGTGCCCCATCCCCAAGCCACCCCACAGACTCCACATGCTGCCCCATGGCACCCAAGGTATGCAAGTGGAGGGGAATTCAGAGCAGGCACAGGGGAGATCCAGGGTGGGCAGGAGGTTGTTCAGAGAATGCCTTATCTCCAAAACACCCTTCAGTCCTCCCCACAGCACCCAGGGCAGGCAGGAGGGAAATTCAGGGTCACCCCCAAAGCACACAACAGCCCCGGGGACAAGTGCCTCACACCGACTCGCGGTGAAGCGGTGTCTCACCGTCTTTCCCGGCGGTGTCCGGACCCTCGGGCTCCTGCAGGCTGAAGCGCAGGATGTGGCAGCTGTTGTCCTGCCCGGCCGCAATGACGTCCCCGGCCAGCGCCATGGTCATGGTGGCGCGGGTTTCGGTGTCGTGGCAGTGCAGCAGCGAGGCGCTGAGCTGCCCGCCGATCTGCTCCAGCTGCAGGAAGTGCTGCGGAGCGCCAGGGCTCGGTCACGGCCCCCGCGCCCGTAACCCGGGAGCCGCGTCCCCCCGCAGCCCGGACACCCCGAACCCTCAGGCCCCGCCATACCTGGGCCCTCCCAAACCCCTCAGACCCCCGCCCCGCAGCCCTGTCCCCGCTGCCCCGCACCACGCCATTGCGGATGCCGGTCTTGGCGGCGCCTCCGCCGCCGGCGGTGATGGCGAGGGCCCGCCGCGGGTGGAGGCGGACGGTGTAGAGCGGGAACGGCGCCCGGTACAGCTCGGCGGGACGCCGCGGCGCCATGACAGCGGCGTGACGTCAGCGAGTGAGCTCACGACGCGCTGACGTCACGCTCCGTCACACGCAGAGGGTGTGGCTAACAGGGCGCGAGGCCGCGGGCGGGGCGAGGGGCGTGGCCTAGTGGTCACGTGGGCCGGGGGGACACCCCCGGTGCTCGGGGGGGTCCCACGGGGACACGGGGTTCCCAAAAGGAAATGGGGTCCTTGTCCCTATATGGGACAGTGGGGACACCCCGGTGCTCGAGAGGTGCAGGGACGGGGGGATCCCAAAGGGAAACGGGGTCATTGTCCCTGTGTGGGACAGTGGGGACACCTCAGTGCTTGGAGGGGCAGGGATGGGGGGATCCCAAAGGAAAACGGGGTCCTTGTCCCCATGTGGGACAGTGGGGACATCCCAGTGCTTGGGGAGTCCCACAGGGAAACGGGGTCCTTGTTCCCATGTGGGACAGTGAGGACACCCCAGTGCTTGGGGAAATGGCGGCTCCTGGGGAATGACGCGGCGTCCCAATACCTGGGGACAGAGGTGCTGTAGCCCCATGGGGACCCCACTGATGGGAATAATGGGGCACCTTTGGGCTACTGGGGGACAGTGGAACACCCCAGTATTTGGGGAGACAGCAATTTGTGTACCCTGTGGGCTCTTGGAGGACAGTGGAGACACCCCACTCACTGCATGGGGTGACAGGGGTTCCGTGGCCTTTAGGGAACAGTAGGGACAGCCCACTGCTGGGGGAGCTGGGGGTCCCGGGGTACAGCAGGGAGCAGGCTGCTCCTTGGGACCCTCCAACACCTGTGCTCCAGAACCGTTTATTGAGGGCACATCAAACACAACGACAGGCAACAGGGGTGGTGGAGCATTCAGCACCCTGAGGGGTCCGGGCAGCCCCCAGCCCTGGAGCGGTGTGTAAGGCACGTGGATGGGCTGGGGGTACCAGACATCCTGGCCTGGAGAGGGGGACACAGCTCCAACATCCCCCAACCATGGTCCCAGAGCCCCCTGCCGGGCCAGCCCACCAGTCTCCCCACAGAGACCCAGCCTCCTGTTCTTTGGCACTCCCTGGCCATCTGTGGATGCCCCACCAGGGTCTGAGCCCCCTGACCTGGGGGGTAGCCAAGATGCTGGGGGCATCAGAATGAGGTTTCCTGCACGGCGTACATGGGGGCACCAGTGCTGCGGATGTACCCCTGTCCTTCCTCTTCCCCCTGCCAGTCAGGGCCAGGGGGGCCCAGGCCATTGGGCACCCCATTGCTCTTCTCCATGGTGTCTGCATGGCCGGGGGCCTGTGGGGACAGAGCAGGGGGCAGCCAAGGCACAGGGGAGGCACAGGGGCATCAGGGGTAACCCCATGTCCCCCTCCCCTTGGGGTGCTGTGAGTCTGACCCTCACCTGGGCAGGGTCGCCTCCCCCGCAGCAGATCCACTGCCGGATTTTGGGGGGCAGGCAGCAGAGCAGCCACGGCAGCACGGGGGAGATGGTGCGGGGGTCCAGAGCCGCTGCCGGCGTGGGGCCTGCGGGGGTAGGGCCGTGAGTGGGGCAGGGGGATCATGGTAGCCCCCCCACCACCCCACACTCACCGGTGAGCAGGCTGACCAGGACCCCCACCAGGATGACAGTGGTGGAGTTGTGGGCACTGTACCACATGTAGGACAGGCTGTAGAAGCGCTGCAGCCCCGAGGGGCTGGGGGACATGGGGTCAGGAGAAGTGTGGAGCAGCACCTCCACACCCTGCACACCCAGCCCCTGAGCCCCCCGTCCCACTCACCTCGGGGGTGCTGATGTGGGGGACAGCAGGGTGGTCGCCAGGACAGTGCTAAGGTTGCCCACAGTGGGGAGTGCTGTAGTGTTGGCTGGAGAGACCCCCTTGGCCCCACCTGTGCTGTGCAGGAAGCTGCCGATGCCTATCCAGAAGGCCATGGCCAGTCCAGCCAGCAGCCCCACAATGGCTCCCTGTGGCAGGGGACAGAGAAGGGCACTGGACCCCATTGGGCTCAGGGTGCCACACACAGGGCTGGGGGCACTGACGGGTCAGGGGGCACGGATGGGTCAGGGGACACTCACTGTGGGGTTGGCGCAGGGGAAGAACATGCCGAGGCAGAAGAGCCCCAGGAGCGGGCCCCCCACCATGCCGAAGATGCTGATGGCTGCCTGCGGGGACACGGCCTTCAGCCCCAGCCCCACGCCCCTGGGGGTGCCAGAGCCGGGGCTCCCTCACCCCAATTGTGGTGCCACAGCCAGGGCTCCTGCAGCCCCGTGCCTACCTGCAGCACAGGTCCCAGCATGGAGGACACGTACGCCATCCCCAGGCACAGCAGCCCGTAACTGAGAGCTGGGGAGGGGAGTGAGGTGTCACGGTGGTGCTGGGGACCCCCACACGGTGCCAGCCCCACGGCTGCCCCCCTGGCCACCCCCAAGCCACTCACCCAGCAGCTTGGAGAGCAGCGTAGCCCGCGACTCCGACAGCCCAGGGAAGTGTGGCCGCACCAGGTCCTCCATGGTGACCGTGGCCAGTGAGTTGAAGGCAGAGGAGATGGTGCTGGGGAGGAGAGGGAGCAGGAGGGGCTCGGCCAGGACACCTGAGTCACCGTCCCAGGGCCGTCCACTCACCTGAGGGCACCGCTGAAGAGGCAGGCGACAAAGAGCCCGGGCAGCCCCGGCAGGTCCTGCAGCACGTCCATCACGAAGAACAGCACCAGCTGTGGCAGGAGGTCAGTGCAGGGGTTGGGGCAGCAGGGGACACGGAAAGGGGGGGTCTTAACCTACCTGGTCAGAGGAGCCAGGGCGCTGGACGGGTGCCAGCGGGTGCTCCTGGTTGTAGACGAACATGACGAGGCCAGTGAGGCAGCTGAGGCAGAGCACAATCTGCTGGCAGGGGAACACGGCATAGCAGGAGCTGCGGGCGCCGTGTGGCTGTCAGAGAGTGGCAGAGGGGTCCATCCCATCCCGGGACCCCCACTCCCAGCCCCACTCACAGCTTGGCCTCCCGCTCGCTGCGGGCACTGAGGTAGCGCTGCACCTGCGCCTGGTTCACCCCGTACAGCGCCAGCATCATGAAGATCCCACCCACAGCCAGCGACCAGAAGGTGTGACGTTCCAGGGGGTTGGGGTCCAGGCTGTGGGGAGGATCAGGGGGGGTCACGGTGACAGGTCCTCACTGGCAGCCCCAACCCCATGGGAAAGAGGGTAACAGGGATGGACCACTACAACACACCAGGGTCCCTCTCCCCCACCCCAGGCTGCCCTAGGTGTCCCCACAGCATGACAGGGGGGTCCCAGGAGATCACTCACTCGATGCCGGCGATCTTGCCCTCCTGCTCAGCCACGCGCCAGACACGGGCCATGCCCCCCACCCGCTGTGCGCCCACCACGATGACAGCAACCTGCCCCGCCAGCATCACCAGTGTCTGGAACACATCTGTCCAGATGACGGCCTTCAGCCCACCCTGGGGACACACGATGCCCGTCACCACAGGATGACAGTGGCACGGCAGGGGCGCAGGGCACCGGCAGCAGCGGCAGGGACTCACCAGTGTAGTGTAGAGTGTGCAGACCAGCCCCATGGTCAGCACAGCACTCCAGAGGTCAAAGCCCGTCACTGGAAGTGGCAGAGGATGTTATTGGGTTGAAGGGGCTGCAACCTCCCGGCATGGCCCCCCACCTGTCCTCCTCATACCTGCATTGAGAGCCAGTGCGGGTGCGTAGAGCACCACTCCCATGTAGATGACCTGCGGGGAGGGAAAGCAGTGCTGAGCCAAGCCCAGCCCCCAAACTCTACAGTCCCCACACCCCCAGCCGCACTCACCATTTGGAAGATGAAGGTGACAGTGCCGAAGATTCGCACCGTCTTGTTGAAGCGCAGCTCCAGGTACTGCAAGGGGAGAGGTCAGGGCACCTGACTGCAGGGTGCTCTGCAGTCCCCACGCCCCCCAGCACTCCCCGTGTCCCCTCTGCTCGCCTCATAGGTGCTGGTGATGCGCAGACGGTAGAAGACGGGGATGAAGATGTGCGCTGGGATGAGCAGCCCCAGGAAATAGGAGCATCCGAGGAACCAGTACTCGGTGCCGAAGCGGAAGATCTCGGCTGGCACGCCCAGGATGGCCACGGCTGACTGGAAGGAGGCCAGCAGGGACAGGGCGACGGGCAGGCAGCCCATGTCACGGTTGGCCAGCAGGAACTCCTGCACCGTGCGCTGCCGGTCGCCGCTCAGCGCGTAGAACAGCCCGATGGCCGAGGACAGCACCAGCAGAAGGGCGAAGATGCTGTAGTCGATGGCCGTGAACTCCATGGCGAGTGAGTCCCTGCGCCGCTGCCGCCGCTGCCCAGCCGCCCACGCCCTGCCGGCCTCATGGGCACACCTGACCCCGGCGGCACGACCTGGCCAGCATCGGCCTGGCCCTGGAAGCTGCAGGAGGGATGTGTCAGTGCTGCAGGGACCTTCCCTCTCTCTATCTCAGCCTCAAGGACCCAGAGTGAGGGAAAAACGGCCGGACCCTCCTCCTCCTCCTCCTCCCTCTGGGCCGGGCTTGGCCACCCCCGGGCCGTCCCACCTGCCCCGCTGAAGGAAACTGGAGACTCTTCAAAGAGCGCCAAGACAATGGCTGCAAAACCAGTCCCACCCAGGCCCCCCGCAGCACCGGCACCACCAGTCCCGGCAGAACTGGCCAAACCCAACACAGCTGCCTCCGGTGCAGGACAGCCCCAGTCCCACCTGAGCCAAACCCAACACGACCACCCCCGGAGCTGAACAGCCTTGAGCACGCAGTGCCGGTCCCACCCGAGCCAAGCCCAACCTGGCCCAACCACCCCAGCACTGCACAGCCCCACCAAACCTGGCAGCACCGGTCCCACCAGCACCAAAGTCAACCCAGCCCAACCACTCCAGCACCCCACGGCCCTGTCAGAACCGCCCCCAGTGCAAGAGCTTGGCCAAGCCCAGCATAACTGCCCTGGCCCCAGTGCCAGCCCGATGCTCTGGGGCCAGCACAGCACAGCCAGCACTGGGGCAGTGGCTCCTGCACCAGAATTGTCCCTGCCAGCAGCCCCTGGGCCCGCAGGACACATGGATGGGGCTGGGGAGGGCATGGAGCCCCGTCTGCACTGGAGAGTGGGGACAGGAGGAGCCCCACATCCTTGTCTCAGAACGCAGAAGCTGGGCAGGGTGACCCTCACACCACACAGCCCACGTGGCCAGGGATGGACACCAGGATGGAATGGTCAGGGGGCAGCTGGCAGCCTCAGGGGTTCTGGGCATCAGCCAGGTGGAGCAGACACCTGAGCATCCCCCGGCTCTGGCACCCTGACCCTGCTCATGGATCTCCCCAGAGCCCCCTGTGCTGTGCTCCTGCCCTGGCTCCAGCCACTGGGGAACAGGAGGGGGCAGCTGCTCCTGCCTCCCCCCATATCCAGGGGACTGCAACTGTGGGGACCTGGGAGCAGCAGGTGCCACAGGACTGTGGATACAACCCTTTCCTGGCTTGGGAGGGGGTGCGGGCTGTGGGGGACCCTCTGTCCCAGCAAGGCAGTGCTAGGGCCACAGGGAGGACAAGTCTGGACTGGGGGTGGCAGACGGAGTGGCACAGTGCCCACCATGATCCCATTGTGATCCCTGGAGGAATGCTTGCCTGGGCAATGCTTGGGATTAGGCTGAGCCCCTCCTGGAACCCCTGGCACAGCCTGCCTGGGCCTGCCTGCCACGGGGCCAGGGGCAGCTGAGCTGGCACAGGTTCTGCAGCACCAGCAGCGCCAGCAGTGTCGGGGTGGGGAATGGGGTGAGAGGGCAGCGCCTCTGCTGCCACCAGCCCTGGCCTGTCCCTGACCAGGACACGGCTCCACGTGCAGCAGCTCATGGCCAGGGTCCAAGGTCACCCCCCACATTCCCCCATCCCGACTAAACAGGGGAGGTTACACCGCGTCCCCAACAGGCACACAACAGCACCAGACTCCTGGATGGCCCCGGCCCAAGGCTCTCATGCCCCACAGACCCCTCGGTGTCCCTGAGGCTCTGCTGCCTCCAGCCCCGTGTCCCCGCATCCCCAACATCTGGTGATCCCAAGCCCGGCTGTCCCGGTGACTCCGCTGAGGCCCTGCTGCCCCCTTACCCAGATGGTCCCAGAATGTCCCCCACAAAACCCAGCCCCAGGCCCCACTCTCCCTGCCCTAGGGTGCTCCGTGTCCCCACGTGGTGAACCTGCTGCCCCTGTCCCCGCCTTCCCCGTTGTCCCCGCTCCTCGTGCTCTGTCACCCCGCGCACTCGGGGACCCTGCTGGAGGCGCCGCTGCCCAGCGCTGTCCCCGGTGCCCTCATCCCGGGGCTCCGAGGGGCTCTGCTCCCCTTCCCCCGTGTTCGCGGCATCCCCAACACAGGGCTCTGCTCCCTGTCCTCGGTGTCCCCAGCCAAGGCTCTGCTTCCCGTCCTCGGTGCCTTCATCCCGAGGCTCTGCTTCTCGTCCCCGGTGTCCTCAGTGCTCCAACCCGGAGACTCTGCTCCTTGCCCCCAGTGATCCAAACCCGGGCTCCCCGTCCCCGGTCTCCCCGGTGCCCCCCTCCCGGGAGCCGGCCCCCGCTGCCCGCAGTGCACCCGGTGCCGGTGGCAGGTGGCGGCGGTGACCTTGTCCCGGCGGCCCCGGTGCGACACTCACCGGCGGCGGTAGCGCTCACCCCATCTGCCGCCGGCCGCGGGGGCGCGCCGGGATGACGCCGTGAGCAGGCGGGGCCGCTCCCGCCGCCGCTTCCGCACGGCCGCCGCCGGCAGCATCACCGCGTGGGGTTCCTGTCCCGAGCCCCGGCCCCGGTCCGGCCCCACCGCGCTCCGCCCCTCGGGCAGTCACCGCGCCCCGGTGCCCGCGCTGCGGGGGCCCCTCCGTGGCCTCGTTCGGGTCCAGAGGGCGCCCGGCCCGTCCAGGCGGGGGGGAGAACGGGCACGGAGCTGCCCCCGCCCGCTCGGTGCCCCCGCCGCGCGGCCCCGGTGGCGCGGAGATGCTCGGGGCTGGCGGGGCCGTGGGCGGGCTGGCGCTGCTGCTGCTGCCGCTGCTGCTGCTGCCCCAGGCCGCCCGCGGGGCCGCGGTGAGCAACGGGGGAACGGGGCGGGGGTCACGGAAACGAGGGGAGGACCGGGAACGGGGGGGCTCCGATGGGCAGAGGATGTCACGGATCAGAGGTGCCGAGAGGTCAGGGAATGCCCGGAACGGGGATGCCCGGGTCGGGAGGTCCCGGGGGGGAACCGAGGGTCGATGAGTCCCCGATCGGGGGTGTCCCAAGGTCGGGGGTGCCCACCTTGGGTGTGCCAGGGCGTCAGGGAAGTCTGGGTTGCCCTGAGGCCGAGGGCGTTGTCGTTTTCCCGGGAGCGGCAGTACCCGGGGTTCGGGTCATGCCCGGGCTTCGGGGATACCCGGGGGTCGCGGGATGCACCGGAGTCGGGGGATGCCCCTGTGCCGGTGCTGCCCGTGCCCCCTCTCTCCAGGTGTGCGAGTTCTGCCCGGGGCCGCCGCGGAATGGCTCCATCGTGTCCCGGTTCTGTGAGTCCTGGGGCGACACTGAGAGCGACGGGCGCTGCTGCAGGGAGCGGGGCCCCTCCCCAGGGCGGCTCCTGGGGTACGGGGGCCCGGGGGAGGATGGGGATGCACAGGCTGGGGGCGAATCTGGGGTGCTGGGGGCGTCGGGATGCTCAGGGGATGGAGGGTGCCGGGATGGGGTTTTGGGTTCACAGCAGTGTCAGGGGAATAGCGGGGCTGGAGAATGCCTGGATGGAGCATCCTGGGTGGTGGTGCAGGGAGACCAGGTACAGGCAGGGGCCAAAATCGGTGCTGGGGGTCACCAGGGCGTCAGGGGACAGGCATGCTACTGTCTCCCCTAACCACTGTCCCTTCCCAGGCTGGACCTGAGCAACTGCTCCCTGCACAGTGTCCCCCCAGGACTGGCCGAGGCCACCACTGCCATTGTCCTGTGAGTTCCCCTGGGCCCCCTCCGGCCCCTGCAAAGATCTGGGCTGGGCTGGGAGAGGGGGTTGGAGCAGGTTTAGTGGGACATTCCTGCTGGTCCCAGGGAGAGCAGCTGCTCTCTGTCCTCGTGGCTGTCAGGAAAAGTCCACAGGGTCTGAACAAACAGAAACCACCCCCACTTTTAAACGGGGAGCCCATGGACCTATCTGCCCAGGCAGCCTCACCCCTGTGCCCAGTGGGAGCATGGGACAGATCCTTCTGGAGTTCTGTCGTGGTGCACATTGCCACAGGACAGCTCTCCTGTGGGAGCCTGTGCTGGCAGGTGGGAGATGAGCCACATGGTCACATCTTGGTTTTTGCCACAGTCCCATACAGTGTCCAGGTCCCCAGGCTGGAGGAACAGGAGTCAGGGAAGTGCCACATCCAGGGCAAGGTCACAGCTCAGTGTCCAAATGAGCCCAGTGAGCTGTGGTGACCCTCAGGGCACCATGACACCTCAGCTCATCAGTGTTTTTGTTAATGACCAAGCGGTCCCTCAGCAGCTCTGCAGAGACCTTTGAGCCCTGGCTGCAGGGCTGCACTCCCAGGGCCTCGGGTGGGCAGGGGCGTTGTGGGTGCATGAGGTTCAGTGAGGTGCCAGGGGTACCCCCGGTGCCTGCCAGGCCAGGGGTGCTGGGTGGGACTGAAGGTCTGTGTGCTCACAGGGACTTGACTGAGAACCCCCTGACAGCTCTCCCCAACGATTCCTTCCTGGGCTTCATCCACCTGCAGAACCTGTGAGTGCTGGGGAGAGTCAGGGCTGGGGGGGGTCACCGTGGTGCCAGTGCTGAGCTCTGCCCCCAGCACGGTGCCACTAATGCTGGAGTGTCCGGGCGGGAGAGACGCCTGGCAGAACGTGACAGTGGACAGGAGCAGCCGGCTGTGCCAGGGACAGAGGAACCCCTGCAACAGCTCTGTGGAACTCGGTATGGCAGGGGATGGTGACCCTGGCAGTGAGTGCATGGGGCTGGCAGTGGGGTCTGGC
This sequence comes from Cinnycerthia olivascens, assembly GCA_035048155.1. NCBI lineage: Eukaryota > Metazoa > Chordata > Aves > Passeriformes > Certhiidae > Cinnycerthia > Cinnycerthia olivascens. The sequence continues at coordinate 54,723 of JAWWMU010000022.1, forward strand.
CTTGTCCATAACCCCCTGCTCTGCTCTGCCAGTGTGGCTGTGTCCTGAAAACTCTGTGTGTGCCCCTGACGGCCCTGGCCTCATCCAGTGCGTCTGTGACAAGCCCTTCCATGGCTACAAGTGCCTGCGTGAGGTGAGTGCCTACGGGACTGAACCTCTCCAGCCGTGCCCTGGCCAGATCAGCAGGGCTGCAGGGAGCGGTGATTCTCAGTCCTGCTCCCGCGCAGGACACGTTCCCGATGCTTCTCTTTGGAGGAATCCTGGGCACCGCCACTGTGTCCCTGTCCCTGCTGCTGTGGGGCACCCAGCGGAGGAAGGCCAAGACCTCCTGAGCAGGGCAGGGGGCCATGCCTGGGCTGGGAGCTGTGTGGCCGGGGAGGCTCTTGAGATCAATAAAGCTGCAGGTCCTCACTGTGTGTCCATCTGGTGCCTTCAAGGGGGAAGGGCGGGGGCTTGGTGGAACCCACAGGAAGGCGACCGTGGGAAATCCCGCTTTCCGTGCATTGGGGGGATGAGCAGGAGGGACATCCACAGTGGGAGCTGCGAGCACATTGTCACAGCTCCAGGCCACTGAACTGAACACCCTTAACATCCAGAGCATACTCCGATGATATCAGCCTATTATTAACTACACAAAAACAGGCGATGGGGTCAGAGCGCCCCGGGCTCCTTGGGGATCATCGCTGCAACCACGGTCCTGCACTCCGCCACATCCACAGCGCTTGCCCCGTGCCGGTTCGGTGCCAGGCGCTCCGGCCCCCGGCACCGTCACGGGCGAGCATCGCTGGCTGCTGCCGGTCCAGGAAGGGCTTCAATCGGTAACGGAACGAAGAAGGACTCAGAGCCCAACTCTGAAGCTGAAATCCAGACAGCTCGGTTTGCCACTAGAACGTTTAATCTTTCTTTAAACCGCTAAAATCAGGGGAGAGCGCGAACGCAGTCCCCCACTACCACAAATTATGCAGTCGAGTTTCCCGCATTTGGGGAAATCGCAGGGGTCAGCACACCCGGAGTGCAAGGGATGAGCCTCGCCCTGGGAAAACCACCTGCCTGATCATGGTGTCTCCCCTGCCAGGTAAGTATGC
>JAWWMU010000022.1:75560-91542 GCA_035048155.1 Cinnycerthia olivascens
GGTTGGTGTGACACGGGTGAGGTGTTGCATGGGATGGGGCAGTGGGGACAGCCATGTCCCTGTGGCAGGTCTCCAGCCTGCTTGGAGAGCCCAGTGCCTGAGCTGGGCCCAGCCTTGCTGCAGTGGAGGGTTGGGGTGGGCATTTTCAGAGGCTCCCCATAGCCTCCCTGGCTCCAGGCACCACAGGCTCCTCAGCGTGGGCTGGGGCTCCTCTCTCGCAGGGATGTTTCGCGCCGTGCTTCCTTGGCTGCTTCCTGGCTGTCACCGGGGCTGTGAATGGGCTGTCGGTGCAGGACAACTGGTCCAAGATCCAGCAGGTATGTGCTGCTGCTGCCCTGGGCAGCCATGGGGCTGTGGCAGCTCCTCCGTGTGTGCTGGCCCTGACAGTTGTTCCCATTTGTGTCAGTGACTGTGCCCAGGCACTGGGTCCCAGTTGGGTGCCCAGTGCTTCCAGTCCAAGTACTGGTGCCAAGGCCAGTTCCTCTGGTATGGGTATCCTGTGGGCAAGTGCTGGGGTTCCACCTGGGCCAGACACGGGTGCCATGGGCATTCTGTCCAGCCCTGCTCCTGGCTGGGTCTCCAGAGCAATTACAGAGATGACTCCCATTAACAGTAATTGCTGGAAGCCGTGTGAGCACTGCGTCAGCGTGTCCAGAGTGAGTCACTGGGGAGGGGGTGCCCACCTGCCACAGGATGAGGCAGGCTGGGGTGGCCGTGTGGCTGCCAGGAGTGGCAACACCAGCCTTGCTCGCTCACTGGAGCTGTGTGTGAACGGCCCCAGCATGGCTGGAGCTCTGCCTGAGTGCCACCACCCAGGGTTCATTCCTCTGTGTGGGGGCACCCAGTCACCAGCCCACTACACACTGGGCTGCCAGTACATGCCCCTCACGCTACCCCAGAGTGCAGAAAGCAGATCCTGGGGCAAGATCACATCTCTTCTGCTTTGTTAGGCTCTATGAAAGCCACAGCCAGAGTATGGGGCGCTCTGAGGCACCCTAAGGGCACACATGAACTGACTGTGGGCACAGGCAGCACCCTGAGCACTCCCATCCATCTTCCCTTGCTGCATCCTGACCAGCTCATGCCAGGGATCTTGCCCTGCCTTCCCCAGGGAATCCTACCGTGGTTGGTGATTTGAGCTGTGGCTCCTGGCGAGCCCTGGCCTGGAAGGGGGTGTTGGGCTGGGGGCTGGGCAGCAGTGCTGGCAGCACCGTCCCCCCTGGCTGGGGGTGCATCCGCCTCTCCCCACACAGAGGAGGCGTCAGCAGAGCATCCATCACCCCGCACCCGCTCAACCCGTCCTGGGCTGCTGGCCAGCGCCAGGAGGAGCCCGTCCTGGCTGAGTCACAGCCAAGCTGGATGAGGGACTTGTCCTGCTGCCACGGGACAGGGATGCGACATGGCCGTGGCTGTGGCACGAGGACAAGGCAGCACCTCGGACTCCCAAAGCAGTTGCCCCAGCTCTGTGCCCTCCATTTCTGCTGCGTGGTGCCCAGGAGAGGGCTGGGGGAGCACTGGGCTGCAAAGGGGCTCTCAGCCCACACTGGGGAGGTGAGCCGTGTGCCCACGTGCCCTGGCTGTGGCACAAGGGGCTCTCAGTGGGGATGGTTCTGGTCACCCTCTCCCTCCCACCCTCATGGCTGTGGGAAGGCGTGGGCAGGGCTGCAGGGGCTCTGTGCAATGTGGAGTTAGGGGCACCAGTGGCAAGGACGGGGGTCCTGAGTGCTCACACCTCCTTTTCCTTGCAGGACTACATGGATGCCCTGATGACCAATTACTGTGTGAGTGCTGGCAGATGTGTGTCCCTGTCCCTGTCCTGTGTCCTCCATGGGGCTGCCGTGGGCTCTGTGGGACACCCTGAGTGCCAGGCAGGGGTGGGTGTGGGGCAGGGATCCTGGCAGGGTTCCTCACTGCTCCTCCCCTTCTCTGCCCAGATCTGGCCACCCGTGCAAATTGCGAACTTCTACTTCGTGCCTCTGCAGCACAGGTAGTGTTGCTGCCCTGGCGCCCCGAACCTGCCCCCTGAGGTGGCAGCTGCAGACCCTGTCCCCTCTGTCCCCAGGCTGGCTGTTGTCCAATGTATTGCCATCATCTGGAACTGCTACCTGTCCTGGAAAGCGAATCGGATGTAAGGCAGAAGCCATGTCCCATCTCTGTCCCCAGCCTGTGGGCACACACGGCCTGGGACAGGCTGGGACCCACAGCGTCCTGGCAGCAACCACCCCTCTGTTCTCAGGGGAACACCATCCCCTACAGCCACAGGCCCCCCTGCCCCAGGGAGAAGATGGTGCCAGGACAGGCCTGGATCTGCTCTACTGTGCTGTGCAGCAGCTCTGCCCACACTGCTCTTCTCCATCTGTGCTCAACCATTTCCGAGCCCCTGCCTGCACACAGGGTGCTCCAGCCCCGAGGGTCACTCTGACCTTCCCCTGACACATCCCGAGGGAAAAGAGGAGTGGAAATGGAGCAGGGCTGGCCCTGGGCTGGCTGTGCCATGTGCACAGAACTGGAGTCACTGCAGGCTGGAGATGCTCCCCCTGAAAATGGGGTTTGCTGTGGCTCTGCCATGGACAATCAGAGCATCAATAAATGGTGGGCTTCACTTTTGATTCCCATGGCCTTGGGGCTTGTGGCCCAGCAGGCCCCCAGGCACTGAAGATGCTGTTCCAGAGCAGCTGTTCTGTTATGGATCAACAGGTCTGCTCTGCCTCATCTCAAGGCACCAAGCATGGGGCTAGGGACTGCCGGCTGCTGGGGTGGTCTGCTCCATTGGCTAGAGAGAGGAGGGCACTTTGACACTGGCACTCTGATGGATGGTGGTTTAGGGGGTCATCAGGGCCCAGTGCAGCTGTTCCATGGGCTGTGGTGGTGCCTCCACAGCTGCAGAGCAGTGAAATGAGGTCGATGGAGCCAGAGTGCTGATGCTGGGTACGGAGTCCCCCCAGAGTCACGGCGTGCTTGAAGCAGGGCTGTGCATCCAGGGACCGTTCAGAAAGGGTTGAGGGTAGGGCTGGAGCTGGGTCTGGGACAGGGCCACCGTCCACCTGTGCCATGAGAGAAACCCCGCGGAGCTGCCGCCCCTGGGGAGGTGTGTCCGTGCTCACCCTGTGATGACCGCAAGCAGATGCAGTCCGGCTCCCACAGTGTCCGTGCCCAGCACATCCCAACCTGCATCCCAGCACATGCAGCTGGTGGGACCACGGTGGTTCATCTCACCTCTGTGGAGCCCTGGCCCCCTCACCTGTGCTACTGCAGCTGCACACAGCTGGGCAGAGCCATCCCCGTGCTGCCAGCAGCACCTAGGCTCTGCCAGCGTGGTCTTCATGGAGGGGGTTCACCACCCTCATCCTTCCCATGGTCCGGTTCTATGCTGACCCCAGCTTTGCTCCAGCCAGGTGGATACGGCCTGAAACACAGAGGAGGCAAATCCTGCACAAGCCTGAGGGGTGGGGCTGGGGAGGGACTGCAACAGTGGAGCAGCACGGGGCTGGGGCCAGGTGATGGCACCATGCACGGATGGCACCAGTACTTGGGGGGCTCGGGCTCTGTGTGGAGCTCAAGCTCTCTGCAGCCAGTGGGGTGGGTGCTGTGGATGGCAGGAATTCGCAGCTCTGAGATGCTGAGTCTCTCGCAGCTCCCTCTGGGGGTGCAGCAGGCTCTCGCTGCCAGCAGTGAGTGAGCTGCGAGCATGGCAAGAGCCACGTGGAATGAGCCACTTGTCCCCAGGAGCAGCCGCCCCAGCATGGGGCTGCCAGGGCTCGGGGGGCTGAGCCCAGCCCCTGCTGAGGGCTCTGCCCTGCCGCTGCGGGGAGCGGTGCCGGGTGCCAGCCTTCATGCCGGATCACGTCATGGGGGCATGACACCGTGTGCTGCTCGCTGCGGGCAGGGCCGTGCCCCACCACCCCTGTGCCACCTGGTGTGGGACACGCCGTGCGAGGGGCCAGGCTGCGCCTCCGTGCCCGGCTCTGCCCCACACTGGCACTGTGGAAGGAGCCGGACCTGGCACCTGCACCAGCGCTGAGTGTCAGCTCAGCCACTCTGCCGGCAGCGTGCAGAGCACTCGGGGGGCTGTGGCAGCGGTGTGGAGCACTCGGGGGGCTGTGGCAGAGGTGTGGAGCACTCGGGGGGCTGTGGCAGAGGTGTGGAGCACTCGGGGGGCTGTGGCAGCATGGAGAGCACTCGGGGGACTGTGGCAGCGGTGTGGAGCACTCGGGGGGCTGTGGCAGCGTGCAGAGCACTCGGGGGGAATGCCAGCAGTGTGGAGCACTCAGGAGGGCTGCCAACAGTAGTGTGGAGCCCCAGCAGCCACCTCACCGTTTGGCAGCCGTGCCGGTGCCCCGACGGAACACCCTGCATCCAGCACGGCGCTGCCGACTCCGGTGCCTTCATTCTATGACTCACAGGACTTGGCCGGTGCTGCCGCTGCGCTCGGAGCGTCTGCGGCCCCGGCCCCGCGGTTTGACCTCAGCACCGCCCGCTCTGGACACTGAGCCACAGCCAGGCTGGGGGTCCCACCCGTGACCATCCTGGCCCGGAGCTGCCGGTGCTCGGGGTGTCCCCCCTGCCACCCCGGGTCTCTGTTTGGACGCCGCTACTCGACGCGGCCGTTCCGCCCGTGAACGCGAGGGTTCCACGCCGAGAAGCCGCGGCACAGCCCAGTACAGCTCACTGAGGGCTCACCGGGAGCTCACCTGTATGGCTCACCGGCCCCAGTCCCGGTCACCGGCCCCGGTGCACCAGCGCGTCCCGGCCGTTCAGCACCGCGGACAGCGGCGGAGAATGAGACTGGAGATGCCGGCAGAGCCGGGAGGGGGACCGGGGAAACCGGGGGACCGGGAAAGCGAAGGTTAGCACGGCGCAAGGCGCCTACTCTCACCGGCCCCGTCCCCGCCGTGTCTCTTTGGTGGGCGTCAGAAAAGAACCGGAATCGTGGCTCCCGAAACCGGGGCGAGCGGGCTCTGCCGCTCCGCCCCTCTGTCCCTCAACCCCGTCCCGCCGCCCCGGTGCCCCCTCTCCCCCCGCCGCCCGGTGCGTGCCCGGCGCTGACGTCACCCCGGGCTCCCGGACCGATATAACCCCGCCGCGCCGCCGGCTCGGCTCCCGCGGGACCGATCGCGCTCCGTCCGCCGCCAGCACCGGCAGGAACAGGGCACGGGCACACCGCACCGGGTACGGGACGGGGTTTGGAAGCCGGGCGGGGACAGCAGCGGGGCTGGGGGCACACAGAGGGGACGGAGCGGGGCGGCCAGGCCGGAAGGGGCTCCGCGCGCGGGACGGTCCCTGCGCCGCCGGGGCCGCGATTCCCGTCGGGTCCCCGCAGCCGCCCCGGTCTCTGCTGTGGCGCTGAGTTCTTGGCCCCGTAGGTGCAGAGGGACCGAGGATGCGGCGGGCACTGCTCACCCTCCTGCTGCTGCTCGCCCGCCCGCCGCCCGTCGCCGCCCGCCCCGCCACCACCGACGGCTCCATCCCGGCGGCCGGGACCGGGGCTCAGGACCACCCGCTCTGGCCGCCACTGGCGCCGCCGCCCCCGGGGCCGTGGCGAGGGCGGCGGGACGAGCCGCCGCTCTCCATCGACCTCACCTTCCACCTCCTGCGGCACCTCTTGCTGCTCGCCCGTGCCCAGAGCCAGCGTGCCCGCGCCGATTCCAACCGCCGCATCCTCGACGCCGTGGGGCGCTGATCCCCGGAATTCCCGGATACCCCGAGTGCCCTGTAACCCTGGGGCTGCACCGGCCTCCAGCCATCGCCTCGGCCTCTGCACCGTAGGGCGCTTGGCACCAACATCGGGACGGGTTGAGCCCCCCTCAGCCTCTGCGCTGGGGCGAGGGGGACCGGAACCGGCCCCGGACCGGTCCGCACCGATTTTGTAATAAAACGTGGTGGAAACCCGAGGCGTGAGCGAGTGCGAGGTGTGGGCAGCTGGGGCTGTGCAGGGCCAGGGACTGGGTAAACTGGGAACGTGTTGACTGGGAATAGACTCACCAGGAACAGGAATGAACTTATCAGGAATGAAGAAGAGGCTCACCAGGGATGGGGAAACAGATTCATTGTGAGTGGTGGAATGGTTTTACAAGGAAGGGACAAACAGGCTCAGTGGGAATAGGGGAAGAGCTCAGTGGAAAGGGAGAAAGAGCTCAGGAGGAGGAGACAGGATGAGCTGGGCCAGGGCTGGGTAGGAGCAGCTGGGCCAGCAGCAGAGCCCCCCAGCACTGGGAACAAGGTTGTCTGTGTTCTGGGTCAGGAGGTGACACCACGTTCTTCAGGGGGAGTGAGAGGCTGGCTCACAGCCCCCCGGGTGTGGGAGCAGCAGGAATGGGGCAGAGGGATGGGAACAGTAGGTCTTCACCACCAGTGAGCCAGGCACGGGGGGGCTGCACCCACCTGCCCGCGGGTGGGGACATCAGCAGGGAAGCAGTCCCTCCCCAGGATGGGGGGCGAGGCTGAGAGCTGGGGGAGGGAGAGACAGACCCTTTGTGGGAAGATATGGCCACCCGTGTGGGAGCACCAGGAGTGGGGGAACCTCCGTGGGACACGCGGTGCTGCTGAGTGGGTCAGGGCTGGAGTCGTGGGTGGGGAAGGGGGCACTGTGGTGGGCCGTGCTTCAGGCCCCCAACCAAGAGGACAGGGATGAAGCCTTCTGAGGCAGCTAGGGAAGGTTCAGCCTCCTTGTGGGTGGCCCTGGTCCTCTCCGGGGTCTCCAGCTTGGTCCATGGAAGGTGTCCCTGCCTGTGGCACTGGGTGGGACTGGATGTCCCTTCCCACCTAAACCAGCCAGAAATTCTGTGATAACATCCCGATAGCTGCTGGAAGGGCAGCATGGCAGGGCTGGAGCAGGCAGCAATGCTTGTGGTGTACCTGGGAAGGACTGTGTGGGGATGGCAGCACTCAGGGCAGGCAGCAGTGCAGGCAGCACGGTGCTCCATGGCACTGGCAGGGTGTGCAGCCCTCAGATTCCTCAGAGCTGCTTTCAGTGACACATGGCTCTGGCAGGAGGCTGCTCCAAGGGGCAAAGGAGCTGGGGAGCATGGCCTTTGGGAACGAGCTCAAGGCTGGAGAGTCTCCACTCCAGGCCCTGCTCCAGCTGCTCATGCCGTGGCCACTGGGACTTGAAAGGGGAAGTTCCACCAGAGCATGAATACCCTGAAGCTGGAAAGCTGTACTGGCAAGGAGGATTGTAGTGGGACAATCCTTCCTAGGAGATATTTATACCAGATTGGATATGGTCTTGGACAGTCTGCTCCAGCCAACCCTGATGAGCAGGACTGGGGCTGCTGGGGCTCCAGGGGCCCTTTGTCCCTCACACAGCTGTGGGTGGCTTCCCAGCTGGAGGGGAAGCCTATTCCAGGCACCCTGTGTGATCAGCCTCACTGCAAAAAAACCCAAATCTTTGGAGGCCAGTTTGTGCCTGTTGCTGCTGCTCCTGTCACTGGGATCCACTGGGAAGAGCCTGGCTCCATCCTCCTTCCCTCCCATTAGGCAAGTATACACATAGGTACCCCAAAACATTCCAGTGCCTCCTCATGCAGCAGATGCTCCAGTCCCTTTAGCATTACTTTGACCCTTTCCTGGGCTCCAGATGTCACATCCTTCTTGCTCTCCAAGGAAACCCCAGCCTGGCCAGGATGCTGCAGCCACAGCTCTCCACATTCATGGAAGGGAGGGCTCCCCCCCTTCATCCTCCCCACCCAGGGGCGGTTGTCCACCTGGATCCACTGGGAAGGGATGTCACTGCTGCTTCCCTGAGCACCACCAAGGATTTTGTTGTCCCTCATGCCCCTCAGTAGCTGTAGCTGGACACCTGTGATTGGTAATTACATTGTGAACCTCGTGGGCCCAGCTAATCTTCTAAGGGAAAGGGAAGAGCATCCCAAGAGCATTGGGCTGTCTGGATGAGGGACACCAGGAGTGTCATCAGCAGAACTGAACAGTGCCGGGGAAAAGGTAATTCTGCAACAGGAGATCACAATCACTGACCCATTGACCACCTGCTCAGAATGGACCCCAGGCCAAATGGAGGAAAGAGCTGCACCTGTGGGGTGATCAGCATGAGGCAGGAGATACACCCAGCAAAGAGAAATGGAGTCCCAATTAATAACAGAGTTCTCTAATTAGTAAACAGTGAATGCTGGTACCTTGCTCAAATGTATGAACAGTGTAAAGTTCTGGTGCTCAGGGAGCAGCCTTGAGGAAACCCTCAGCCCCTGCCTCTGCAGGAACTGGAATAAAACCAGAAATCCCTTGCCTTGATTTGTGGGTTGTCAGTGCACAGCAGGAAGCCTGCAGCTGTTTTTGATGACCCAGGTGGGGTAGCCAGAGTGCCCTGCCCCAACTGGCCGGCCACTCCAGGGGCCACTCCAGGGAGCACTCCAGGGACCACTCCAGGTAAAGGGGCTTGGCAGGAATTCCAGCCACACCAACCTCGTGGTCAGGTACTTTGAGTGACCAGCCCTGACACCAGGACAGCCAGAGGCTCAATGGCACTTACACGTCCTAGAGGTATTCCCTCAGTGAAGGGAGTGGTTGAAAATTGCCAAGAAGTAGAATTTTGGGTTTGGGTTCTGCATAAGCTGAAGAAAAAAATATTTTGTCTCTACAATTTGATGATGCGTGTCTTGGATTTTTAATGTTTTCACAGCTGAGGATGTGAAAACTGGGATTTGGATGTGTGCATTGGGATATGAAACACTGGAAATTCCACAACTGAAATAGGTGCCTCTGCCTCTGTAGAAATTCCACTTTGTTCTCCTCTAGGATGCATCCTGAAGAGTTGGGGTGACCCTATGACTCAAGATAAATTGAACAGATACTGTAATCAATGGTTGCCTCATTCTGAACTAGATGATAGTGAAAAAATGCCAGAAAGCAACAGGTTTTTAAAAATACAATACAATTTTATAGCTGATGTTACTTTATAGGAGACAAAATGAATGGGATGAAGTCCCTGATGTAGATCTGGTTTTCACATTAAGAAATAATTAATATAGTAAGAAAAAATGTGCTTTAGTAGACTCAAAAGTATCAAAATGGAATATATTCTTTGTGAAATGAATAGAGGAGGATAAGGGGAAAGATACTTGTCATATGGGACAAAAAGATAAAAGAGACAAAAACCTGAAGTCCAGCAATTGGCAGCTCCTCCAACACAAAGATAGAAGCTGGAGGTGTATCTGGGGATGAAATGGTGGTTTTGAGGCATCCCCTGTTCCCAGTAGGATCAGGGAGAAAGGTGGGTCAGGGTTTAGGGCAGCAGAAGGACCTGAGGGGGAGGCAGAGGATGTGCAGGTGCCGGCCACTCTGCAGCCTTGCAGGGTCACACCACAGAAACCCTGATGGAATATGTGGTATGATTAAAATGTCAATTAATAATCCAAACCAGGAGGACATCCAGGCTCTCCTGGCATATTCTCACGAGGAACAGAGGACAGTTTATAAAAGGCTTGAGGAGAAGGAGTTAGGAAAATAAGATTAGATCAAAAAGTTCATGGCATACCAAATCCTCACAAATTTCATCCTAAGAATGACCCAGAATGGGACCTCAATCAGAGTGCTGGTGAGATTCACTAAAATTATATCAGAACATTATTTTATTTGGATTCTAGGAGGAAGTAAAGAAACTGAAACACCTTGCCAAGTTGTATGAAAGGAACAGGGAGCAAAGGAGTCTCCATTGGCCTTGCATGAAAGATTGGGTGAAGTGGCTCCCAAATGGATGGATCCAGATCCAGCAAGGGGAAGAAGCAGGATGCTGTTCCATAGGCTTTTTGTTGGGCACTTGGCACCTGGTATTAGAAAGAAACTCTAGAAGAGAGAAGTGGAGGGGATGGTTATTTCCCAAGTGATGCCTGTAAGGATAGGAAGAGGTAGAAGAGAAGAGCCAAGAGAAATTAGTGAACCCATTGTCAGGGTCAGACCATTTCAGGGATGAGAGTGGGGATTAACCGCCCTCCTAAAGTATCAGGGTGCCCATTGCAGAGAGGGAGGGCTCTGGGGAAAGGAGCATCCTCGACTTGCAAATTGGAAAAAAATCAGAAGATGCAGAAATTAGGCTGGACTAAAGGGGAACAGAGGCATCTCCTATTTCCCTGGCAAATCCTTTCATTCCAGTTAAACTGGGGAATGAAACAATGGATTTTCTAGAGGATGATGGAGCAGTTCATTCTGTAATTACTGTGAAGAACCTTTAAGCAAAAACAGGGAGGAAATTCCTCAGGGGCAGGTAACCCCTCAGACCATTCCACATCCCATGATGGGAATTCACAACTGGGAACAAAAAAATGACCCCATGACTTTCTCTGCATGCCAGAGAGTCCTTTGCCATTGCTGGGGAGGGATTTTCTGTGCAGGTCTTTACTGACAGAAGCAGTGACATGGGAAATGGAGATCAGAAATCTGGGCACACTGTGGTCACTACCTGAGGGGAACCCCTTGGCTTCATCTGGTTCTTTTTCTCAGGGTAAGGATTAAAAGTGTGAGAGACAGAATTCTTGTTGGGACTTGGGTGTTGATTATTTCTCATCTCAGTTACACCTCACTGACCATGAGTGCTTCTCCATGCTGAGTTACCAGAGCAGAAATGGAGCAGAGAGTTCTGTCTTCAAGTTTTTTTTAAGCTTAAACTACCCAATTATGAGATGCCAACTGATTTATTTTTACTTTTAACCTAGTAACTAATCACCCATGTTCTGCACTGTGGATTTTTTCAACCAATCAAACAAAATCACCCAAACTTGTCAAGAAGAAGAAGAAGAAGAAGAAGCCCACGCCCTAAACCCTCCATCTTGTTACATATATATTACTATATCCCAAAACTCCAAACTCTAAATTTTTCCCTGTGAGATAACACACTTCTATTCAATACACACTTACCATTTCAGTGCTATCACTCAGTTTTGGAAACCTTTAGCATGGCCTCAGGTGAAATGCAGTGTTGTCTTTGAGGATCAGTCCCTGCCAGCACAGAAAGTCTGAAATTTTCTGTGCCCAGAGTTCCAACAACTACCATGAAGGTGTTGGAAAACAATCCACTGCTCATGAGCAGCACTGCCCAGAAAACCAGACAGGGAGCTCTCCCTTGGGCCCTGGCATGGAGCTGAGGAAAGGAAGTCAATATTTATACCAACTCAAAACATTTCTTGGGCACAGTCCATGCTCGTGGAGCAGTTTGAGAAGAGCAAGAAGTTTTGACGTCACAATGGAGTTCAGAAAAATATGTAGGTGAAATTCCAAGGGTATGGAAAGCAGTTCTTCTACCAAAAAACGTCGCAATAACACATTGCAAAGCCCCCCAGAAAAAGAATTCAAGTATTGTGAAGGGAAATAGAAGAGCAGATCCAGCAGTGGAAGAAGCTGCATTGAGGAAACCAAGTTGTGAAGAAGCTTTGATTCCACAAACCTGTATAGATTCATCTCCAACAAATTATACCAAAGGAGAGAAACAATGAGTGGAAGAGCTTAACTGTACTAAAAATAAGGAACGGTGGTAGAAAACCTCTGGAAAGCAGCTCTGAGAGATCATGGAAATCCAACTTAAAGGCTGCATCAAGAGACACACACAGGAGCAAATGTGTCACTGCTTTTAGCAAAAAATTATTTGGATGTAAGATGCAAAGTTTTGTAGACAGTTTTGCTGTGTTAATCATGTAAAATAAGAAAGAAAATACAGAGAGGAAGCACAAATCAAGGAATAACACCAGATAAACATTGGCAAATGGATTTTACAGAATCACCCAGCTGTAATTAATGCAAACATTTATTGGTATTCACCAACCAGTTTTCTGGCTGGCAGGTGTTACCAAACAGTTCATATTCCTGAAGAAAAGGCCTTGGAGGCCAAAGTCTATCTGTGACAGAATGCTGAACCTGAAGCAGAAAGATTAGAAGATGCAGTGCAGGATGGGCTTGGAATGCAGAATCCCCCCTTGAACAGGTGTACTCCACTCAGGAGGATCCATGGACGCTCCTTTGGAGGAAGCTGATTGCAAACTGTCCGTGGATAGGAGCAGCTGTGTGAGAGAGATGGAATCTGGAAAGCCTGGAGTGCAGTGCCAGCTCAGCATGAGGTGAGAGAGGCCAAAGCTCTGGCCCCCAGCTCAGGAGCAGAGCCCTGGAGCTCGCACACGGGGAGAATGAAAATACATGGACAGACCCAGAATTTGCTGTTGGAGTGCTCCGTGCCCATGGAGCCATTTGGAAAGAGAGAGAGGGCTGTGAACCTCTGAGGGATCCCCCAGGAAATGTGGCCAAACAACACAGAGATTGTTGGAGGGTGTGCAATACCTCACAAGGTGGCAATAATGCGTTGCAAAGCTCATCTGCTCAGAGAAGCCCCAGTGAATATTGGAAATGGCCTGGTTGACAAAGAGAGAAAGTGGAAAATGTGTTAGATCCTGAAAACAGCCCTGAAGGATGGTGGATTACACCAGCAGACAGGTAATGATTCCCCAATACCTTAGGAGGAAGATGGCAGAGGAACAACAGAGGGGAACTCACTGGCAAATAGAGTCTCTGGCAGAAGCATTGAAGCTTCAAGTTTTGAGCATAAAATAACTGGTATTAAATTAATTAACATCATTAAAAAGTGCCAAACCTGTTTGAAGAACAATACACGTCAAATCAGAGGGCCCACACCCAGCACTGTTAGGAAAGTCTGTGACCAAATCTTGTGCCAGCTGATGCTTCCTTATTTACTTGTATTAGTGATTAATATGCACTAGCCAATATCTTAGTTTTGAGAATAAGGATTTTGTGTCAGAACAAAGAATGATAAGAGAAGTACCTTATGACCCAACCACATATTTAAAATACTCTCAAGGACTAAAATACTCTCAAGGAGTTCCAGAAGATCTGGAACCATACCAAAATAAGTCCTCAGAAATTATTAGCATACATGCTTGCATTCAGGAAATGTGATGGATGTGTTTTAGTTTCAGGAATATAACCTGGTCTGTTGAGTTACTGGGCATGCATGCTTTGAGGAGAATTTCCCATGCATCCTGCACTCCTAATAAAGCAATATTAACTTTCTAATCTAGCAAATTGGTTGGAGAGTTTATTTCCCAGTTTTCCATGACACCGGACCTTTCCCCTGTTGCACCAACCAGAGCAGAGAAGTGATTAGGGTTTCTTAAAAGAAACAATACCAAGATTGGGTGTCCCAGAAGGAATTTCTACAGATTATGAACCCTATTTAACAGCAGAAATGGTGCAAATTTTCACAGTCTGTTTGGGAACCACACACCTCATGGATCCCACAGTCCAGTGGGAAGAAAGAAAGGGTGAATCAGACAACAAAAAGACAAATGTCCAAGTTACAATGAAAGGCTGGAGTGGAGCATGGCCTTTGGCTCTTACAGGAGTTTGTGCCAGTGCAGGAATGTGTCAAAGCAGGAGTGAGCACTCTGGAAATGCCACACTGGAAGGAATAATCTTGTACCCACACAAGGAGATCAGGTGTGCTCAAGGTGACAAGCAGAACCAAAGAAATATTTAATTTCTCTTTCACAGCCTTTATCCTCATTCACAGGATTTGAATGGGAGGACACACCCTTCCCTTGGGTGTCCCTGGACGGTTTTTTCAGTCTGGAGAAGTGGTCTGTGTTTGAACATGGAAGGATGAGACCCTACAGGAAAGGTGGGAAGGTGCTTTCCCAACAATGTTAAGGATACACACTGCAGTGAAAAGGACAGGAGTCAACTCCTGGATCCATTGCAGGTGTGAGAAGGGTCTCTGAGTCTGGACAAGGTACATGGAATCCTCACCAGACTGGAAACCTGGAGTTCCAGCTGACCAAGGACGTAGAAATATGTTTTTCATTTTTGAAATCTGTTTATGTAAATTAATTTTGCAAGTGAAGTACTTACATTATACGTTGTTACTTTACAGCTTGTCCAATTAATTGGGAAAATTCAAATTCCAGCAGTAAAACTGCTGGGCTTCCCAGTGCCACAGTCAGTAAAGGACTCTTTGGATTGGGGAATTTTAGTCTTAGATTTAAATCTGATATTGCTCCTTAAGTCCCAAAATGCTGTGAGGATTTTCCATGGGGTTTAACATAAGACAAGAGGAAGGTAATTGGCATTATATGTGTGATAGATTGACCATGGCTGGACACCAGGTGTCCACCAAATCTGCTCCATCACTCCCCTACCTTGGACAGGGAAGAGAAAATATAAGAAAAGCTCACGGCTCAGGATAAGGACAAAGAAAGCTCACTGCTTACTGGAGTGAGCAGAGCAGACGATTTGGGAAAATTAGTTTAATTTATTACCAATCAAATCAGAGTAAGGTAACAAGAACAAAAACAAATTCTAAAAACACCTCCTCCTTACCCCTCCCTCTATCCCAGGTTTTGCTTTATTCCCAATTCTCCACCTCTTCCCTTCCAGGGGTGCAGTGAGACAGGAATGGGGGTGACAGTCAGTTCACCACGTGGTTTCTGCTGCTGCTCCCTTCCCGGGGAGAGGAGTCCTTGCCCTGCTGCAGTGTGGGAGGGAAGACATCCTCCCTGTGCAGGCTCCTCCAGCCTGAGTCCTTCCATGGGCTGTGGCTCCTCACAAACTGCTCCACAGTGTGGCCCTGCCATGGGGACAGTCCCTCAGGAGCTGTTCCAGCCTGAGTCCCCCACAGGGTCACAGGTCCTGCCAGGACCCTGCTCCAGCAGGGGCTCCTCCTCTCCCCATGATTCCAGAGATCCCTGCCAGGACCCTGCTCCAGCACAAGCTCCCCACGGGGTCACAGGCTCCTTAGGGCACCCACCTGCTCTGGGGTGGGTTCCTCCAGGTGGGTCTCTGCTGCCTTGGAGGTCTCCACAGGCTGCAGGGAAATCCCTGCTCCAGCACTTGGAGCACCTCCTTTCACTCCTGCACCGACCTGAGAGGCTCCAGGGCTGCTGCTCTCTGCATTCCTCTCTGGCTGCAACTACCTCTACACAAGAATTTTTTTTCCTCCTTGAATACATTATCCCTGAGGTGTTACTGCCATCACTGATGGGCTCTGCCTTGCCCAGCAGCAGCTCCATCCTGGAGCCAGCTGCCTTTGGCTCTCTTGGACACGGGGGAAGCTTCTGTCAGCCTCTCACAGAAGTAATCTCCCCACTACCAAAACCTTGCCACACAAACCCGATACAAACCCAATAAAATGGACAAAATTCCACGAATGGGACACATAGTGATGACAGTAGGTGGAAAACCCACCTGCTTTTGTGGAGGAAAGTGAAAAGATGTTCTCTAGGAATGTCAATTTTGCCCCTTATGGAGAAAAAGGCCTTTGGAAGCACAGTTATGGAAAAGAATAATGACAAATAATGATGCTTCTTGGAGACAACCTTGAACAGCAACTGGAGCAGGTTGTGTGTTAGAATTCATGCTCAGATCACCTGTTCCTGAAATCTCGGGTGGGGGTACAATTTAACTGGACATGCAGAGGCATCAGGAAATTCCAGGGGGCTGCCCAGAGGACAGGCTGGTTTGTGAGGGCAGTGACAGGGGATGAGCAACTGAACACGAAGCACGAGGAAGAAAATTGCCCAAAATAAAAGAGAATTCAAGTGGGGGTCTCCTGAGGCACCTCAAGCACTGGGGCAGCACCCACAGCACCCACCTGAGGGGCGGCTGAGTGCTTGAGAGTCCCTTTCAGTCACCTCTGGAGGGTGACGGCGGCAAGGGAACACCCCTGAGGAGGACAGGGAAAGCAAATGCTGCATCCACGAATGTCTGGTGCCGGCACGGAGAAACCACAGCCGCTGGTCCTCCCCAGGGATCACCCAAGCCGTCCCAGGCACGATCCTGGTGTGTGAGGGAGCAGATGGCAGCGGGGAGCAGATGGGGATTGTTCCACTGGCAGCCGCATCGCCTCTGCTTGGAGTGACAGCTCGGGGACCCAGGGGAGCAGAGACGTCCCGTCTGTCCCCCGCACCCCGCACCCCGCACCCCAGCCAGCGGCTCCCGCTCGCTGTCCCCTGGCTGGGCAGGGTGTGGCAGCGGG
>JAWWMU010000022.1:94832-106195 GCA_035048155.1 Cinnycerthia olivascens
TGCCCCCCCCCCCCCCCCACTTCCTGTCCCCTACATGCTCGGGGCTTCCAGTCCATTTGCCTATAACCCTACACCCGACGTTTCCTGGTCCCCCAAGCAATGCCTCCCAAACCCTGTCATGAGCCCCACAGCCAAAGCCCTACCCTATTCCTGCACACCTTCCAGCCCTGCTGCACCTCCAGCCCCACTTCTCCCGCTGCCCCAAGATCCAGGTGTGACTGCCCGTGCCCCCTTTGCCCAAGCAAGGCCAGCAGGGCCATGTTGTGTCAGTGTGGCACTGAGCCAGCCCTGTTCTTCCCAGCATGGCCTACATCCTGCACCAGTCACCTGCTGGCCATGGCCATGGCACAGGGGGCTATGAGCAGCTGGAGAGCTCTGTGGCCTGCCAGCCCAGCCGAAGCCTCCTGCCCGGCAGCACCAGTGTGCGGGCAGCCTTCGTGCACGTGGTGGGTGATCTGCTGCAGAGCGTCAGTGTCCTCGTGGCTGCCACCATCATCTACTTCAAGGTGCCCGGGCTGGACTGGCCCAGTGCTGCCTGTGGGAACATCTCTCCCAGTCCCACGAAGGGTGCCAAGGGCTCTGCCCCCAGCCTCACAGAGACCCTGCTCTCTGCAGCCCCAGTGCAAGATCGCAGACCCCATCAGCACCCTCTTCTTCTCAGTCTTCGTCCTTGGCTCCACCATCACCATCCTCAGAGACATCTTCAGGGTCCTCATGGAAGGTGAGCAGTGCGTGAGAGGGGTGCGAGACCACAGGTGCAGGGTGGGCACAGGAGCTCCTGGAGCTGCAGCTGCCACAGCACTTTGCCCGTGAGGTAGCTCACCTCCTCTGTCTTTCCCTTGCCCCACCTGAATTCCCCCAGCCCCTCCTCTCCACCCCAGCCAGGCGCATTGGCCCCAGGGTGAGGTCTGTCTCACCCCACAGCCACCTTGTTCCCTTGGGGCAGCCCCAGCCCCAGCAGCTGCCCTCACCCCGGTGGGTGCTATGGCCGGGGGCCGAGGGTGGCCCCTGTGACCCGGCGGTGCTGGCAGGGACACCGCGGGGCCTCGAGTTCGACGCGGTGAAGGAGGCGCTGCTGGGCACCAGCGGGGTGCGGGGGGTGCACGACCTGCACGTCTGGGCGCTGACGCTGAGCCACCCCGTGGTGTCCGTGCACGTGGCTGTGGGTGAGTGACCCGCACAGGGCACGGCCGGGGGGTCCCACGGGCCGTGCCAGGAATGAGCCCCTGCCCTACTGCTCGTAGACGCCAGCGCTGATGCTGAGATGGTGCTGCAGGAGGTCACTGCCCAGCTCCAGAGCAGGTTTGGCTTTGCCTTGTGCACGGTACAGGTGGAGCAGCATCAGGAGGAGGCAGCAGGCTGTCCCCACTGCCAGGACCCCTGAACCTGAGACCTCCACCTGCTGCTACATTGGGCCAGATGTGGCCCTGGCCTCAGCTGATCCCGCTAGAGCAGGGCAGTGCTTGACATTCCATCCCCCCCTCCACCCACCCCACTGCTACAGAGCCCTGGGGTGGGACAGTGACTCCAGTGTGGTGTCCAGGGGGGATGGACACGTGGCCTGGCCTGTGGAGCACAGGGGCTTCCTGGGACCTTCCCCTCCCTGCTGTGCCACAGCTGCTGAGGATGTGGAATCCTGCCCCACTACTCGGTCCCCAGGGAGCCTGTCTGTCCTGGCAGTAAGGGACATCCCCCATGGGGGACCTCCAACCTGGCCTTGGCCCCAGCCCCCCCATGCTGCTGCCTGGGCCCCATCTGAATCCTGCTGTGCCTGGGCCTGATTCATTCCCTCTGCTGAGTTGTACCTGTACCCTTGGTGTCCATCTGTGCCAGCAGCGGTGCCAGTGCTGCCAATAAATGTGTCAGAGCAGCAGCAGCAGTGCAGCAGACAGAGGGGCATGGGGAGGGAAATGGTGGAGCTGGGGGTGGGCCCCTACGGCCACAGCTACCAGCCACGTTTGCCCTGGTACCGGTACCACCACAGCCATACAAAACCAACCACGTTTATTCTGCACAGCTGAACACCAGCTCAATGTGAGCGACTTCACAACCCCCAGCCCCTCACTGCCCAGTGGGGATGGAGGCGAGCACAAGCACAGCTCCCTGCTGCAGGAGCCCCTGGGGTCCCGCAGGGTCCGACCCACAGCTCAGCCCCGTGACATGCACAGCTCCCACCACCCCTGCCCAGCTCAGACCAAACAGTGCAGGATGGGCCAGTCCAGGCCCAGAGGATGAGGACAAGTGTCCAGAGCATCCCAGGGAATGGCAATCCGTCCTGCAGCAGACACCCGTTGGGAAGGCAGCACTGAGAGGGCCCAGAGCCCCATGCCAGCACAGCTGGCCCCAGCCCCAATCCCTGCCCAGGGTGAGTACATGGCAGCACCGTGAGCAGCTGACGCCCCTACTCCGCTGGCAGCAGGGAGTGCTCAGGGGGGCCAGGGTTGCTGGGTGTGTCCCCATAGAGGACGCTGAAGCGGGCCTGGCACTCCGGGAGCAGCTGGTGGCCCACGCCGGAGGCCAGCCCTGCCAGGCAGTGTGCCCGCACAATGCCCGCCTGCCCGCCTGACACCAGCCATCCCTGCGAGCCCAGGTTGGGGCTGAAGCGCACCTGTGGGAAGAAAGGTGTTCCTAAGGGAGGGGCTGGGGTGCTGGGACTCTGGTGCCCAGAGCAGAGCCATCTGCACGCAGGGCTGGGACTCAGCCTGGCCCCCTCACCTTGTGGAGGGCCTCCAGCTGCAGGCGGTCCAGGCTCAGTTCTGCCTTTAGCTCCTGCACGTGCATCCGGCGCATGGGTTCCCGGCTCGGGAAGTTCTGGAAGCTGCGCTGTAAAGTGGTGGCACCACCTTGGGCTGTGGGCCCGAGGCTGGAGCAGTGTAGGCACCCTGATCTCAGCCCTGCTGAAGCTAAGGGGCTGCCCCAATGCCCCAGCAGAATCTCCTGGCCATGCCACCCCCACTGCCCAGCCACGGTCCCGCCAGCCCTGCTCATGGGTCGGACCCTGGCTGCCCCCTGTCCTCTCCTACCAGGTCGGTGTCCTGGAATCGGATGTAGCTCCTGGCTACCATCTCACTGTAGCGATGGGTCCTGGGCAGTGCCTGCTCGGTGCACTCAGGCCCATCAGGGTTATAGGGCAGCAGGTCAGCTTTGTACACTGGCTGTGGGTGAGAGGGGACTCAGGGCAGGGCACACAGAGACCTTGCTGCTCCTCTGCAGACAGGGACCACCAGGGACCAGCGGGATGGGGTCCCAGGACACTTTTCCTATGGTACCCCTGCCCCGCCCAGCCCTAGGTGTGCTGGGCTGAGCCACCCGAGCACAATGGTCTCTTACAAATCTGCGGTCCGAGGAGCGCTTGACGTTGAGGGGGTTGACAGCCAGGTCAGGCAGCACCGCTGCCACCAGCTCACCGGTGATGTCACCCGCAGCTACTGTGTTCAGCCAGTCTGAGCCAGAGATGCTCTGCAGGGACAGAGGGCTGGAGGGCACGGGATTCCCACCATGCCCAGACGGGCAGTGTCACCCCCCCACAAGCCCTGGGCCACAGCTGGTGCTGACCTGGCCACTGGGACACAATGGCCCTGCACTGGCCCTTACCCACACGGTGCCCTTGCGAGGGGCCACAAAATAGGCCTTGAAGCCCAGGTACCCGGCGTCGATGTAGTGGATCCCACAGAGCCCGTACCTGCGGCAGAAGGGACAGAACGAGGCATGGGATGCCTGAGACTGCTGCCACCAGGAATGCGAGAGCCAGGAACCGCCCACCCCCCGACAGAACCGGCCCAGGTGAGGGGGCTGTTCTTGCTCTAGCATCATGTCATAGAGTCAAGAGGCAGCTCCCAGAGGCCAAGAACTCACTGTGACCCCAAACCCCTTTAGCAGCACATCTGTTGCCCAGTCCAGGGTAGGCCATCCCCTGGCCCACCCTGCCTCTGCCCCAGCGTGGCAGAGGGGATGTCATGCTGTGCTTCTGCAGCGTGACCCAAAAGAAGCAGAGCTTGTCCTTGCCATGGCACAGCTGGACAGTCCCACAGAGAGGGAAGCCAGAGAGGCCCCTGGGAAGCTGGACCAGGCCCTGGAAGCAGGACTGGCCCCCAGCACTCACGGGGCGTAGCAGTTGTCCTGGGCCACAGTGATGCCATTGTAGGGCAGCAGCCAGGCCACCTCAGTGCTCAGGAAGCGCTTGATGCTGTTGATGGGCTCGTAGAGCCGCCGCAGGTCCCAGAACTTGATCTTGCGATCGCTGCCCACTGTGACCAGGAAGTTGCTGAGAAGCAGGAGAAAGGCAGCACTGAGAGCCCAGCATGGAGCTGTGCCCTGCCCCACCATGGGGCCCAGTGGGCCCAGCCTTGCAGTGCCTCAACTGCCCTCACCCTAGAAAGCCCAACCCACCCTCTCTGGTGCTGCAGAGGAACAAGTGCCATTGGGACCATGGCCTCCCAAGCCCTTCTTGACAAAGGAGCTTCTCCTGTGGGAGGAAGCTCTTCTCCTGGCAGCATCTGTGCCAGCTCCTGCCCTCACCTGTCAGCCTTGCACCACTCAATGCTCCGGACTGCGTGGTCATGGGCTAGAAAGCACTGGAAAGGGTAGAGCTTGAGGGAGGCATCAGGCTGGTGCACGCACAGTAGCAGGGATTTGGTGAGCAGGTTCCACACTGCCACGGTGCCTGTGGAAAGATTTGTGTCCATAAGGCACTGCCAATAGTGCAGGTGCTTCGGTGGGAGACCAGCAGCGGCACAGGCAGGGCTGTGGGGGCTGCAGAACACAGCAGCCAGGCTGGAGCTAGGGCTGGGGCTGAGAGCAGGACAGGATGGTGGCAGGACACAGCAGCAGCACAGGCAGGGTCAGGGGACATAGTGGCCAGGCTGCAGCTGGGGATCCAAGCAAGGTCCTGCCAACATAGCAGAGCTGTGGATCACTGCAAGTCTAGCAGAAAATTCCATCCAGGCAAGTTCAACAGACGTGGATAAACCCAGAGCCACAGACAGGGATGATCAGCAACCAGCCTGAAGGTATGTCAGAATGACAATTGCCAGCCCAGAGAAGCCTTCCCCTCACCCAGGGCTGGGCAGAGGTTCCAGCACCAGCTGAGGCTGAGCACAAGGCTCCAGTGTCTGCCAGGGTGAGGGCTGCCCCCCGAGTGCTGCTGCAGGGCACAGAAAGAGACTCACCGTCATAAAACCCTGCTGCCAGGTGATGGTGAGGCTTGGAAGGCATCCAGGAGAGACTGAAGCACTGCCCACACTCAGCTGCGTTAGCTGCCTGGATGGAGCCCACCTGAAGTGTGGCAATGCACTGTACCTGGGGGCCAAGGGAGAGCCCTGGGTCACAGCCCCGCACCGGTGCAGTCCATGCCCCAAGAGAGGGATGCCTGGGGTGGAAGCACTGCTCTGCCCCTCCAACTCCGCAGGTGCCTTGGCTGCCCAGGCTCTGCCACCTGCACTGACTGGGGGGCTCGGCGGGGGCTGGCCCTGACAGGGATCACCATAACGGGGAACACTGACCTTGCAGATAAGGTGCTTGTGGAGGGATCCATCTAGAAGAGAGCAGAAGGGGGTCAGGGCAGGCATTGGCTGTCCTAGGAGCTCCCTGCCTGGAGCCTGGATTGCGGCTCCTCATGGCCCTGGCCAGGGCTCCCAGTCCCTGTCCCGCCATTCCCCCAGAGCAGTGCCCCTGGACAGCAGGAACTGAAGCACGTGGAGGAGCAAAGTGGCAGCAGAGGGATCCCCAGGAGCCACGCCTGCCTGTGTGTTGGAGGAAGCAGCCCCTGAAACACACCACAGGCAGAGACAATGTGTTCCTGCCCCACCATGGCCAGCACCAAAGTCGAGGTGACACAGTGACATGCAGGGGTCAGACCTGACTTTGGTCACTCCAGGAAGGCAGAGAACAGCTGGGCAGGACATCTGCTCCATGGCTGACAGGACTGGAGCAGCCAGGCAGCAGAGACCCTACACCAAACAGCTCAGGGCAGGACACCCACAGGACCACCAAGCACCAGCTGCCTACCAGAGAATCCCCCCTGAGTCAGCAACACCCAACACGAGTGCTGTGGGGAACGGGTCCCACATCCCTCGGGCCTAGGCTCCCTGACCCCACTGCGGGGCTGTCCTCCAGCACAGTGAACACCAGACAGGCTCGTCACAGCCTGGAGCGTGGCAGCCATGGATGCAGATATGGAGGAGCTGTGCATCTCCCCTGGCACAGCTGTGACAGCCAGGATGCAGCATGGAGACAAGCCCCAGCTCTGCCAGGCAGGAATGCAGGATGAGAGTCCCCAGCGCCCCAGGGACAGCCAGCACAGCCACACCAGTTTGGGAGCTCCCAGCAGGGCCTGTCAGCACAGCCTGGTGCTGATCCTGTGGCTGGAAAGCGACGCTGCAGCCCAGCCATGCAGCCATGGGGCCGCAGCCGATGACGTGCCGGGCTGGGCCCTGGGGGGCACCCACAGCCAGCGCAGGCACAGCCAGCTCACCACGGGGCTGGGAGCTGTGCTGGGCACAGGGAGCCCCTTTCCCACTGCCAGCACGGAGGCGCTGCCTGTCAGCCACGGCTGAGCGCCCACAGCCGGCACGCACCGGCCACCAATGCCGCCCTGGCACAGTCTGCCACGGGCACCGTCAGCCCGAGCTGGCCCAGCACTCCCTGTCCTGTCCTAAGTGCCTTGGCCAGACTGGAGGGAGCTGCTCTTGCAGCAGGGAGATGGGGAATGGCTGGGGACACACTTTGTGGCTGCACCACACTCTGCACCCCTCTATGGCCACAGTGACGCTGCTGAGAGCCCTCTCCCAGTGCGCAACTTTCGGGGGTTGCCTGGGAGCTACATCCCAGCCACGCTGCTGCAGTGTCCTCAGAAGGAACCAAACCAGCACTTTGCACATGGCCTCTGCTCACACAGGCTGTGAGTAAGGCTGAAGCTCTTCTCCACTGGAATTCCACGATGGAATTGTGGAAGCCATTGGAAGCATGGTTTCAGCACTGGGGCTTGAATCTCTGTGCATAGGAGTACTCAAAGCAGGCCCCCAACACTAAAAAGCAGCCTTGGATCCCACACTGTATCTGTGACAGGTGCCAAGCTGGGGGCAGGGTCCCAATCTTGGGGATCAGGTGGGCTCACTTCCCCACCATGCAGCTCCCAGGCTGGGGCACAGTCCTGCTGGCAGCTCCCCAGCACAGCAGGCTCCTATGGACAGAGGTGCCCAGCCCGGGGCTTGCAGTCCCACCCTGGCACCGCCCCTGCTCGGCGGTGTGGCTCTTCCTACCTTTTACCTGGGTTGTCTTGGCATGGTGCAGGGCCCCAGGGTGCGGCAGGGCATACACCACCACCCTGCCGTCCGAGAAGGCAGCAGCCAGCAGGCCCAGCCGGCTCATCTGTGGGTGCTAGGGATGGACAGATGGGCTCAGACCTGGGCTCACGTCTCAGGACCCTTGGGGAACCCAAGGGCAGCCCTTGAGCAGCACTCACCGTCCGGGCTGCAGTGGGTGGCTCCCAAGCACCACTGGGGCAGAACTTCATGTCCCACACACAGCCGTAGTCAGCAGCGATGGCATAGGCCAGCCTGGCCTTGCTGGGGGAGCTGTGGGTGTCAGTTCAGCCATGAGCAACACGGCAGCTGTGCCCAGCAGCTCCAATACACACCAGTGTACACCACTGGCAGAGCTGGCCACCAGCACAGCCTCCTTGGGGTTCAGGCTGTGGCTGGTGGCTCTGGGAGAGGCCAAGCCTCACCACCCATGCAGCCATGGAGGGACACAAGATCTAGGCAGGCCCCAGCCCCAGGCTCGACCACTCACCCCTGCTCCATCTGCAGCACGCCCAGGTCCCAGAGCTGCAGGAGTGCAGGGCCTGAGTGAAGCCCAGACACACTGTGCGTCTCCTCCATGCCTCTGTGGCAGGAGACGGCCACAAACTGCGGGGCTGTGGAGCCCTCCGGGGTCGGGCACCACTCCATCGCCCACACGGGGCCACCCACGAAGAAGGAGACATCCAGGCGCTCCGGGTGGGGCTGCAGAGAGCTGAACCTGGAGGTGGGAGAGGGGTGAAGGCCTCTGCAGAGCTGGTGAGACCCCAGGGCACAGTATGGGCCGGCTGCCCAACCCACGGATGCAACCTTGAGGGTAACCCCCGGCCCCAGACAGGCCTGGGGACACCCTGACAGCCACGTTAGGTGGGGGACAGCCTGACAGGCAGCAAACACCCTGCTGGGCCTGGGGACACCCCTCACACACCTGTTTAATCTGTACAAGGCACCGTTGTCCTTGATGCCCTCACGCTGAACGGAGAAGAACGGAGACTTCTCCTCTGCTGGCAGGTACGGGGCAGCCTCGCTGTGCAGGAAGAAGTCAGAGGAGGTCTCCCCACCCCTCACCCATTAACCCCAGCACAGCCCCATGCCCCAGCACCATCCCAGCATCCACACGGCCTGACGGGCCCTGCTGCCAGCCATGCTGCTCCACAGCCAAATCCAAGAGACCACCAAAGCCCACCACAGACACACAGAGGGGAGTGGGAGCACAGACCCCCCCCATCCCCTTGCTCAGCCCAGACACTGCTGGGACCTGCCCCACTTTTCCTTTGGCCCTGCTCCCACAGTACCTGTCAGAGAGACACGTCCACCCGTGTGCCACTGGGATCCAGTCGGGGAACTCCCACTGCGAGTGCTTCTGCTCCCGCCTGCAGAGCACACCCAACCTCAGCCACAGACCCACACCCAGCCTGCCGAGCACCCCCTCCTCACATCCCCTCTCCATGGCACCAGCAGCACCCCCCACCTGCATCCTGGGGCACAGCCTCCCCGTCTGCAGCACAGCTCCTGCCCCAACTGTGCCCCATCCCAGCAGAATACCAACATTCCCTTCACCCGCTCTCCTTCACCCTGGGGTCTGTGCCAGGGACGGTACCAGGACACACCCACTGCTGCTGTAGCCTCCCTGAGCCCCGAGCACCCCCAGCCCCCACTCACAGGCTGCAGGTAAGGCTGGAGCTCTTCTCCACTGGGGCCATGATGGAGTTGTGGAAGCCATTGGGGGCAAGGCCTCGGCACTGGGGCTTGGATCTCTGGGCACAAGAGCAGACTCAGAGCAAGCCCTGAGCCCTGGGGCACCCACCTGTCCCAAAGGGAACCACCATACCCCAAGAACAGAGCTCTCCCCAGCCACCGTCAATGTGCCACACTGGGCTAAAGACACAGAGCCCCACTATGGGAACCTCCAGGAGACCAGGAGCCCTTCAGGGCCTGCCTCCACCTCCCCCTGCTCCAGTGGGAGTGCAGGCCCTGCTCCCCCTCCCAGAGGGCCTGTCCCTGCTCCCATCCCCACTGGCCCTCACCTCGTGCTGCCACTGGCCTTGTGCCTCCCCCACGTGCCACCCCTGTCCCACCTGTCCTGCCCTGACCGCAGGGACTCTGTGGGACAGCACAGGCTGTTGGTGCTGGGACACAGGCAAGCAGGGCCCTAGGCAGAGCCCCTGTCCCTGCCCTCACCCCTGTAGTTGCCGTCCTCCCGCCGTGCCCTCGAGGTGCCTCCAGCTCTGGCTCCGACGCCTCACTCAGCAGCGTGTCACTGCCCTCCTCCTCCTCCTCCTCCTCTGCCTGCAGCACCTCCTGCGAGGGCACGAAGTCAGCATCTTGTGCAGGGTCATCGCTGTCTGTGTCCTCACCCTTCCTCCTCCGGCCCCGGCGCTTCCTCTGCTCCGGCTCCGGCATGGCTGGAGCAGGGGGCTGGCACGTGGGCAGCAGCTCCTCTGCCAGCTCCTGCAGGTACAGCAGAGCCCTGCAATGCCAGGGCAGTGCCTGGAGGTAAGCAGCAGGATGACACAGGGGTGGGCCAGCCCTGCCTCCCTCCCTCCAGGACCCGTGGATGCACCCTCCAGCCCATGGTCCAGGCAATGCATCTGCTCCAGCTGTGCCAGAGGCCCTGAGCACACGGCCTCCCCCACCCTCAGCTCCCTGCAGCTTGCCCTCCTGCTCTGTCAGGAACCAAGGGAATTCCTCCTGCCACAGGCAGCTGCTGCCCTCTGCCAGGGGCTGCTGGATCCAAACACGTTCCCTAAAGTGGGAAAGGATTGGTCTGTGAGGAATCAGTACATCCCACCAACATGGGACAGAGTCCTACAGGAAGGACACTGAGACCCTCTGGGGAGACAGAGATCACTGAATCATGGAATCAGGGAATGGTTTGGGTTGGAAGACACTTTAAAGCCCATCCAGATCCAACCCTCTGCCATAGGCAGGGACACCTTCCACTAGACCAGGGCGCTTCAAGGTCCATCCAAGATGGCCTTCAAAAAGTCCAGGGATGGGGCAGCCACAGCTTCTCTGGGCAATCTGTGTCAGGGCCTCACTGCCCTCACGGGGAAGGATTTCCTCCCAATATCCCCCCTAACCCTCACAGTGGGAAGCCATTCTCCTGTGTTCTACAGGCCCTTGTCCAAAGGCCCTCTCCAACTTTACTGCTGCCCCTTTAGGCACCGTAAGAGGCTCTGAGGTCTCCCTGGAGCCTTTTCTTATCCAGGCTGAACATTCCCAGTTCTCTCATGTGTCTCCGGAGCACAGGTGCCCTCGGGCCCCAACTCTCACCATCACTTACACTTTGGCCGCCCTCCTCTTGGGCCGCCCGCCCCGAGGGGTCTCCAGGCCGTCCCCGTCCTCGCTGCTCCCCAGCGCCTTTTCCATCCGGAGGGGCTCCGGGGGTTGGGACAGCTCCAGCAGCAGCACCTCGGCCTTGCCCTTCCTGCCGCGCTTCCCGGCAGCCCGTGGAGGGGGCACGGCCCCGTTGGCGGAGCTCTCGCCGCGCCCGTCGGGACTGACGCGGGGCCGCACGGGCTTTCTCGGGGATTTGGCAGCTTCTGCTCCATCCTCACAGCCCAGACCTCCCGGCGGCAGCTCTTCCCCTGCCGCAAAACACCGGAATTAGCACCAGAAAGCAGCAAGGCCCCTTGGCACGTCTTAGTGTCCCGCAGCACCGGGTGCGGTGGCACCACCGCGTACCCAGAGTAGCGCCCCCGCCTCGCCCGGTCCGCCCGCGGTACATACGGAGCGATCCCGGTTCACCCGCCCGCTCCCCACTGCGGCTCCGGCTCCGCCCGGCAGAACCCGACCGTCGTCCCGGCCGCCCCCGGAGACTCCGCTCCCGGCACGGCGGCTCGCGGGCGGCATTCGACGCCATCGGGGCTCGCGGAGCCGCCGCCGCTGCGGGCCCCGCCAGCAGCACCGAACGAGAACGGCGGGCGGCCGAGTGATGACGTCACAAGGACTGGACGGGTGTGGGGCGGGCCGCGAACCGTGCTCAGGGGGCGTGTCGATGCAAATGAGCCGTGCCGCGCTGCATGCCGGGACGCAGCCCGCACACAGACGCCGCTGCCCTCG
>JAWWMU010000022.1:123436-146741 GCA_035048155.1 Cinnycerthia olivascens
GGGCGGGCGGGGCGGCGGGGCCGGGCCGGGCCGGGCCACGGGAGAGGCGGGCAGGGCTCGGGGGCACGGGCGGGACAGTCGCGGCCCCGCCCCTTCCGTCGGGACCGAGGCCGGAGCCGCCGCCGGACGCTGACGGTCTCTGTGCCCCTTTAGGCACGGCTGCGGCTCCACCCCTGGTGCCCGCCGGGTCCGGCCCCGCCGAGCGCCGGCGCCGAGGGCAGACCCCGGTGAGTCCCTTGCTGGTGTCCCCGCGGTCAGGCCGGGCACTGCCGAAGTTTGCGTCCCGCCCGCCGAGCCCGAGGACCTCTGGCTGTCCGGTCACACCGTGCGCACCGTCCGACGGCGGTCGGTGCGGACTGCAGCCCGGCCGTGTCCTGGGGTTGTACCCGATGCCCACCCGCATCACTCGCTGTGCTCTCCCGGCGGCTCCGGTCCGCGTCCCGGCGGCCCTGGCGGTGCGAGCCGCGGTTCGGCCCCTTCACGGGTCGCTGCTGTCCCTTCGCAGGTCCCGGGGCTGCTGGATGTGCCGGGCTGTGGCCGTGCCGGGGCAGCCGTGGCCGTGCCGTGCTGCCAGCGATGATTCCCCGCTGACAGGTACAGCCCTGGCCGTCTCTTGCTCTCCAGCCAGCACGTAATTCCTGCTTCTGCCCCCTTTCCCTGAGCTCTGCAGTTGTCGCTCCCTGGGAAGTACTTTATCCCTTGGGAATCGCTGTATCCCTTGGGAATTGTCGTATCCCTTGCGATGCGCTGTATCCCCTGGGAAGTGTTGTGCCCCTGGGGTATGCAGAGCTACCCGGTTTGGCCCAGGTATGCTCGGACTCCTCAGTCTTGCCCGAGTGTCACTGGTTCTGGCCTCTTCTCATGCCAGTGCTTCTGCCTGTGGCAGGGCTGACACGGGGACGCTGTGGAGGCTGTGGGGTGTAGCAGTGCTGTGGAGGTGGGGAGGGCAGGGGACACCTTTGGGGTGTAGAGAGGGAAGGATCATGGGGAGGGAATGTGGTGTGTCCACGGATTTGCAAGCTCTGAGCAAGGAAGACGGACAGATTTACCCCATTGCCTGAATCACCTGGCTCCTGTTCACTGGGTGAGCTGGGTCTTGGGTCCCTTGGCAATTGAACTGCAGTGAAAAGGGCTTTAGCCATGCCTCAGCCTGGGGAGGAGAGCCCTGAAGCCCTGGGGTGGGGACGGGTGTGTGCCACACTGCCCCGTGCCCGGGCAGGTTGTCACGGTGTCACCGCTGTCTTCTCCACGATGGGCCTATGGGAGTTCTATGGTTCTGGACCTGTCATGTGGAGCTGCAGAAGATAGGATCAGGCAGGAGAGGCTTGGGGCCTGTTGGCAGGGCACTGTCGGACCTCTCTGGGTGCCAAGGGCCTGTTCCCAGGGCACGGGCTTGCTCTCAGAAGCAGTTCCTCTGCAGGCTGAGCGGCACCGACTGCGGCTGGGGATGGTTCTGCCGTTACCTGTGGTGAGGCTCAGGTAGGAGCTGGGCCATGGGGGCTGCACCAGGGCCAGCACCTCCCTGCTGCCCTCCGTAGCCCAACAGCAGCTGGTGGCTACCTTGGTGGGCCACCATGGACCGGCCCACAAGAATGCCTGGGCCCCGCCGGCTTCTGGGCTGCTTCAGGCGGAAGCCACAGGTCGTCGGAGAGGAGACACCGCCAGAACCGGAGCCAGAGCCAGAGGAACCTGAGGAGACCTGTGTGGTGCTGCCCCTGGGCGAGGGCCAGGCACTGGAGGAGTGTCCCCTGTGCCTGCTGCCCCAGCCCCCCGAGGCCTTTCCCAGCCTGGCCTCCTGCTCGCACCGCTCGTGCTGGGCCTGCCTGCAGCAGTACCTGTGCCTCGCTGTCAGCGAGAGCCGCGTGCCCGTGTCCTGTCCGCACTGCCCCACTGTGCTCCACCCCTCCGACGTGCACCGGCTCCTGCCCGAGCCCGCCCTCCGCGACAAGTACGAAGAGTTCCTGCTGCGGCGGCTGCTGGTGGCTGATCCCGGCACCCGCTGGTGCCCTGCACCTGACTGCAGGTACTGCCGGCCCCAGCACAGATGGGAATGCAGGGGTGGGCGTGGGCCGCCTCCCACAACAGCAGTGTGTGCTGGGGTCCTGTGAGCCCTTCCCAGGCTAGGAACACATCACTTTGTCCTGTGTTGGGCTGGGTGAGCCCAGGGAAGTGTCCAGGCCTGGTCTGGCTGCAGAGCCTGTGCAGCCAGGGCTGGTGTCCTTGGCTTTGCTGGATACTCTGTGAGCCCCCGGGCTGTGGTTGCTGGACAGGGTGGGCTGGTGAGGGTGTGTCCCGGCTCTCCTGAGCTGGGGCTGTGCCTCCAACTCAGTGCAGGGCTGGGACTGCCACAGCCTGGCCTGCCTGTGCCGGGGAGGGGCACCCTGCTGTACCCCAGTTCCAACTGCCTTCTCCCCACAGCTACGCCGTCTTTGCCCATGGCTGTGCCGAATGTCCCCGCCTCACCTGTGGGCGTGAGGGCTGTGGCACCGAGTTCTGCTACCACTGCCGGCAGCCCTGGCACCCTGACGGCCCCTGTGCACTGGTGCTGCCGGGCGCCAGCCTGGCCACCCCCACAGCACAGCTGGCCCAGCCAGAGGAGTTGGCCCATGGTGAGGCCCTGGCCCAGGGTGGGAGCAGCAGGGCTGGGGTTTGGCACAGTCGTGTGCCTCTATGCCTCCTGCCTGTGGGGCTGCTGGAGCCAGCGTCCAGCGTTCCCTCTGACTGCCTCTGCTGCAGTCTCATAGCCCTTGTGCCAATTGGGCCAGGGTGTGTAGAGGGACCTCGGCTCCCCCCATGATACCTGTGGGATGGGAAGAGCCTGGGACAGGCTGGGATGGATGCACACTATTCTGTCCTGCTCCCCTATCTGGTCTTATCTCCCCCCAGCTGAGGCCGAGGACATCAAGGTCTGTCCTCGCTGCAGTGCCTTCATCATGAAGATCAATGATGGGAGCTGCAACCGCATGAACTGCACGGTCTGTGGGTGCCTCTTCTGTTGGCTCTGCCTGCAAGAGATCTCTGATGTGCACTTTCTGAGGTCAGTCCAGGGCCACGGGGGCTGGGGCCCTGACAGGAGCTGGGGGGCCGGGATGGGGGCAGCCAGGCCCTGCCTCAGGTTTGGGGTTAGCCAGAGGGAGCAGGGTGGTCTGTGCTGCTGGGTCTGGCAGGGCTGGGGCCGGCTGTTGGCACCCCGAAGGAGGCAGCTGGAGCTCAGGGTTGGGGGAGCCTGGCTGCCTGCTCTCCAGTGGGCCCATGGATGTCCCCTGGCATGGAGCAGGGCTGTGCTGGTCTCTGCCTGCCCCTCACAGAAGCTTGGCTCAGCTCCACTCTGTCCCCACAGCCCCTCTGGGTGCACCTTCTGGGGGAAGAGGCCGTGGTCACGGACCCGGAGGATCCTATGGCAGCTGGGCATGGTGCTGGGAGCACCCATGGTCATCTCCCTTGCTGCAGGTGTTGCTGTCCCTGTCATTACCATTGGGATCCCCATCTACATGGGTAGGAAGGTACTGGCAGGTGGTCCTGGAGTCCCTGTGGTCCTGCTCCCTGCTGAGCTTGGTAGCCCATGGCCACCCCTGACAGCCCACAGTCCCTCCTTGTCAGGACCTTCTGCTGCCGCCCTGCAGCCCCTGCCAGTGTGGGTGTGCTCAGCCTGGGGAGTGGGGTCAGGATGGGCAGAAGGAGGAAGGTTCTAGGGGGGCTTTCCAGGAGCACCTGTGCTGTGGCAGCAGTGCTGGTGTGGCTGCCTGTCCCTGAGTAGAGGGAGGGGTGTCTGGGTGGCTGTGGCTGGAGCTCTGCCAGGCTGGGAAGAGGCTGTGTCCCTGGGGCTGTGCCAGGGTCTTTGTAGAGCCCTTCACTTTTCTGTCTTGTCCTTGAGGTGCTGGGCCAGAGCCGGCGAAGCAGCCTCTCCGGGTGCCAGCAGTGCCTGTCTGTCACCAGCAGTGTCCTCCTCTCTCTCTTTGTGTCCCCTATCATAACAGCTCTCACAGTGGGTGAGTGCTGAGGGCACTGCCCGTGTTGGGGAGTGGGGCTGGGGCTGTGACGTGGCTGTGGGGGATGTCTGGGACCGGAGGCACCAGGGCTGGGCTGGGCAGGGACCGCTTGTCCGCCTGCAGGTGTCGGTGTGCCCCTGGTGCTCACCTACGTGTACGGGACCGTGGTGCTGTCGCTGTGCCGGAGCCGCGGGGGCTGCAGGGGCAGCCGCACGCCTGGAGACCTCGGCGTGGTGGAGCTGGACAACCTGGCCAAATGTGAGTCCCACACAGCGGGCAGGCCCTGGTCGGTGCCCTCCCTGTTCCTGCGAGGAGCAGTCCGTGGGAGCAGCGTGCTGTCTCTCCCCAGTGAACGAGCTGTGGTCAGTGCTGCCCAGCCCCAGGGCAGGTGAGGACGGAGCTCCAGACCCTGCTGCCTCCCTTCCCAGCAGCAGCCGCAGTCCCCGCCCAGGGCCAGTGTGGCTGGAGCGGGAGAGCCACTCAGCCAGCACAGTGGCCCTTGCGGGCAGCATGCTGAGTGAGGGCCAGGACACCTCTGACAGGTAAGCAGGGTGACTGTGCTGAGGGGCCTGGGGGAGTGGCACATCCCTTCCAAACAGCCTCCCCCAGTCCCTCTGTGCTGGGCAGGGACAGGTGACGTACCCCTTTGGGCTGCTGCCCTCAGGCCAGTGTCTGTCTGCAGGGAAGGCATTACCATCGAGGTGGAGGTGTCGGTTGAAGCGGTGCCACGTCCTGCCCGGCAGCAGAGCCTCAGCAGTGCCCTGTCTGGGCAGAGCCTCTCTGGGGACTCCCTGGGAGCCACCAGTGACAGGGGCAGCTCCGTGGGTGTCCCTGTGGAATGATCGGGGCCTGAGGGGGAGAGTCTTGATCCACATGCAGGCCCTATGCCCTCCTGTGGCAGAGCCAGTCCCCCTCTGGCCTGGGCCCTGGGTAGGTGCCAACTACACCCAGCACTGCTGCACCCTGCACTAGCCCTGATCCACCACTTTCCTTTCCCAGAGGCACCACTAGGAAATAAAGCTGCTTTCTGAGGGTCCCTCTGTCTCCTGTGGCAAAACTCCCCTGACAATGCAGCCCCCTGGCAGCTTGCTGGTGTGCAAGACAGGCATCACCTGTGTGGGGGAGAGGCCACCCAGGCCATGCAGGGGTTGCTCTGCCCTGCCTGTACCAACTGATCTGTCCCAAGAGCAGGCTGCAGGGCTGGGGGAGGGCAGCAGTCCCCCAGCTCCAATCTCTGGTGCTGATCCCCACAGGGATCCATCCTGCAGCAAGGCCAGTGTGGAGGATCCACGGGGTACCACCATGGGCTGTAGGTGGGGACCTATTGCCAGATGGGTTGTGTAGTCTCAGGCACTGGGATCCTCGCCACTCTGACTCTGCTGCAGCATCCTGGGGAGAAAAAGCTGCTTCTGAATGTTTTGCTGCTCAGAGTTGGGCAGTCACAGAATGAGTAAAGGATTTGGGTTGGAAGGCAACTTAAAGCTCATTGCTGTCCCTTGCCATGGGCAGGGACATCTTCCACTGTCCCAGGCTGCTCCAGGCTTTGTCCAACCTGGCATTGAACACTTCCAGGGATGGGACAGCCATAGCTTCTCTGGACAGCCTGTGCCAGGCCCTCACCAGGGAAGAATTTCTTCCCAATGTCCCATCTAATCCTGCCCTCTGACAGTAGGAAGCCATTTCCCCTTGCCCTGTCCCTCCAGCTTTCCTGGAACCTGTTTAGGTACTGTGACTCTAAGGTCTCCCTAGAGCCTTCTCTTCTCCAAACTGAACAGCCCCAGCTGTCCCAGCCCATCTCCATAGGAAATGAGCTTTGTGAGTTGGCTCGCCTGCAGAACTCCCTCCAGCTGCTCTGGGATTCCCATGTGATGGGGTTGTGCCTTTGGCAGTGCCTTGCATCGCAGATCTTCCCTTTTCAAAGATGAAATCCACCCTTCTGGTCCTGGGCTGTTGTCTCAGCTTCTGCAGTTCAGTCTGTCCCTAACCAGCCCAGGTGCTGCCTCTCCTGGTACCCTTCCCTGGCAGCCCCAGGCTTCAGCTCCCTGCCCTGGCTGGTGGCTCTGCATTGATGTGTCCCATCCTGAACTGCTCTGGTGGCTGGAGTGTCCAGGCTGGGCTCCTGCAGCCCTGTTCGAGTCTGGTACTTCAGAGCCTCAAACAGCCCAGTGCTGCAGCTGGGTTTGCTGCTCAGGCTGTTTCCATGCTTAGGAACTCTGGGGGAGCTGGTGTGCTCCCCTGGAATGGGGCTGCCCAAGGAGACCTCCCAGGAAGGCTCTTTCTTTGCAAAAGGGTGTTTGTTCTCAATGCAACTTTCTTGCTGCCAAGTGGGTTCATCTCAGGATCATTCTGGGGTGGGGCTGCTCAGTTGCTCACCCTTTCTCTGTACTATCAATGGCCTGGTCAAGGTTACTCCAGATTTTGAATAAACAGAATGAAGAGTCACAGGGACAAGCAGTCTCCAGTCTCTGTGGAGTCCCCAAAATGGCTCTGATTTGTGGTGACCTCACATTAGTAACCTGTATTGAGCAGTGTCTGGATTTATACAATTTTCTGTGTGCTCTGTTGATGTTTTATGCTGATTTTTACTCAAAATGCTCTGTGGGTCCTGTGCCACAGCAGAGGCCCTCACAGCTGCAGGTGTTTGCCTTACCTTGCTGCAGCTGCTCAGGGAACAGATGCAGGGGTTCTGCTGTGGCTGCCTGGCAGGTTCAGGGAGCTCACCAGGAACATGGAGGAGCACAGGATCCTGGAGGCTGTGCAGGGGGACACCCTGGTCACCTCCACAGAGCCAGTGGCAGCTCTGGCCTGGATGTCACAGGGCCCCAGGATAGGCAGACCCCCTGGCAGCAATGGGGTCTGCTGCCCACAGAGCTTGTGGCTCCCATGGAATGCTGGGGCAGGTGGGACAGCTCCAGGCTGTGAGGGACGGAAGGACCGGGGGAAAAAGCAAGTGTGGGAAATGGACATAGAAGGGGCCAGTTGTGTATAAAAAGAAAAGAAATAATGATCTCTGCAGAGTGCTCTACTTTTCAAGTGGTTTGCTTGGGGCATGGGCTTTTTCTGCTACACAGGGAGAGCCCACCTGTATAGCCCACCCATCAGTGCTTTACAGCCCATGGACTGCCCTCCTGCTGGAGCACCCACAGGTATTGACACCCCTTGTCCGAGCTGTGCATCAGGGAGGAGCTGCCTCTTGACATACCTTGACAGAAGGTGCAGCTTTATGGGTGCAACAGGCAGGTGAGCTCAGGGGCATGACTGGTACCCCTATCCCTTGAGCAGACAGACTTTCTCCAGAGGCTCATGTTTACTCTGTGTGAGACTCCTCAGAAGAGCCATCCTGCGGAAACTAGAAGCCACAGGCCAAAACCTTGCAGTGATCCAAGGCCACAGGGACAAATGTTCTCCTCCCCACTCCACCGTACTCATCTTCCCCTCCAGGAAAGAACCAAAGACCAAGATCACACCTGTATTTTCTGGTCTTTTAGTTTGAAAAAAGTATTGATTGAAAGTGTACAACTGAACACGGTGTGCCCACAGCACCACCGCCAGATTGTTTCACAAATAAGAACAGAAAGGGCCTTAAATAATTGGGTGCAGATTAAAAAAACCTCAACAGTGAAAAAGTTCTTCCCTCCAAACAGAAATTCACAGGCACAGAAATGGCAACAACCACATGGAGACAATGGGGGGACATCCTCCTCCTCCTGAGCACGGACCCTGCGATGCAGCGCTCCCAGGCGCAGCTCCGGCCTCGCTCCCTCTTTGGAATGGTTACGGATGAACAGCTGGACACGCCCTTGCTAACCAGACCCGCCCCACCCCCCACCAGGACACGGACAGACAAGGCCTCTGCTAAGGCTAAAAAAAGGACAAGACTTGGAGTCTTGAGTTCAGCATGGGTAAGAAACAGTCTGGTGAGCACAGCCCAGTCCCCGGGCGGGCCCTGCTACTCCAGTTTGGCCTTCTTGGTGCTGTCCCCACCATTCTCCTCTGCTGGCGCCACTGCCTCCCCCAGTTTCCGCTTCCCACTCTCAGCAGGTGGGTGTGTGTTACGGGGTTTGAAGCTGATAATGATGCAGGTCATGTTATCGCAGCCGGTGCCATCCCCTGAGGTGTCTGGAGCCAAGCACTGATCCAGCAGCTGGGGAGGGACAGGGCAAGTCAGCAGAGAGTAAAGATACACACTGGGCCCACTCCAGCACCTGGCAGTGGCTCAGGGGCTGCCAGGCCAGACCTGTGCAGGAGGAGGCAGATGCTGTTCCCACTGGACAAGGGACAGAAATGGCCTCAGCAGCCCCAGGTTTCTGAATGTGGGCAGAAGCTCCTTTGGCTGGACAGCACCCCTGAGGTCAGACACTGGCTGGAGGGCCCAGGGAACCCAGGAGAGGGGGCAGGAGGGCAGAACCAGCCACCAAGCTGGGATGCAGAAACGCCGTGCTGCTGGAGGAACAGCAGAGCTCCCAACCTTACCTCTTCTACAATGGAGGAGAGTGGCCGCAGGACTCCATTCTCATCCTTTTGGGTGATCTTTGACTGGATGAAATCCACCACTTCCTGGCTGCTCATCACATTCCTGCAGAGCAGAGAGGTCAGAAAGACAGGCAAAGGGAGCACACATGCCATAGTGCCCAACAGGCCGTCCTCAGGCCCAGCTCTGGAGAAAGACTGGAGCAGTGATGCCCCAGAGGCAAAACTGCTCCCTCACCACTCACCAGATCCCATCACAGGCTATGACCATGAAGTCGTGGTCATCGTTTATTGTCAGGACTTTGATGTCAGGCAAGGCAGAGATCATCTGCTCTTCCGGAGGCAAGTTCTTGTTCCGCTTGTAGAAATGATCCCCTGTGGTGGGAGGAAGATGTCTGGGCACAGGCAGTGCTGCCTGCCCTGCCACAGGGCATTCCCAGTGGGAGCAGCGAGTGTTCCCACAGCCTGGGATCCAGCTGTGGGCCATGAAGCAGAGGAACCAGTGCAGCTTTCAAGTGTAAGCTCTGGCAAGCCCAGGAAGAGGGGTCTTGGCCAGCCCAGCCTCTCTTTACTCAAGTGCCCCTTTCCCACCTCCTGGGGCAGCCAACACCAGGCCAACAGCACCTGTCACCTCTGAAGAGGCTGTGGCTGCCCCACCCCTGGAAGTATTCAAGGTCAGGCTGGATGGGGCCTGAACAACCTGGTCTAATGAAGGTGTCCACAGCCCATGGCTGTGGCTACAATTGGTTGATCTTTAAGGTCCTTCCCACTCAAACCACTCCAGGGTTCATTTTATGATTCAAAGTTCACTCGAGAAAACTGGCCCTCAGCTCTGGCTAGCAGTTTATGAGGAATCATCCTATGAACAGACTTCCAGGGCCACCAAATAGCAGGTGGGAATGCCAGTGTCTCCCTAGATAAACTCCTTATTTCCATCCTAGAGGTGTTTTTTTATCTTTACACTAAGATAATGATTTTAGTGGTTTGGGTCCTTCTGTACACACTCAAATAAACAGGCTCAAACTGCCATGAAGCCAGGTCCCCAGGAAGCAACACACCAAGATTCCTCAATAACCCAGTAAGCATGGAAAGTCCAGTTCCAAAGGCAGCAGGTTATGGGACAATTTACGTGAGATGGTTTCTGACAACCCAGCTACTGACACAACAGCCTGGGATGTGTCAGATGCTGCTTTCCACTGACGTCCAACTGTTTCAGGGCTGTTTTCTTCCATTACACTGAAATCTCCCACCAAATATTGAAGAGGTTTCACTCATCTCATTAAAAATTGTTCCATAACCTCAGTGGCTGGCAGTGCTGTCAGCACAACTCTCCTGAGGCCAGTGCTCCAAGGCCAGGCCTGCCAGCATGCCCCCACCCCTGCTGCTTACCGATGGCCCTGGAGAGGTTGAGGCCGCCGTTCACCCTTCCATCCATGGTGACCTTGCCACCAGCATTCTTTATCCTGGCCAGCTCCACCTCATCCTCTGGCTTGTGGTCGTATGACATGTCCACAGCCTTGCCACCCTCTGACACGACACAGCGCGAGTCCCCGGCGTTGGCCACGATCAGCTGCTTGCCCCGGATGAGTGCCACGACAGCCGTAGTCCCACTGTCTGAGCCAGGCTGCAAGAGACAGAATTTTGGTGAGATTTCTTTCTCCATCTCTGTGTCAGGTCATTAAGGGAACCAGCACCAGCTGCACAGCCCCAGCAGTGTCACCAATCCCAGGGTGCTGCACCACACTCCATAAGCACACGTGGAACAATGGAGAAAGCCCGAGGGAAGTGGCAAACACCAGGAGTGTGTTCACTGAGGGGCAGGGTTAGGCAGCACCTCCATCCCAGTCTCAGGCAGTGTGGTGGGTCAGGATTCTCTGGTGTTCCAGAGGTCTGTCCCCTCCGCTCTAATTTGCTAATTCCAACCCCAGCCCATCTTGAGAACATCCTCACTTCAAGTCAGGACATTTCCCCAGAGGGACAAATTGGCACCTTGGAAGCCATGTCCCCTTTACCTGACCTCCTGGGTCCCTGGCCTGCCTGACAGCACCATCATGGGCTGCAGAGCCGCAGCCCTGGCCTGGAGAGGAGTGATGCTGTGCTCTGGAGCACTGGTGCCAGCAGAGCCTTCCTGTTCTTGCCCCATGCTCTCCCTCCACACTGCCTTCCAAGCACCTCATGCCCAGCAGCAGGATCAGCCTCTTCGATCTCAACCTGCTGTCCAGATCCAGGCCCATGTCTCAGCTTTTGCACAAACCCAGGCTGTCAGCAGCTCCCTCAGCACAGGGAGACTGCACAGGGTGTACTATCCCCACCTGAACAGGAACAACCCCTAGCTGAGTCCCTGGCTCCACACTAAGTTGCAGAACACAAAACCAGGTTATGCACCTCTTCTTTCCCCTCCATGCCTGGTAACAACATTTCCTCCTCTTCATCCTCATCCTCCTCTGCTTCTTCAGTATCATCTTCATCATCTTCATTCTCTGCCTCTTCACTGCTGTAACCGTCCTCATCCTCACTACATTCCTACAAGAAAGGACAGATACCACAGGTGTCACACAGGACGCTTGGTGCTGCCCCCCCACTGGTCCCTCCATGCTGGGGACCAAACGTCAGTTCCCCCAGAGGCGTGAGGTGACCTGCCCATGTGTCCCCCACACTCGATGGCTACAACCAGAGCAGCTGGTATCACTACAGCAGTGGATGAAGGGATGGTGCATGCAGCAGGACCAAGGGCTATCAGCTATGGCTGCTGCAGGATGAGGGTGTGTCCTTCAGGGTTAGCTCAACAATCCCAAACATTCCCATGGGATGGCCTCAAAGGATCAGCCTGAAACACCTGCTCCTAGGAACACACCTAGGATGAGCCAGAGGCCCGTCTCAAGTACCACCATAAGCAATGCATTCTGCCCAGCCAGAAGGCCACTCTGTTCCAGTGCTGTTTCCTACCTCACTGTCTTCCTCCTCTTCCTCAACCTCATCTGACTCATCCTCACTGTCCTCAAAAAATTTGGATTTGGTTGTGCGCTGGGGCTTTCCCGTAGAGGAGCAGGAGGGCCCGGCCTCCCCAGTAGAAGAGGTGACGGCCTCGTCACCTTTGCCTAGTTCAGGCTTCTGCAGAGCAGGGCTGTTGCCTCCAGCGCTGGCTTTGTCTGAGGTGGAGGAAATACCCGTGATTTCTTCATCTGGCTTCCCGTTCTTCCTCTCCTTGTGGTCGGGAAGCTCCCCTGGGTCAGCCTCTCCATTCATATTTGACTCCCCATCATGCTGCTTGCCTGTCCCCTCCACAGCGTTATCCCCAGCTGCAGCTACAGACTTGGCTTTGAGGTTCTTGGTGCAGTTTTGTCCATAACGTGTGAGAAGCTCCTCGATGGTCATTGTGGCTTCTTCATGCAGAAGAGCAGCTTCCTCATTATCCACTGCAAACAGAAGAGGGAGGGGACAAGGATGGAGAGGGTGAGAGAGCAGGATACCCACCACACTGGGTCCTGTGGTGACCTGCCCCAGCTGAGGCTGCTGCTGGGAGAGTTCCAGCAGTGCTCCCCAGGCTGACTCTGAGCACACAGCCAGGCCTGTGCCCTCCCACAGCTCCCAGATGCTACAGGTGAGCAGGATGGGAACAGCAAGGCCACAGCTCTGACCACAGCACAACCTGCCAGTGCCCCCATTGCCCCAGACCTGGTGCTCCCTGACTGACTGACAGCAGCACAGAGTGTTTACATCAGGCACAACGACTGGTGGTGGCACCGTGTTCACATCAGGTGTGTGGCTGGGGAGCAGAGCCTCACTTTCCCAAGCACAAGCTCCTTGGGAGCTGCAGGGAAACAGAGTCAGCACTTCCATGTGCAGGTTTGGTCATAGATGCTGCAGCTGGGAACAAGAGAACAGCTGCTCCACAGGCTTCAAACACCTCAGGGAACCCCACCAGCTGTCATCTGGACAGGTACAACAGGTGAGAGCACAGCTTTGGCCATCTCCCAGGTGGGATAGATAGAAAGTGGGATGACTTTCCCCAGTGACCATGGGCCAAAGACCACTGTTCCCCTGACATCCCCTTGCATATAGTTTGCTTTGCTATTTAATCCCAAATGCCCAACTGCTCCTGAAAATATAGAACAAAAAGAAAGAAAACCCACCCACTTCACCCCATCAGCTGGAGAAAAAGAAACAACAAATTCAGCATTTCCAGATTGACATATTGTTCAAGGTGACAGGATCACCTCGCATCCGCCTCAAGAGCGGCACAGGATTCCACCCCAGGAAACATCTCCTGGGTTGGCAACCACTTGCTGGTGGAACATTTGCTTCTTTGTGGGAAGAATTGCTGAAGAGACCAGGATTTGCTTCAATCCTATCTGGAGCTGGTGGCTGCTACCAGCCAAGGAGAGCTGAGCACTGCACAGCACATCATTTCCCTCCACAGCTGAGCCCAGCTCAGAGTTCCTGACCTATCCTGGAACCCTGTAAGCCATGGAGGAAGCTCTATAGAAAATGGTTACAGGCTGCTTTGTTATCCATAGCATTAAGCTCACAAATGCATAAGGGTTCCTCTAGCACCAGCCCAAAGCCACAGACAATACTAAGGGGCAGTAGCCCAACTCAGCCAAAATTTAACAGAGAAATTGGGACAGAAAACCTTGTGCCCA
Source organism: Cinnycerthia olivascens (assembly GCA_035048155.1). Lineage (NCBI taxonomy): Eukaryota > Metazoa > Chordata > Aves > Passeriformes > Certhiidae > Cinnycerthia > Cinnycerthia olivascens. The sequence goes on from JAWWMU010000022.1 coordinate 136,539, forward strand.
AGGAGACTTGACCCTGCTGCTCTACACCGCTGTCCTGGAGCTGCAGCCTTGTCTGTCTAGTGGCACCTGACTTACCATCATCTTCATCAGCAACTTTCTCCTTCTCATCTTCATCGTCCTGTGGCCGCCCAGCCATTTGAGAGAGCTCCTTAATCACCTCTTCTGTGGTGAGCTTGGCATCAATGGCCAAGAATGCATCTTCCAGGGCCTGTGTGTGAACACAGACATGAGTGGGCAGCTGCCCCTTCCTGACAGGATGCCTGCCTGCTGTGCAATCCAGTCTCTTCCAGCTCACACACTGTAGCTAAGCACAGCACGGCTGCAGCTGGCAGGGACCTACAGGGCTCTCCTGATCAACACCCTGCTCCAGCAGGGACACCCAGGGTCAGCTGCCCAGGACTATGCCCAGGCAGGTTCTGGACAGCTCCAAGAAAGGACATTCCATCACTTCCCTGGACAACCCACACCCAACTGGACAGTGACACAAAGACTTTCCTCTGTGTTGGCACTCAGCCCAGGACAGAGTTGGCTCCTTACCTTTTGCAATTTGCCTTCCTTGTAGGCCTTCTGGTCTTTGATGATCTCAGGGAGGTACTTGGCACAGTACAGGGCAACTTCTTCCCCTGAAAAAGAGCAGAAACTATTTAAAGAGGCTGATCCTTCCAGACAGAACCTACTTTCAAGTAACTGAATTCCTGAGGTAAATTCTGGGACACAAGGCAGAGCTGCTCCAGACACAGAACAGTGACACAGCAGCTGAGTGTGGGGATCCTGCTCACACCTTCCCAGTAGGATGTGCAGATAGCCCTGGCAAACCCCAGAGCTCCAAGCCACCAGGTTTGGCCAATGCTGTGAACTTCCTGAGAGGAAGCTTAGGCCCACAGTGACATTTAGGCCAACTCTTTAGGTTCAGTCTACCTGGAAATCTTTAATTTCACGTCAACGAAAGCAAAAGGAAAGAGAAGCTTTTGCTCACTGTAGGTTCTAGTGGAGCATTGCCAACATGCAGTGAGCACATAAGAAGTGTTCTGCCTTCCAGTGTGTGTTCCAGACCAATGGCAGTTGAGATCCCAGAGACCGAGATGGACCTCTCAGGAGTTAGGGCAGTCACTTGGTGACGGCACAGGAAGAGAAACAGCAGTCAGAATACTGTGCTGAGAGCTGAACAATACTGAGAGACAGCTAAAGTCAAGTGCTCATCCTAGAGCAGCTGAGAGATTTTTGAAAGCAAGGAATTCCCCCAGCTTGGTAAGTAATGGTGTCAGGTATGGAATAGGGCATGGGAGGCATTTGTTTAGATCCTGAAGGTGCTATTAAGAGGGAAGGGAGAGTAAACATTGAGGGAAGATGAGTTTCTGTAGTTTATCTTGAACAGGGCAAGAAAGAGTAGTGTGAATTCTAAGAGATCAGACTAGTCATTGAGGTTTTTATATGAGCAAAGAACAGTGCAGGACACAGGATCGTGGCTCACACTTCACAAAGAAGAAAAACTAGAGCCAGAAACTGAGAAACATATGAAATGACTGCACAGAAAGGAGGAGAGGAGCAAGGCAAGCTGCAGGCAGGTGGAGGGTCCCACTGCAGGGTCCAGGAACATCCTGAGGCCGTGCTGGACCAATCATTCCCTGTCACAGTGCAAAGAAGTAGCAGTGTGGGGCTGGGCACAGCATATCAGAGTCTACCTGCACCTGGGATTTTCCTGTGGCTGTAGGTACAACCAGAGCCACATGAGCTCCTTTCCTTTGGGCTACAGGACCGTTTTCACACAGGACGGACCAGCCACACAACTCCTGATCTTTCTGCTGCACATCCCAACTTCCCTGCCCTTCTCTGAGCCCAGCAGAGACTGCGCAGGCAGCTGGGCGCGACCAAGAGTTGTGCAGGCAGGAGCAAAGCTCTGTGAGGAATGGGGAGCAAGGGAAGTGAGAGCAAAGCAGCAGCCAGCCATCAGTTCAGCAAAGGGAACACACGGGGAAGCAGAGATGTGGGGAGATTCGGGAAAGATAGACAAGGAACTTCTCCAATGTACCTGCAGAGAAGGGATCAAGTAGCCATTGACAGAGAACAGAAACAGCAGAGTAGCTGCTGCTACACAGTGCTGCAAAGCATTCCATGGAACAGATCCAGGGAACAGAGACTGGGTCTGACCTGGGAACTCTGAATACCTCTGACAAGGGCTTAGAGTGACAAGGGGGAATGGCTTCACATTGACAGAGGGCAGTGTTAGATGGGATATTATGAAGAAAGTCTTGCCTGTGAGGGTTGTGAGGCCTTGGCCATTCTGTGTTTTCTCAAAAAAAAAAGCCTCTTGGAAGAAGGTGAAAAATTGCTAAGCTGTCTCCATGAGATGGAACCTGAAGGATAGCAATGGCCTCAGTGCAGAGCCCAAATGCCAGATGAGGCTCAAGGTCAGCATTTGAATAACATCTCTCAGTCAAACACCACTAATCACTGCAGAGCCCAGCAAACAGCAGGACCCAACACCAGCCTCTAACAGGTATAGCACAAAAAGAGTGTGGTGTGGGTCAGGTAAACTGATCTTGGGAACACCTGACCAGCACTGTGACCTGCAGCTGTTAACAGACACAAATCCCCTCTGACAGGCTCTGGTCTATCCATTACTTGCTCCAACCCTTCCAGCCCCATGGTGGTGTCAAGGAAGGACTGCTGTGGTTTAATCCCAGGGGCCAACTAAGCACCACCCAGCCACTTGCCCAGCTTTCCTGGAACTGGAGAGTGCATTGGAAGGGTAAAAGGCAGGAAACCCTTGAGATGAAAGAAGTTTAAAACAATAACAGTAAATTAATTTTTAAAAAATAGTGAAAAGGTAAATAGTAATGAGAGAGAAAAATCTCAAGGCAGATAAGCAATGCAAGACATGTGTCAATGAAGACACGTGTCAATGAAGACACATTATTAAAAGAAAGGCTAAAACAGACTGATCAAACACTCCCTGCCCCCCAGTCAAGGGGCAGAGTGCCCAAATATATCACCCTCCACAATCTGGGGGCAGGGAGGCCAGAGCACATAAAAAAAGAAGTTGAGGAAGGCAAAAAACTGGCCCAGCAGCACCTTTCAAACACTGGAAAGCTTGTCCACAAGAGAGAATCATAAGAGAAAAACTGATGCATGAAATGGAAAATACTAATATGTAAACAACTCCCCAAACTCACCCCTTTTCAAATAACACACTAATAAAAACTTTTTCCAACCTATCTGAAGCCAGAAGCTTACTGGAGACTTTCAGGCTGAGAGATGAGAAAGGTATATAAGAGAAGCTAAATTCAGTTTTTGCACTGACAGCTAATAAAGCTTAGCAAGGTTCCCACCCAAAAACTTACACAGGAGAAACCCGAGAAATTGCTCAAACTGAAGAACTAATGCATCAATAAACTCACACAACAGTAGGGGATGGGCAAAAGCTGTTGTTCTAAGTCAGATTCAACAACATCCATATCCTTCCTGATATGCTTTGTCTAGGAAGAGCTGCAGAGATTCAAACACTAGAAATCTAAAATATGAGTTAGAAACTCATGCCAGTGCTTTGCCATTCCATGCCTTTCCCTAATGTCTATCTTGAATCTTCCCTATTGTATTTAAGAACCCCAAACACAATACTTAATGTCCTAACAGGAATGTCATGAGCACCCAAAGTCTCTCTAAAACCCAACACACAGAGAAAGACCTTGGCAGCTGAGAAACCAACACACTGAGCTCAGAGGAGAACAGATGGTTTGATACTATTCATTCTTGACCCATTTTTGGTAGATGCTCCTTATCTTTATTTTTGCCTGACACACACATACAGTTTCTGAGGTGAGTAGCTCCTGATCTCTACATCCCATTTCCTTGTCATTCTCTGCCTCTCAGCACCAACCCATCATCCCCACGTTCTCAAAGATACCCCTCAGGATATCAGTGACTGCTCCACATGGATCTCTGCACACTCTAAGACGAAGTTCAGGAAAAAAATAGTTTCAGGACATGAAATACATTCTTCAGACTGAGACGACATCTTTGGAAGAGCTACTTGTTGTATATGCAGCAGTGACAGTCACAAAGTGGACACTTAAAGAGCCAATGGACAGGAGGAAACAGGCAGTTTGGTTCATCTACTGCACACAGGTTTTCAAAGAGCTTTCAAATAAATCATCAAGTGTTTCCCATACTAAGCTGCCATAAGAAAAGCAGGGAGGTTAGATAGGAGCAGTTTTCAGAATGGAGGATAGTCACTGGGAGAGCTCCTTGAAAAGCTATGTTATTCAACAGCTACATAAATTAGCAGGAAAAGAGGTCAGTAACACATGATGGATCACTCAGGATGATCAAAATGAAAATAATTTGCAAAATTTAACAGCAGGATCTTGAGCAGATATATTGGCAGAGGAAATTCTGTAATAATATTAGAAATAATATTTCATAGCAATATTCAGTAATACGAGCAGAGACAAGCCTAGGACTCCTCTGACTGGAAAAAGACATGGAGTCCAAAAGAGTAAAAGTGAAAGTACTATCAGAGTGATTATTCACTCATTCCTTGTGTCATGGATACTGCAGTGAAATTATCAGGCAGCAGATTTAACCATATCCTTTTCAAATAATGACTGTATGCAAAATGCATAGTGCAAACAATCACCAAACATAGAAAACTTCTTTAAATGCAATTAGACAAAGTTGTGAAGAGTTAGTACATCCAGAAGACTCCATCATGTCTACAGGATGGAATGGCTGAGATCTCCAGGAATCTTACAGGTTCCTGTAAGGAACCCTTACAGGGAATGGATGTCTGTTTTGATTTTCACTCCTTCCTTGGGCAACCATTAGAGCACACTGCCTAGAGTCAATATCTGGTGATTTTCTTACCACTTTTTCTTCTGTGACTCTCCTGCCCAGCTTATCTATCACAAAAACAGCCATAATCAAAAGGTATCAAAGATGGAATACAAATCTGATTTCCATTTCAGATCAAACCCTGACCTCCCTTCTAGGACCCCGAAGAGGTTCAGAACCTCTGTTGATGGTATCCATCAAAGAAAATGCTTCCCACCAAAGAGCAGAATTCCTAACAACAGATGGATGCCCCAGCAGCCATGGAGAGCCCAGAGGGGTCATGGTGAACAGGACAGAGCAAAGTGGACGCAGTTACCTCCGTGTCCATCGTAGACAGAGAACATGGCTGTTTCACTGTCCAGCTCGGGAATGCAGTTGTGGGCATCCTGAAAGAGAGAGCAAAGGTCTGGAATGACAGGGATTGCATTAGACACACAGAAAATCATAGAAACACATATTTGTTTGGGTTGGAAAAGCCCTCTGAGCCCAACCATTGCCCCAGCATGGCCAACCCAAAGAGCTGTCCCATGCCCCCAAGTGCCACATCCACACCGCTTTTAAATCCCTCTATGGAGGCTCCACCCCTGCCCTGGCCAGCCTGTGCCAGGGCTGGACAAACCTTTCCAGGAAAAAATTGCTCACAATAGTCAACCTGAACCTGCCCTGCCACAGCTGGAGACTGTTTCCTCTTCTCCTGTCCGTTGTTTCCTGGGAGAAAAGTGTGGCCCCCATCTGGCTGTCCCCTCCTGTCAAGGAGTTGTAGAGTGAGAAGGTCCCCCTGATCCTCCTTTTCTCCAGGCTGAGCCCTCCCCAACTCCCTCAGCCAGTCCTCATCAGACTCAGGCTCCAGATCCCTCCCCAACTTCATTCCCATCTCTGGACAAAGCAAAAAAGTCAACAACACAAGCCCTGTACAGTGCACAGCTCTCCTTTCCATAAGGTCTCTGTGCAACAGCCAGCTTTGAGGAAGGCACCCCCATGATTTTACAGCCAAGTGCTTGAACTCCCTCCCCTCTGGGCAAGCAAACCCCCCTTGGCTACTACAGTGCAGAGCCTGGAACAGATGGCCAGGCTGAACCTTCCTCCTAAGCCCTTCCCCTGCCCAGCTAACCTCCCGACATTCCTCCAAGTCCAGCCCTCACCACCTGGCACATCCCACACACTTGGGGTCGGGAAGAACACGTATCCTGTGACATGTTCAACGATGTGACCATTTCAGCACTTCATCACCTTAAATGTGCTGCAATTTCCCCAAAACACTGTGCTTACTCCAAGACAGCAGTCTCAAATATCTGCACATGTTCGTACTGCCAGAAATATTCCAAAATTTACACACATGCAGAATTAGATCACAGCCCAGCAATCACTGAGCTCTTCTGGTTTTTTATGTGTGACTCCTTGGAGAAGGTCTCATCGCTCTCCAGACTTCCAGTGTCTTGTAAAAGAGAACTTTGTTCCTTGCTCAGGAAACAGTAACAGTGAGGTTCTAGGTGTATGTAGCACTTTTTGCAATGGAACTGCTGGCACTGGGATGAAAAGAGCTCCTGCACAGGCAAGTGACCATCTGAGTTCAAAATGAGTAATCACTGAATGGCAATGCAGGACATTTTCCCAGCCCTCACTGGAGAGGGGAAAGGAAAACTGGGATAAACCAAGAAGCAGCATTTTAGCGCTCACTTTTCTGAGCATTCACAGAAACCAGTGAGACAGTGAATCCCCAACACGATAACTGCGGTAAGTCCCAGGTGAGCAAACAGCAGTGTAATTAAAGAGATGCAAATGCTGCTGGGGAGGAAACCCAGCACTGGCAACAAAAATAGTCTGTGCTGCCCTTGCTGAGCCCCCTCTGCAGCCTGTCCTGGTCTGCCCCCTCCCTGAGCCCCAGCCTGAGGGGCAGAAGGGCAGGGGGGCTGTGTGGGGCTTGCTCTGCCCTGCTCCAAGCAGAGTGCTGGTGGCTCTGCACTCACCCAGGGCAAAGCCAGGTCCTGGCATTGCCAACACCACCAGCAGAGCATAGCAAGCTTCACGTGCTGCCAGTCAGCAGTGTCCAGCCCAGCCCCCAGCCCTGGACAGTCACAGCTGCAGCAACTGTCCCCTCACTGACCTACCCTGTGCACTGAAAGAGTTCACAAAGGCTCCCAAATTCCCCTCCCTGCTGTCCGGCCTTTGGGAGTCCCCACTCTCCCCAGAGTAGTTCCTATAACAGTGGTGAAAAACTGTCTGAAACATCAAACACCCAATTCAGTTGAAATGAGTAAGCAAATTAATAAATCAACCTGAGAGTTTGTTTAACAGAGCTCCGTATTTTGAACCAAACTCTTGCAGTTTTTGAAGCAAGGTCTTTTGTTGTAAGCCTGGGAGAGGAATGAAGCTGCAAACTGGGGCTGTTGGTGCCTCACTGTAGGGGTACAGTCAAATCAGGAGCAAAGAAGATGGAGAAACCCCATCCAACCACATCCTTTGCCTCCCACTATATCCCAGAGCACTCCTCTGGACCATAAAATTTACTTCAGCCCTTTTCTTTGTTGCTTCTAGTACCTAACACAATGTTTTTATTTTTGTATCCTTATTCTTGGGGTCCTTCATCTGCCCTAAACATTTCCTTACTCCCAAAGCAACCTCTCTGGACAAAGTTACAGTATTTCTTCAGAGCCCTGTACACTCACTTCACTTGAAGGCTCCTAAAACTCAAGTACAAGGTGACAAAAAGCTCCTCTACACCCAAAATACCTGTGTTTTACCAGGTGCACACACTCACTGGCTTCACCAACACACACAGAATCACAGCATTAAGCACAAACATTTGCTCAGGACTTTCTCCAAGCCTCGCAGAAGAGCAAAAGTGCAACTGAACATGAAGAAATTGAAAAAAAAAACCAAAACAAGGTAAGAGAGAGAACAGAGTGCTGGAATGCAAGAAAATGGACTGCTCAGCTGTGTGCAAAACACGTTTCTCTTCCATGAGGCTCAGAAACAACCTGCAGCAGGTTCAACTCCTGCCATCTGCTTTTTTCCTGGGACAACTCAACTAAATCAGGTTCACATCGATGGCCTTGGTGCTGTCTCTGCCAGCACAGACACACCAGAGATGCTGGGCACTGCAGAACCCTCATCTGCAGCTTGGGACCTCTGCAAAGGTACCAGGGACAGCCCCAAGGGAGTGGAGCTAGAGCCATGTCCTAACTGTGGGGGGGCTGAGTGAGCTCAGCAGCACCATAAACCAGGGCCATTCTGCTGACCCTCATGCCAGCCTGGCTCCTCAGCACATCCCATCTCTGTGCAAAGGGATGCCAGAGCCATGCCTGCATTTAGCTGCTTACACACAGGTTAATCACCTTTGAGATTAACTCAGTGCTCCAGCAATGTCCCTGTGCCATCAGCTCCCCCCTCCACGGGCACTGGCAAGGACCAGCTCAGACACTGTCAGCCGGTTCCACACACTCTGAGTGAATCTCAGGGGCACAGGCACCAATTCTGTATCTTTTACCCCAAGAACTAGAGCCTAGGGTTCCACATACAGAAAGGAGGAAACACCTCTGGTCACTGACTCGTCACCTGTACAACTGCTGTCCCACCTCAAGAAGTGGTGAAGTGTCTGATAAAATGGCTTATGAACCTATATCAGCAAAAACTCAACGTATGACAGCCTGAACGGGACAGCCTCTCCAAACCATCCACAGGGCTACGAACCAAACACTGAGAGATGTACCTGGGGGGCTGCAGGAACCAGGATTAATCCTCACCAAATTCAGCTGTTTACTGGCTGAATTGGACCAGAAGGGAAAACAAACCAGCACAGTACTGGTACTCACAGAGAGTCTGAAGTTCACAGAGCTGCAGGGCCTGCAGCCCCACACTGCCCTGACACCAACCAAGAGCTTTAAGAGCAGTTCCTGCACTGGGGGCACGCGGGCAAACACCTGGATCTTCAGCCAGGTGTGACTCTGGTAGTAGCTCATCTGCCCACAACGAGCCCAGCAAAGCCAGGAGCGAAAACGGGAGACTGAGAGTAGCCACGAGAATTTTTCCTACAAGTTTTCCTATAATAAAAACAGGGAGGAAGCACAGCAAGACACTGACACTTCATTTCAGGAGCAAAACCCAGGCATTTTCCCTGAGACTTTCCCACTTAATCTTTCACTCAGCGCTTCATCCCAAGCAGCAAATGCTCCCTCCCTTCATTTTTTACCCTAAATTCCTCATTTCTTGCAGGAGTTTACGCAGCCGCACGTGTTCCCCACGACACGGGGGACTCATCCCGCAGGAGCCGGAACACGCAGCTGCCGTGTGCAATCTGGAAAGGGCTGGGGCGGCACCGGGAGAGGCAAAATGCCCCTCCTGGCCTCGGGAGGAACGGGGTGCCCGAGAGCCCCCGGACCTCCTCGCCATTCGGCGCCGTCGGGGCCTGTCGGCGCAAGACCCGGAGGAGTGCCGGTGTGGACGCCGCCGCCCCGCCAGCCTCAGCCCCTCACCTCCATGGAGACGCGCCATCCCTGCATGGCGCTGAACCCGAAGTGCAGCGGGCGCGGCCCGAGCCCGGCGCCGTCCCCGGAGCTCTTCACCGTGTTGGGCTGCGACAAGTAGGCGCCCATTGCGGCCGCGGCGGCCTCGGTCGGCGGCGACCGGACCGGGGGGCGCGGGCGGACTGCGGGGGCGGCGGGACCTCGCACCGGCGGGCGGCGAACGGAAGTCGCGCGGCCGGAAGCTCGGCGGCCGGAAGCGCCGACCATAGAGGCGCGGCCAGAGCGGCACCGCGGCCCGCTCCGCCCCGGTACTACCTACACGGCCCGCCGGTGGCTTCGGCCTGCCCTGAGGCTCCTCCGGGGGAACAGCGGACTCGGGAACAGCGGACTCGGGAACGGCTATGCCGCCGCCAGCCGATGCCACGGGCGGCCACTCACACCGATAAAGCCGCGCACGCTCCCAACTTGCAGAATTATCGCCCTGCTCCTCTGCATGAGGGACCCTCGCGCACACAGCGCCTTATATGGGCTGAGTCACGCCCACCGGCCAATCAGCGCCCCCGATCGCCCCCTCTCGCTATCTCATTGGCTGTCGCGCGGGGCTGCCCCGCCCTATTCAAGATCCTTCACGGCCCTTCGCGCAGGGCGCCCCCTGTCGTGCGCCGCCCCGCGGAGCCCCGCCCTCCAGCCATTGGCGGGTGCTGACGCGCCGCTCGCGGCGCTGATTGGCTGCGCCGGAGGCCCCGCCCCGCACGGCGCGTTACGCAGCGCGGCGGTTGCGGCGGGGACGCGCTCGGGACCGGGAGGTGCCGCGGGCCCGGTGAGTGCGTGGCTCCCGCCCCTCACCCCCCGCCTCGCCCCGGGACTGGCTGGGTTGGGCTCTGCTGGCAGACCCGGGGCGCGGCCCCAG